>JAQHUG010000322.1:184437-208159 GCA_028555095.1 Dicrostonyx torquatus
ATTCTTATGGAAGAGGTCACATATGTTTTGCAAAAGAGTTTCAGTGTAGTCATGTCTTAAGCTTTATTGTGATAATTATCACCAGGAAACTTTTCCAAAATGGTACCATACTTAAATATGTCTAAAATAAACTGCCCTGTCTCAGACTCTAGAAGTCTGAACCAACACCAGCTCACTAAGTCAGTGGGAGGATCATGATAGGCCACTCAAATCACACACAGCCATGTTTGAGTGGCTCTCAGAAAACGTTAGCCTGACTGACAAATCGAAGAAAAGATAACAAGCAAAGGTGACAATTTGACCAGGGAGTCTTCCCATTTACATTCCCAGAAAAATCACAGAACTTCTAGGGGCCTGTGTGAAAGCAAGGAAGCCCAAGGGCAGGGAACTGCTTTCCAAAAGTGAGCCGCTTTTTTTCTGTGCTAGAGATGGTTTCACAAGCTAGCCCAGTACTTGACCACTGAGCTACATCACCAGCCCCTAGTGAGTCATTGATGAAGTAGATCTCCATATGATCTTGTCCTGCACGTGACAACCATAAACTGTGCCACATGCCATTCGGCAGATGTGTTTAGACTTGAGGTGACAGATGTGAGCTTCTACAAACCCCAAAAGACGCAGCATTCACAAGGGAAGCCCTATCAACGCCCTGGCTCTACTTAGCGACAATTTTAGCAACTATAGTCCAGTGAACAGCCATCATAGCGGAGCATGGAATTTCCCCTGAGAAAATGAGGAAGCAGTCATGGGGCAGCTGACACAGCTAGAATCAGTAACACGGAGCATAGGGGAACCGGTGCTGGAATGCTGGAGGGTTGGTCAGCTTTGGGACAGGATAGTTATCCGTAGATAGTTAGCTGAGAATGGCTGCAATGGGTTTGGAAGTGGGGCAGACATACTCAAGTATAAGAAAGGAACTCAGCCAGTGTGTGGAAACATCCTAACACTCACTTATGCCTGGCACAAGCTCAACGCGATTCCTGAATAAGTGAAGTACCATTTAGTATATAAGATAATAATAAATAAATAAATAAATAAATAATAAGAATACTAAATTCTTAGAGGGAAGGTAACTGAATCCAGGCTTTCCACAGTATCTTATCTACCATGTCCAGCACACAATCTGAAAATACTGGACCTAAAAGGGAAGCCAAGAAAATGTGGTCCTCTGTCACAGAAAAAAGAAAAAAGAAAAGAAAATAGCAGTTAAAAGAAATGGATGCCATGATAGCCCAGATGTTGGGTTTAGCTAGAGATCGCTGAACCCGGGGCTCTGTGCTTGGTAGGCAGAGAGTACTACCTCTGAGCCAGTCCATCCCTTAGCAGATAGAAATTGTAAAGGAACATTACTATGTTCAAAGAAGCAGAGGAAGACGTGCTCCTAATGAGGGAATGGCTAGAAGACCTACGCAAAGAAATAGAACCCTCATCACAGGAAAAACAGGAACTCTAAAACCAAAAGCTTAAAACTTGAAGTGCAAAATTCTCCAGAAGGGATTAATAACAATTTGGAGCTGACTAAAAAGGGGGAGACTCGACGAATATGAAGACTTCTGCAAAAATACTGTGTGGTCCAACACCCAGTGTCTCAAATTGTGGGTTGTGACCCCATATGGGGGTCATATAACTGAATGTGGGGCCATTAAAATGCTGGTGACATTAAAGGTTTTCTGAACACACAATGACCAAAAGTTAAATCTGAAATCAATGAGTCCAAGGAGCGCCTAGCAGTGCTTCACAGGTGTGCCAGAGGACACGCAGCAGTCACTAGCATGTGGTTGGCTGGCATCTGTTGCTGCTACAGCCCAGGTCCTTTGTGAGAAAAGTCAACATGGAGTAGGAAACCCCCTTTCCCAGAGTCAGGCCCCTCCCTGCCATGGCACCACCCATCCCACCTCACCTCGGCCTGACCTCAGGGAAAAGCTCAGGGTGCGCTTGACGCCCTCACAGTTGCCCGGGTCCTCGTTGATGATGCCCACGTTGGTGTTCCAGGTAGTCCAGTTCACCTCGTCCACCCTGTGGAGGAGGGGACAGGATCCGGGGCCAGCTGTCTAAGGCCGAGCCCGTCTTTATATCAGGATGAAGACACAGCAGGTGGAGGGACAGACAGGGCTTGTTTCATGGACAACCCGTTCTTTCTAACCACTCCTCAAGATCCAGGAATTTTAACACTGGATTCCTAGGTTCGGCTCTGTTCACCGTTCAGTCATTTTTGAACCCCTCAAGTTTTTCAGTGCTTAATGTTGGAAGTCCTACCTCCAAGATCTGAATGGGTGCCCTGTGCCCACAGTCCTATGTGGCCCTTGTACCTGCCGCTGGTCTTGAGAGTTCCCTAAACCTGTGACTGGTGTCAGGGAGTCCTGAGCCCAACCTCTACACCCTCATCTGGCTCTCGATGGGTCCTGCATACCCTGGACTGAGAGCAGGAGCTCTCAGCTTCAACTCCTGCTTTGCCTTACCTGAAACACCACCGGTAGTCATCCTTGCCATCTGGCGTGAAGCCCACCTGTAGTAGCTTGCCGGAGCGGAAAGCCTTCCTCATGCATTTCAGGAAACTCTTCTCTGTGTCCAGGATGGTGATGGCTCTCTGAAGGAAAGGGGAAATAGGCTTTCCTGGATCACCATCTCCAGAATCTCTCCCAGCCCCAGCAACCTCCAAGCTGGCCCTGCGGTACCTCCTATAACAGGTCTGTTTCCAAAGCATGGCAGGTACGTGCTCCGTGAAGGAGATCAGCCAAGCCTGCCTCTACCTGACTACTTACTGCTTACTGAGTCCAGGAAGGCAACCCTATGAACTGATGGCACTTACAAAGGAATCACTTGGGAACCTGTGTGAGATCAGTGTCTCATACATGAGACTGCCCGGTCTAAACCCTGGTTCTCCTACCCACCAGGTGTGTGACTGGAAACACAGATAGATGACATCTCTAAAGCTCAGTGCTTTCTGCCCCTACTCAGTCCCATAGGAGCTCATGAACCCCACTGTGGGACAGTAAGGGACAGTCAACACCTTCAAGGCCGCTCTGCCCCACTCTGCTGCCCACCTGCAGCTTCCAGATGTTCTTGCTCTCTTGTGCGATCTTGTTGACCGTCTCGCCCATGAGGGCAATGAGCATGTTGAGCAGGAGGATGTACGTGAGAATCACATAGGCCAGTAACAGGATGATGAAGACAGCCTTGAAGTCGTAGTTCTCAGTGAACTCCAAGTCGCCCATGCCAATGGTGAACTTGAACAGCTCCAGACACGTGGAGTACAGGCTGTTGTAGGAGTTGCCTGGTGGCCTGCAGGCAGGCCCTCGCCACCTGTGTGATGTGGACTCCACAGGCAGAGAGTCATTCTTCCCATCTTCAATTAGTGTCACCACAGCTGTAGGTCACAGGAGAAAGGGGTGTGGATGGATGGAAAACAAGACCCCAGACTCCCTGATACATACCTTTCCTACCCAGCACCCTGCAGCAGGAAGGCCAACCGGTTATGTAGCATCTCCCCCTCCCAGACTATCAGAAAGTTGTAATAATACACGGCTTTCTTATAATAAGAGCTTTAAATTGATCTAGTAGAAAAGGTGTTTGAAGAAATATGCAAAGCTATGTAGACCATGTACATATAGAGGTCTTTGTATGATACACAACTTGCTTAAAAAGACAGGAAGCCTGAGTCATTTTGCCTGCCACACTATGTCTTTTAGAGATCCACTCTATAACCATGGGTGTCAAGCCACACCATGTCTTTTAGAGATCCACTCTATAATCACAGATGTCGAGCAACTCAAAGCAGAGTGGCCTCTGCTAATATTCTTCTTTGGAAGTGTACTGCAGAGCCTGAGTACTGCTAAGCAGCCATGTGCCGTTCGTACTATGCATCATTGCCCCGAGAACACCCTAAGCCCAATACCTTCTTGTACTAACATGAAGAACTTCAGATCAAGTGCCACAGCCCGTACCTATCACCATCCCTAGTCACCGATGCTCAACCCTCCTAGACAGGAGTTCTAAAATAAACTGCAGAGTGGGAGCAGAGATGGGCATGCCTCAGGAACCACAGAACTCAAATGAGAACTGAGTCAGGGGCATTGCTAACAACAGGGTGGACCAGGTAGAGGAGCCAAGGATCTGGCTTAAAGGGGCTCCCAAGGACCAGATCTCAGCTTCAAAATAGCTGATGATAGTAAGGATTATGGCCCACGTGACAGTGAGAATCTACAGGGAATAAGAAGAACCCCAAGGCCATCTTCATATTTTAAAAAAAAATTGAATTGAGGAGATGTAAAAAAAAGCTCTTCCTTACAATAAAATGCCAGGGACTAAAGAGGCACTGAATGGTGGGGTTAGGGAATCATGAAGGCTGAGGCTGTAGGTCAGTGGGCGCTAGCCTGGCATGTATTAGACCCTGGGTTCAATCTCCAGAACCAGGAATAAAGAATGGAAGGGATGAGAAAGGGAGGGGAGGAGTGGTGAAGAGAAGGAAAAGAGAGACAGAGACAGAGAAGAGATAGACAAGGAAATGGAGAGATTTCTAAAATGTTTAAATTGGGGAATCTGGGTAAGAAGAAGAGAGGAGTCATCTGCACTACTCTTGAAAGTTTCCTGTGAGTCTGAAATAGTATTGAAATAAGTTGGGTAAAAACTGGACCAAAATGGAGCTGTATGGCAAGCAAGTAGCACAGTATCTCTAAAACATCCGCAAATGCCTCATCCATCACATTTCCAAGTTCTCGGGCTCACGCTGATGTGCGTTCTGTCTATTCCTCGGTCACCTACAAGAACGCACCTGTCTTCCCCACCTGGCTCCTCCTCCCCCAGCCCTGCAGAGCCTGAGGAGGTCAGGTGAGCAACACACCTGCCTACCACCAGCTTTGATTCAGCCCATTACCTGTGGAAAATCCAAACAAGAACACGAGGTAGACAAACATGAACCGACACAGGTCCCTGAGGATCATCTGCAGGAAAGAGAAAAGTCTAACCGTGGGAGGAACACAGGAACCATCAGGGTTGCATAAGCTTACAGTGACCAGAGGATATGTGACAGGAGCCTGCAGTGGGATAGGCTCTGTGGTTTCCAGCTCAGACATCATGAGAAAATGACTTTCACCTCTCCCATGGCTTTTGCTCCAGTTGGGAGATGGTGGTTTAGAATGCAAAGGCAACAAGTTTGAAGAAAACCTGCAGGCTAGGGTCAATGCCGGGTTGCTTGATTCTAGGGAAATAAATAGGCTAAGGGCTAAACAAATGGCTCCCTGGAGGATACAGAAAGGCTGAAAAGAATGCACAGGGCAGTATCTCACATCCGTGAGGCAAACAGGGCTCTGTGGAAAACACGCTTGGGAACCCACCTTTTCAATCATGACAGCATAGATGCCCATCTGTTGGAATCCTCTGGTATAGTAGAGCATGTTGGTCCAGCCCATGGCGAGGGAGAACACCATGGAAGCCACATACTCCTTGCGGTGGTTAAAGTACAGTACCACAGACGTCAGCATGAACAGAGACTGCACAAAGCTGAGGGCAGAGGCAAAGTCATTCAACTTAGGAAAAAGGCCCAGGCTGCAAGAATCGGAAGAGTGAGAACGTAGCCATGCAGGGGCTGGGGCTGTGCTGTCTTGCTTCCTTTAACTTACACAGTCCCAGCAGACACAAGGAGGAAAATGTATGGCAGGTTGGAGGGGAAATTTTATTCTTCAAAATTTTATTCTATGTAAATATAATATAGATGTTCCTTGACCTATGATAGTTTTATTCTGCAAAATCCATTGTTTGTTGAAAATATAAGTGAGAAATGTATTGAATACCCCAACCTATTGATGATGAGCACTTACGCACACAGCACTCTACAGCATCAGCTGCTTCCCCTCCGAGCAGCCCCACTGAAACACTGAAGGATATCCAGAAAACAAGAAAGGCCAAGAAAGAGAAAGAAGTGAGGAAGAGATGGGAGCCATGAGAATCCCAAGGCTAGTAACAGAGAGATGTGCCATGTAAAAGAAGGGTCAGGCTGGCAAAACAACCCAGTCTCAAAGAGAAAACAGGAAGAAGGTATGGTGTACACCTCTGTCACCCCAGCACTCCAGAATCAAAGGCAGGAGGATTGCTGTGAGTTAGAATAGAGGCTAGTTTGGGCTACATAGAGAGGCCTTGTCTCAAACAAAAGAAAGAAAAGAAAACTCTAAGAAGAGATTCTTCAAGGGAGAAAAAAGTGACCTGGCCATGTGTTATAACTTCTAAGTCTGATTTTGAAGAAAATTGCACCTGCTTTAGGATTTGTGGGAAGAATTAACATTGTCTACAGAGAAAACTAAACAAGGGAAAATTAAGAGAATGGTAATCTGATAAGCCAGAAGAAACAAACCAAAAACAAGTAATAGGACTATTACAAAGCTGTCTGACACTTAGGAATATTTACAAAGGTACAAGAATGCCAACGATGATTACTGACTAAAACAAAAATATTATATAATCACATCAGAATGATGAAAAGGGGGAAGCAGAAGGGGAGGAGGATGCTAAATCCTTCTCTGTGGCATGAGTATGTGTCAGAAGAAAGAGCCCAAGGAAAGCAGGTTTCAGAGAAAGGGAAGGGTTGGGGGTAAGAAACTCCTGGTTTTGAGTATAAGAATTTTTTCACTCTTATGAGTTATATCAGCATGTCTGAGTAATTTTGATAACATAAAAGTATTATATATTCATTGGTATAATTGTGTGCGTGTGCATGTGTATGTGTGTTAACATAACAGTAATGTGGCTATAACTTTTAGGAATGGAATCTTGAGTCTACTCTTACAATGTTATATAGGGGGATTTTTTTCTTTATGCAGATAAGTATTGTGCTCACCAATTGCTATAGACCCTAAAGATTGAGTTTGCCCTTTGGAACTAAAATAAAGGTATTTAAAGATTACCATGGGAACATGAGGCTTATGAATCCTAGGAACAAGCTCATCACAATAGCACCAGAAATCAACTCCTTAATCACACTAGAAGTGAAAAGAGAAGCCCCTGGACGGAGGGAAACCTAGGCATCAGGAGAGAGTTTAAGTCCAGATCCCAGGAAACCTGTGGTTGAAAGCCCTCTGTGCAGGATGAGCTTCACAGGTTCTAGTCTAGTTTATGAGCAGAGGCTTTACAACACCTGTGCTTTTGCTTATCCGTCTCCTCTAAAAGCAGTGGCCCCCAACCAGGAGCACATGTCACCACCCACACCAAGAAAAGGACTTTTGGTATTTATCTGCAAGCATTTTGATAATCAAGCCTGCAAGTGGGGAGGGTGAAGCTATTGGACAGAGGCCAGAGATGCTGCTAAATACTCAGTGCCTGGGACAATCCCTTTCTCAACAACTGTGAATTATGTAGTCCAAAATGTCCATGAAGTTAGAATGAAAAATAAACAAATTTTTTAAAAAATCTGCCTTAAAGACTGGAGATTCTGGGCTGGAGAGATGGCTCAGCGGTTAAGAGCATTGCCTGCTCTTCCAAAGGTCCTGAGTTCAATTCCCGGCAACCACATGGTGGCGCACAACCATCTGTAATGGGGTCTGGTGCCCTCTTCTGGCCTGCAGACATTACACACAGACAGAATTTGTATACATAATAAATAAATAAATCTTTAAAAAAAAAAAGACTGAAGGCGAGAACTATGTATATTTCACCTCCGTCTCCCAGTGTCGACCCAGTGAACAGCAGAGGGATGCACACATGGTGAACAAAGGGAAGGAAGGGACACCTAACTCCAGCAGCAGCAAATCATGTGACACCGTGACACAGCCCGCCAACCCCAGCACCTGACATTTATCTGGCTGTGTAAACATTGATATTCGTTCATCTGATGAATATTTGTTGAGTGCCTCCCACCATTGCTTCAACCTGCCTACTGAGGCCCACCCTGCCTGTCCAAGCATAGGTGAAAGAATAAAGAAGAACCAACTTCTGCCACCTCAGGAGGCTAAATGGAACACGAAGCAGCACTTACAAAAGTATCTCGCTGTAGCTGTCCACAAACAAACTCTTGAGGGATGGCCGCCTCTGCAGGAAATACTGAATCTGTGAGGGAACGGACAGAGTAAGTTTCTGGGGAGTGTTAGGTGTGGCTGAATGGGGAAGCTCCTGGTGTGCTTTCTGAGTGCCAGCATGCTGGAACACTGGAGTGGGTTCCAGCAGAGTGTGAAGAATGGAGCAGCAGCAGTCAAGCTAATGGGGTGGGTGATGTCATGTGACTCGTGGAAAGCTTTAAAAACATTGACTACAATTACAAGTGTATCTAGAAGGCAATTTGGGAAGAAAAAGATCTCCAAAATGCTATGAGCTGCTGTATCCTACGGTAGAGCTGAGAAGCCTCTGTGCTTCTAACTTTTTCTCCCAGCACCAGCTTCCTTTACAACAAATGAGCATAGCATTATCATAAAAATCCCTTTATTCAGCCACACCTGAATTAACTCACCAGATCAACCTTTGGTGGCTGGAAATCCTCTCCAAAACACCTACACCTGCGTGCCCCCAGTTTAGCCTTCTGTCTGCTAAGAGGTGCCCACTTGCTGCTGGAGCTTTATACTTTCTTAGATAACATCAGTTACCAGTGTGAAAAGACAGTGTTTCCATGAAGATGAAGTCTGGTGATTTGCAAAGACTCCATAAACGTAAGTGTGGGGGTTGGATGAGAATGGCCCCCATAAGCTAATATGTTTGAACACTTCATTCCCAGTCAGTGGAACTGTTTGGGAAGGATGTCTAGGAGGGATAGCCCTGTTGGAGGAGGTGTGTCACTGGGGATGGGTTTTGAGGTTTTAAACACTTCTTCCACTATCCCCAGTGTGTTCTCTCCCCACCCCCATCTTTCTATTTCTCTCTCATTCTAGCTCTCTCTTGCTCTACTTTCTGTTTGCTATTCAAAACATGGGTTCTCAACTGCTGCTCCAGCTACTTGTCACCTGCAACCTCCATTCTTCCATCACGGATTCTCACCCTTAGAAACCAGAAGACCAAATAAACTCTTTTTTCTGTAAGTCACTTTGCTCATGGTGTCTCATCACAGCAATAGAAAAGTAACTAAGATAGTAAGTCACTAGAAAAAAAATACAAGTGACTTAAAGCAAGAAGTTTAGAGGTTAAAATCACAATGATCTAATCAGGTATAGTGGTGCACACCTGTCTTCTCAACACTCAAAAAAAAAAAAAAAAAAAAGGCAAGATGATCAAGAATGCAAGGATGCCAGGCAGTGGTTGCACAGGCCTTTAATCCCAGCTCTCAGGAAGCAGAGGCAGGCGGATCTTCGAGGCCAGCCTGGTCTATAAGAGCTAGTTCCAGGACAGTCTCCAAAGATACAGAGAAACCCTGCTTCGAAAAACAAAAACAAAAACAAAAAAAAATGCAAGGACAGAATAGACTACATAGAGAAACCTCAAGTCAACATTATATAATAATAATATAAATAATAATGGTGATGATGATTTCAAATTCTGCATTCAGATCTCTTTTTGTGGAGTTCTCACCCCTCTGTCTCACTCAATGAAAGTGAAACTAAAAAGCATAAACCCCATGTATTCCCTAAATTCAGGAAAGTTGACATAAAATTCAAAAAGGAGCTCCCAAGTTCAAAGGAAAAACCCCGGGGCCTGAGGAGACCGCTTCAGCAAAGTACTTGATGTGCAAGCCTGAGACCAGCACCCATGAAAAACAAAGACCAGGTACAGCAGCTTTACACATCTGTAGTGCTGGGTAGGGAGTGCCCTGGGGCTCGCTGGCCAGGCAGCCGAAGACCCCTCCCACAAGACAGTGGTGGAGGTCTGCCTGCCTGGCTTGATTGCCGTGGGCCCTTAGGAATACACTGGATGGTCCCTGCAACCCAGCCATGAACACCCAGAGGATTCTCAGCTGCGCCCACTCAGCTCTCAGTGGTTCTCTTGACTTCTGTCAGGGACAATAGAAGCCCACAACTTCTGAAGGAATGCTTACCCCTCGGAAGAAGAAGTAGACTCCTCCCAACACAGACAGGATCTCTCCAGTGACTCGGAAATAGTCTCCAACGGTGTTCCTCACCTTATAGGGGGGCTGTGAGGCACAGAGAGGCCAGTGAGCTTATAGGAGGTCTGTGAGGCACAGAGAAGCCAGCGACTCCACTCACTCACTCATTCACCCATTCAGCAAACATTCACCAGGGGCCCAGCCTTACAGTTAAGACTCGGCCCTGCCTAGGAAACAGGCCTCCATTGAAGGAGAGAAGCAGAGGCCTGGAAAAGTGACTCCACAGGTAGAATCATGTTCCATGGAAACCTGAAAACTGATTTTGGTCCCCAGAAACCATGATGGAAGGACAGAACTGACTCCAAACAGTTGTTTGTTTCCAATCCTGATCTCTGCAAGTGCACTATGACACGTGTGTATGTGTATGTGTTTGTGTGTGTGTGTGTGTGTGTGTGTGTGTCACACATGCGTACATCACCACAACAACAATAAATTTAAAGAAAGAAACACAAGGACAACGAGATACTGGGGACATCTGCAAGAAGGTTCCCTCTGTGGACTCTGGGTATCCTTGCAGGGCTGTGCTGTCTCCCAAGCAATGTCCCTGCCCAGGGTTCTGAGTGGATGGGAGCAGGGGACAGGGTAGGTGGAGGTGCTCTTACAGACCTGGTGCATTGGAATCCCATTCTCCCCACAGCTGTGGTGTCCTCAACACGCACATCACCCTCGTGTCGCAGGCATTTTCTGGGAGGATCCCCTTGGTGCTTTGCAAGCACCAGCTCACTCCCTCATCTTACTTATTAGCATACTTCTCCTATCTCTAACAAAATGCATGTGTCCTTTCTTTTGTTATTTTGTTATAATGCTAGAGTGCTGGGAATCAAACCCAAGGCCTTGTACGTCCTAGGCAAGAACTATGCCGCTGAGCTATACCCATTATCAATTTTATTTTCTTTTCAAATGAAGTCACTAAATGCCTTTTATATAAAGATAGAACTCAAGCTTTTAAACTAAATTTACAGGTAAAATGTTCCAAAATTAGGGTAGAAAATTAGTGATCTGGGGCTGGAGAGATGGCTCAGAGGTTAAGAGCATTGCCTACTCTTCCAAAGGTCCTGAGCTCAATTCCCAGCAACCACATGGTGACTCACAACCATCTGTAATGGGGTTTGGTGCCCTCTTCTGGCCTGCAGACATACACACAGACAGAATATTGTATACATAATAAATAAATAAATATAAAAAAAGAAAATTAGTGATCTGGGTATTAAATGAGAAGTTTCAATTCAGAAACATAATGGAATCCATGGCTCAGAAGAGGGTATAGAGTCTCATCCTAAACTGAACTGAGAGATGGAACCCAGCCTGGCACAAAAGAAGTACTCAAGGGCATAGGTCTAAGGAGCAAATTTGTAACAAGCAAGTGAGTCAAACAGTGCAGACCAGCAGGTGGCAATGGAATTGGAGCTTGTACCATCCTATGATCTCCAGACACCCAGGGGCAACTGCCTCCCCAGTCCTGAGTCCTCACACTTAGGAGCTTCAATGCTCACATGCTCGACCTCCCAGAACCATGGACTTAAAGACAAAGTCCAGGCACAGGCCAGCCTGCAACAGGGGAAACTAAGGGCAGGAAGCAAGGCTCTCCAAGCAGCCTTTCTACCTCTCAGTGAGCTAGAAAGGGGTAGCAGGCAAGGTCTAGACCTGGAGCCAATAGCATCTCAGGAGAGTACCCCACCCCAACTCCAACCCCCAGATAGGACCCATGCTCCTGTCCGCACCAAGCCTTCCACAGGCCGATAGTAGGCGGCCGTGGTGAAGACGATCATATACAAGCAGTAGACGAAGAAGTTGAAGTAGAAGATGCGCTTGACAAATCTGTCCCACTTGTCCTGTAGGAGTCTGTTCAAAGGTTCCACCAGAAGCATGTCATGGCGGTTCTATGGGAGCAGAGAGAAGTGAGGCTCACTCTTGCACCAGCTACACCAGCCCATGGCACTCCTCACACCTATGTAGCCCATCAGTCAAGGAAGAATGCCCCCTCAGCCTGCCAAGCAACCAAGGGTCACCAGAGGTCTGAACCGCTGTACAGCCAGGGCCTTGGGCTGGCCCCAGCTCTGCTGCGGTTCCTTGAGTGACCCACCCTCTTAACTTCAGTGTCTCCATGAGTACACTGACAGGGAAGAAACTGGACAAGCCCTAAGACAGTGGTTCTCAACCTGGGGGTCAAATGATCCTTTCACAGGGGTCGCCTATGACTATCAGAAACCACACACATTTACATTACGATTCATAACAGTAGCAAAATTACAGTTATGAAGTAGCAATGACGATAATTTTATGGTTGGGGGCCACCACAACACGAGGGTCGCAGCATTAGGAAGGTTGAAGCAAGACTTCAGCATTTCCCACATTCCAACCCTATTATCTCTAGCAACTCTCTTCACTCCCAGAGCAAGAGGATGATGACTCTTGGCGGAGAGGGGGTGGGGTCTACACTCTTCACTTCTCATGTTTGCAGCCCTGGATCAGGCAGAGGTGGTAATTACTTATGCATGATACATGAAGGAACCTAAGAGACCTGACCTAGAGCAGGCCAGTCCTGGTACCTACATATTGTCATTTGAAGTAGGCTTTAGGCAAAGCCTCATATCCAAAGGCTTGATGGATGTAGAAGAGCTGAGCCCAAGGCAGCTTGCTCTCGCCTTCTGCTTTGTGTTTGGGCTCTACCACAGAGGCCCCGGTGTGTGACTCCTTGAATACTTTGGGGATGGGAAGCTCCTCACTCCCTCACTCCAGAGCTTCTAAAGAGGTGCTAACTGCAGGGATGATCTGTTATTTGGCATACATTTAGTCATCTCTGCCTTCCACCAGTGTGCCAGCTCAAGCCGAATGGCCCCAAGATAAGCCCACACTCCTATCCCCAGAAAAAAATGGGGACATGAATTGTTGGTGGCTGTCCCAGAGCTTTCTCTACTCCAGATTAAATTCCTCAGTCTGAAGTGAGATCATTCCCTTTTCAGACCACCTTTTAAGACTCAGAAGTCAGATTTAGCATGGCAGCCCAGGTGGGGCTGACAGGACAAACTAAACCAGGCCTCACCTTTCTTGGACTCTGATCCTATAACTACCGCTTCATCCTGTGAAGTGCTATGGTAACCCCTCACTGCCTCCAGTGGAGTCTGCTTCTGGAGCTTGGAGTGTTGTCACTTTAGGAAGAGGGGACAGGTGAGGTGGCTTTCCACCCAATGAAGGTAGGCTAGTACTCAGTAATGCTTCATTTGAAGCCAGAAATTTTAAATAGAATGCCATCCTCAGTACACAAAAGTAAATTCTAGATAAAGGACCCAAAATGAAATACCTACAAATGAGTGGGAAGAGAACAAAGAAGGGCTGTTGCATAACGCTGTAAAGAACAGGTCTTCAGAGCACAGCACACAATCCAGAAGCCAAAAAAGAAAAAGAGCAACCAGCTTAATCCTATCAGAATGAAAACCATTCATAAGTAAAGGGTGCTGTAAAAGGTAAGAGACAAACAGGGAGGAGAAGCACTCCGCAGCAGGAGTAGGAGAGAAAAGGTTGATGACTCATTCGAAAGCAAAAGGTCTATAAACCAGAATAATCCAGCAAATAGTCCTGTAAACCTTAGGAGAGCCACTAAAGTACAAAAGGCCAGTAAATGCATAACAATGTCCCGCCTCACCGCAGGGTGGGTTGAAGCGTGACTTATAGTCCTAGCACTCTGGAGGGAGGAGGGTCAGGAGTCCAAAGCTGGCCTGGGCTGCATAGCCATCCCTGTCTCAAAAAACAAGAAATAGGATGGGCATACTTTTTGATTTGGAGATAGCAATTTCATGTGTCTTTCACTGAAAAATCCCCAGGCTCGTGTCAGTGGCCTGCAGCGTGGTGAGCGGCTGCAAACAGCTTGACCCTCCTGTGGGTTGGCTGCTGGGCAACAGCTTTTAAACGAGACAGATATCTGGGTGCTAATATAAAGCTAACTACAACACACACCAATGAGCAAAAACAACTGCTTACCCTACAGGGTGTATAGTATGAGCCCATTCACACAAATAAAACACTCTCTGAAGCTTTTCACATGGTATCAAAGGGAGCTGTCCTTATCTCTGTACTTCTGAAATGTTCTCATTTTTATGAGCAAATGACTATCATTTGTTTGCTAAGGGAAAGATAATGGAAAGGAGGAGGGACAAGACTGCAGGACACAGCAGCTTTTCATGTGAGAGATGAGATGGATGGAGCTTGAGCAAGGGCAGGGCCGCGCTGGGTGCGCCACCTGCTAGCCTTGGCCACTCACAGGGGTCTCACTGCTGCTGTAGGCAATCACCTCCAGAACTGAGTTCTTCTCACAGGTGTCAATGCAGGACAGGTCATAAAGGGAGGAGTGCACAGGCCCATAGGCCCATTCGGTGAACTTCCTGGACAGGTGCCGGCACTCAGGTTCGTGGATCTCCCTCTGGAGAATGTAAGCCAAGACCTGTGGTAGGTAGGAGAGCCCTATCAGGTCAGTCAAGGCCAGGCCACAGGCTGCTTCCCCTTGCAGGCTCTGAGCTCTTCTTAAAAATGCACTCAGCTTCCCACCTCCATCAGGAACCCAACCCAAGCCCCAGCAACTAGTTAGATCCACTAGCTAGCTGCCTCTAGCCCCAGCTGAAGCTGCATCAGGTACATTACACCAGGGCCTCAAGATTTAATGTCCTGGCCCCTTCTAGAAAACTTCAAGCCGGAAGGAAATTATCAAAATCTAAGGAAGCAATAAGCCAGACAGGATGGTTTGTGGCTGTACTCACAGCACTCAGAAGGCTGGGACAGGAGGATTGCTGCAACTTTGAGACCAGCCTAGTCTTAAATGGGCAGGGACAGCTTCCCAGTATCTCTACTATTGAGAAAGCCCCTCCCCTCCAATTCAAGCAGCCCCAGACACATCATCAGCCTTACCTGACATCATCCATAGGACCCTGATTGGGCTGGGGCCTGGTCTACCTAGTCTGCTCCAAGTTTCCCCTTTAGGGCCCTCCTTATTATTCCAAAATTCTCACTCACTAACAGCCAATTCTCTCAACCTAGGCTACACACACACACACACACACACACACACACACACACACACACACACCACACCAGAAACATTGATGGTTTCTGCTCACAGCTCCTCTGACTCACACTAACAGCCCCATTAGCTGGTGGAATTAGAGTCCTGTACACACAGTCCTTATCCAGACTCCCTCCCTGCCTGGTAATAGCAGCTCCAGCCAAAGCACCCACCCTACCCCAATCTTCCCAGTGCTAGCTGCCAGAGCCAGTGGAGTGAGCCCCTTTTTGTTGGTGAGTTCTTCCAGCTTCAGCGTGGGGTGGAGTTTGGCCCCCAGAATCAGGATCTCGTTGTACATGTTTGTCACGAACTTGGTGTTGTCGGCTGTATTATCTGCCACCTCCACCAAGGCATGTAACACTGTGTTGCCCACCGAATCCCGGGCACTGATGTCTGCTGGCTGCCAGGAGTTCTGCAGCAGGAACTTCACAATGGCCAGCTGGTTGGTGCACGCAGCAAGCGACAGAGGTAGCTCACCTGCAGCCAACACAGAGTCCTCAGTGGGGCCCCAGGAAAATGAGACTGGCTAGTCCCTGAATAACTGGGCCTCTAGTTCCCTTATGTATGCCACATGGCTTCCCTACCAAAGTAGAAGCCAGGCCGCCCTTTGGTTTTCTTGAAGAAGTCTCCATTAGCCGCAGCCTGGACGTCTGCTCCGTTCTCTACCAAGAGGGTCACCAGTGCCATGTTCCGCCTCTCAATGGCAATGTGCAGTGCTGTCTGACCTACAGAGGGAAGCTCAGTTAGCCTTGCAATTACGGCCCAGAGAGATGCACCCCCAGAGAAGGCCCTTAGCAGGTAGCAACCGCGGAAGAAGCACACAGAAAATGCCAACCTCACAGTGGGAAGCCAGGATCCACAAATGAGGCCAGAAAAATCGTGAATCAGGAACAGAACAGAAAATATCAAGTTGCAAAAGAAAGGAGACAGAGGGAAATAGGAGGGAAGGATGAGAAAGGAAGGTAGGGACCACCAGGTCAGCAGGAGAGCAGCAGTGATCCCAGGAAGGAGACTGATCAGAACCAGAACAACAGAGTGGCAGGAACTGGGGTAATCCCCTCAGGGCACAGGTGTGCTGCAGCTGCACTAGGCCCCCACCCCCCACCTCACCCTTGTAGTAGCTGTCTGTGTAGCTGGCATTGACAAACTGCTTCAGGCTGTCCGTCTGCCGTGCAACATCCAGGAGCAGAGCGATGGTGTCATTCTGCCCGTTGTGCAGGTTGAGCATAGCTTTTAGCAGACAGGTCTTTCCTGTCTCTGGGTCTGGAGGGCAGAGAGAGGGTCAAAACCAGGCCAGGATTGGAAAATGGCCCCCTCCTGGGAAGCCAGCCCTCACAGGGCCACCTTTGAATTCGCTGTCAGTCAGGCGCTTCTTGCTCTTCTGCAGAAAGGGCAGTAGGCTCTCTAACTCCTGGCAGTTACTCTGAGCCACAGCATCGAAGATGCTCCTGCGGTCATAGAGCCTGGGGGGCTTCTCGACACCAGCACCGGTGGAGACAGAGTCCTGGGGTGCCTGCCTGGGAAATAAATTACACCCTCAACTCAGGCCCTGCTCTGCCCTGAAGCCTTTGGGCCTTATGCAGCCCCAAAGCAAACCAGCCAGTTTAGGAAACAAATCTAATGGGGACCCTGGGACACAGGTGTCCATCCCATCCTGCTCCTGACCTGTCTATAGAAAGATTGGAGAAAGTCTTTGCTATTGTCACCTCTTCTACCCAGTCCACTTGCCTTCCTTCTGGGGCTCAGGAGATAGAAGCCTAGAGAGTAAGCAGGGTTGGCTTGACCTCTGATGAATGAAGACATCTTCACACTACCCAGAAGCCACCTTGTGACTCCCGGCCCTGCCTCAGAGGAGGTAGGAAACCTGATAGGTTCTTCCCCTGAGCTGTTTGTCTTCTTAGTCCACAAGATCCTAACCTTGAATTTGAAGTCTAAGTATTTGGGTCTAGTGAGCATTCAGGGCCTGGAAATCTAGCATATGCTGGCAGCTGGGATCAGTATACACACTCCAACATCTGTGACTGTGTGTCCAGTGAGGGTACAAGAGTGTGGGCCAGACCACCTCTGAAGGCTCCCCAATTCCCTAATTCTGTGACTTTTAACCCAGAAGCCAGACCGCTTTGAGGAGTTAGCTCATGGAACCACTTGGGTCTTGGAAAGGAAGGATCTCCAGATTTACCTGACACAGGCAGGCCCATCCCCAGGCCTCTGGATAGTGACAACAGAGCTCACGGTGATGATAGGGCAGGAGGCCAGTCCACCTTCCTCATAAGGGCAATCCATAGGTGAGGCCTCCTCTGAGTCACCCTTTCCAAAAAGTCGGGTGCGACTCCTGGTAGTGAAGATGTGGGGCTTGGCTGGAGATGGCTTGGAGTTAAGGTCTCTGTCTGGAGGATCCAGGCAGGAGTTCTCTTGGAGTGGGTGCTCAGACTCCCCAGAGTCTAAGCTATCCCATTTCTTCATCTTTCCCAGATCCTCTGTGGCCCAGTGTGCAACCTGTGGGTAGCCACAAAGATGAGGTCTGTGCCCATCTGGAAGACCACAACTTCTCATCCTCTCCCTGCTCTCCTTGTCAAGGTTCCTGTGAAGCAGGACACCGCAAAAGCCCAATTATTACTGCCCTGCAGAAGCAAAGCTTTTAGGGCTGTGCCTTCCACTCCAGAAACCCTGGGGAAACAGAACTGTACTGCCCAGCGGGTCCTGTGGCCACAGTGGTCAAGCTCCCCACCTTAGAGCCAGCAAGCTCTGAGGCTGAGGTCAGAAGCCTCCCACCCCTGAGATTGTCTGGGGCTCAGCTGCCTGGTTTGTTCTTCTGCCTCCGCATACCACATTAGAGAAAGGACATGAAGGAACTCAGTAGTGAGACCAACGGGTTGACCAAGCCCCATGGAGCCAGGCAGTCCGTGTTCGTGGAAGATGGTGATGCCCCCGTCTGTGCTGTATAAACTCGTGTGCCAGGTGCCAACATTCACACATTCCACCCACCTTTGCCATTCCACACAGCTGCAGCAACCAAGTGTCAGGAAGGGTCTGATGTGTACAGCATGTGTACAAGCCTGGAGTCAATTTTGTGAACCTGGTGTTTTTCCAGCATCTCAGCTTATGCTTTGTGGCATCATATGCTGTGGGGCTGACAGGTGTTCTAGACCTGAACCTCAAGACATAAGCTAGTTGCTCAGGTGGGTGCTCTCCGCTTAAGTGGGGACTGACACTCTTTCCCACCCCATCTCCCATGTTCCCCCTCCAAGGGCTGGCCATCCTGCTGCCTGGTGTCCAGGTCTCTCCTGGATCAGGGGCCTTTGCTCCTATGGTGCCACCGGCTGGAGTGTTTTCCCCTCCCCTTCCCTGCCCAAATTTTCCCACTTTTCAAATGCCTTCTCCCCTCAGGACCCAACACCGGTCTACCCACCTCCACAAAGCCCCCCATCCCTGACCGTTCAGAGAGGCCAGGCTCCTGCCCATTCATCCTGATAGCCCTTTTAGCCCAGGCCACCTTAGAGTCAGCTATCTCTGTCTACCTGTTTGCCTCCTCCCATGCCCTGTGACCTCTGCCCAGCAGAAACTTGCTGGAAAAAGCCATGTTGTGTCCCTTCCTACCAAGGCTCAGGGACCATCATGAAAGAAGAGGCAGAGAGTTTGCAAGGGCCAAGGGTCCATCAGGAAAATGAAACAATGTCTTCAGGACACGACAGGGCTGCTGCACTGGTGGACTCGTAGCAGCGGCAGTTTTCCATGCAAGACTGATCCGACCCACACTTAGTGGAAGAGCAAGGGCTCAGGAGGCCCCATGCCTAACTCTGAGTTATTGGTAGTTGGTGGCTGCTGAGGAGGGAAAAGTTAGTTTTCTTCAGGAGTGTGGTCCCTGTAGGTTGTCTGTACTCCGGTGGATGATCCCATATCTATGTGCATCAGGGGTTCACTGGGTTCGGGTATTTAGAAGAACAAGAAAGAGGAGGCATGGGCAGGTGACACGGGGCACAGTGAAACTAGGAGGATAGATGTGATCAAAGTGGGTTGTGCTTGTGTGTGAAATTCTCAAGGAATAAATTCTAAGACCTATTTTTAGAAAGGAAAAGGCTGTGCTAGACTCTGGAAATCAGAGCGATCAGACCCCGGCTGTCATCCATCTCAGATCACAGTCAGTTAGGGAAACAGCCCAGCTGCATCTCCATGCTGGAAAGCAGCTGCTGACAGAGGCTGAGGAGGTCTCTCGAGTCCTGCATTTCCAAGGGAAAGTTCAGGCAGCACAAATCCTGAGCACATGGCCAGGCCCACGAAAACAGAATGAAAGGCCCTGACGAGCCCCAACCTGTGCCTGGCAAAGCATAACTGCTTTCCCTGCTGCTCTGCTCTCGGGAGATCCAGCAGAGCCACTGCCGCAGAGAGTGCCCCCAGACACAGAAAACCCCTTTCTAACCACTCCTCATCTGCTCAGCTTGCCACTCAGCCCCTCCTACACTGTGCTGCAGCTCAGACAGGAGACAGGAGAGCAATAGGACTGGAAGCTGCAGGCCTAAAAGGCCAAGGAACAGAATGGAAACATAATTAGGCAGGCAGCAGGAAGCCAAGCAGAGGTTTGGAATTATGGAGCCAGGTGTTGCTGTAGGCTTTCGAAAGACAGTTTCCTGCCAAGGACCTGTTGTTCATAGTCTGGGGAGGCTGTAGTGATTTTAAAGGCTCAGCATGGAGTGGGGTGTGACTCAGTGGTAGAATGGTGCTGAACGTGCATAAAGCCCTGGGTTCCATTCCAAGCTCAATGAAAATCTACTAAAAATAAATAAACGATAGGCACAGGGGACAAATGAGAATAAGCATGGTCAGTATATTTGAGCACATCCTATGGTCAACACATTCACCTACATTCACTTAATTCTTGCATCTCTAAGAGGTAAATCTTTCCCAGTTGTGGAAGCTGAAGCCAGAGAGGTTACGTTATTTCCCAGATGTCACACAGTGACCAGGAGGAACCTGGATTTGACTGAAGCATCTCTAGCACTCTGACACCTCTCTGACTCTTTCCCCTGGGACCAGACAGAAGTCCCAAACCTAAAGCAACCTCCTGATCAAGCAAGTATCCCAAGATGCCCCAAGCCCCAAAGTACAGATAAGGTTCATGGTCAACGCCTCACTCTCTCCAGAATGTCCATGACTGACCCTTGGATAATACTGGCTGCAAACCTCCCCCGCAAAAAAAGCAATCCTGATGAGTTGAACCACTCGACAAGAGAGATGCTACCAGAAAGACTCTCCATGAACTTTGCAGCAAGGTCTTTGCCTCTTCCTTGGACTGATCCCAATCTAACCAAACCGGAAACTGGGATGCAGCCCACAAGCCATCGTGAATCATCACCACACTTTCTGCATCCAGTTCCCCTCAGAAACTAAGCTTCTCCCAGTCTAAGGGTAAGATGATTAGTGGGGCAGTGGGGGAGGAGGGAGGGCATTGGCAAAGGAAGGGAAGGGAATGAGACAAGACAGTCTGTCATAGCCATGACTAAAGTATGTCATGGACATGAGCCCCATAGAGATGCCCCAGTCACAGAAGAAGGTGTTATAGTGACCTGGGGAATTCAGCCATGTTTTCTGCAGACACTTGTTGGTTCTCTGATGGAAGCAGGGGTTCTGGTTTATGCCAGGGCCATGAACTCATGATGCATTCCAGGGCTGTCTTGAAAACCCACCCTCCAAGACCCACTTTAACTCTGGGTCTGCATTTCCTTGTCAATGGGTGAAGAGTATCCCTCCTTTCTCTCCAGACCATGGGGGCATTCTGGGGGTGCTTCTCCCACTTGCCTCTGTGCCCCAAACTTCCCTCCCATTAAGACCTTGAGAGCATCTCCTTCTGGCTGCCTGTGATTTTGAGAAGCTGAGAAAGCATGACCAGCTACATCACACCCATTTCTACCCAGTCCAAGCATTAACTCAGGAAAGACAGAGAACTGAGCAGGGCTTCCTATGTATACCAGGAAGGAAGGACAGAGGGGTTCTGCTAAGAACAGAGAGTAACCAGCACAAGAAGCCAGGCTGCCCCCACCCAGCCCTGCACCTCTCTGCACAGAGGCCAGCACATTGACCGCATCCAGCTATGCACAAACCTCTGGCCTCTACAGTAGTTGCAGCCTCCTCATTCCTGCTGCAGGACCCAATGTAAGAACGCTGGCACTAACAGCACCTCTTGCAGGAACCCACTGCCCACAGTCAGTCAAATTAAGTATGCGGCACTGTTGCTTCAGCCTCCTCCCAGCCACTCCTAAGGCAGCCATGGTACGACCCAGTTTTCAGATGGGGTAACTGAGGCCCTCAGAGCCCAGCAGAACCTCTCACAGCTGGACAATGGCAGGCCATCAAATGGAGAAAGGGACTTACCAGCTAGGTGCAGGCACACCACAATGGAGCAAGTGCGTAGGAGCTGTTCTTCATGGAAGAGTCGGGCTGGTGTGAGGTAAGTGTGGCCTTCCTGCCTCTGTGAGGGTCCTTGCCCCTCCCTGGGTCCACAGCAGGGGTGGGCTCTGGGCACACTCTGGCACTCAAGGAAACATTTCCAGCAATGGCAGCAGCTGCTGTTGCCACGGCTCCGATTCCCAAAGGATTCCAAAGCTTTTCCCATCATTTTTGCCCTTTTTCAGAAACCACTTAGCCACCGCCCCGCCTCCAGTCATGCCAGGGCCGAGGTGCACTTAGCCGCCTACAGCCCAGTCCAGTCTGAGCCATGCCTTGTCTCTCAGGGCAGGAAGACTTTTCAAAGCATTTTTCTTGTACGCCATGATCTGAGGAGCAGCTTCCCCAAATGACTGTCCTAGCCAGATATGCAAAATCCAGTGTCCTAAAAGGAGTGGGACCCCTGTGTCACCTATCTTGTCTGGAGGCCCTGCTTCCTTTGGGCCTCTGGGTTCTTGGGTACTCAAGACCAGGGTAGAGAATAGGTTTTGGGGTCTCTAGGTCTTCCAGAACCCAGCCTTACTCGACTGGGGTTTCTCAGTGAACAACAGAACACAAGAGAATATGTGTGTCAATTTCTTGCTTCCCCTAGTGTTGCCCTAACTGCCAGAAGGCAGGTTCATCCATCACACACAGTGGGTGATTAGAACATGCTCATTCCTTCCCAGATCCTATCCCGGAAAATCCACCAGCTTTCAGGGGTTACATGCAGGCTGCACCCACAAACGCCCTGCAGAAGCCACCCAAGTAGCTGCATCTGGGAAGCCAGGGAGTGTTGATAAGCCGCAGCTCAGACACAGCTACTGCAGCCTCACCTGGAGTAGTACAAAAGCTGTGACCAGAGTGGAGACCCTCAGAGTACAGTGACTCCCCAGTCACTCTACAGAACCAGAGGACTTCCCCACACCTACCTCCCAGGCTCTGCAACAACCCCAGGCAGTGGCTGGGAAGAGACTGTCATACTTAAGTTGCAGAAGAGAAACCTGTGGCACCAAGGTATTAGACAGTTATTCAGGTCACATGACTAGTCCAGGCATGAGATCCAGGCTTAGAAAATCATTCCATACCACACCCCTCCTCTGTTGCATATGCCATTTTAGCTTCAATTAGTATGATCCCAAGGGTTTGTTCTCATTTTGAAAGTGTGGTAAGATGTCGAGAGTCTAAACTTCACTGTCCTAAGCACTGCAAGCACACAGTAGGTGGTCTGCTGTCCATTCACACTATTGCCATCACCACCATCCCTCCAGAGCTTCCTCACCTCCCGACCTGAAACTCTGTCTCTCTTAAACAAGCCCCCATCCCCTGGTCCCCATGTGAACCCCCAAAAGGGTCTTGACCCACAGGTTGAGACCACTGGTACAAGTGTAATCAAGTGTGGCGGAGGACCGGACCATATTTGTCTGTTTGTAAATGGCTTCTTTCACCTCACATGATGTCCTCAAGGTGTCTGGTTTCCTTCCCTTTGGAGACAGTAATATTCTACTGTCTGCCTGTATGTCTGACTTTGCTTGTCCATTCATTGGCTGATGGATACATAGGCTGCTTCTACCTGGTGTCCATTCCCGATCCTGCCCTTTTTTTTCCTTTTTTGTCCCTCAAAATTCGATGGTTTGTATATAGGCATAGGTTCATGTGACCAAAAGGTCACACCCTAACCTGATCCAACCTCTTAAAGGTCATTGGCTGACAGAGGTTCCCCACCATATTAGTATGCTACAAACACTGGCTTTTTCCCCTTTGTGATTTTAATTCCTCTCATTTTCCAAAAACAAAGTTAGATACAAATTACTGGGCTTTTAAATTTAAAGAGAAAATAATGGATTTTTTTTGCTCATATCTGCCCCTGTTCCCTACCTTGTCACCCTCTTTCAATGCCGACTGATCTCCATTTCCTGTTTCTTCCTTCCACTTTCATGTTTCATTCATATACATGCATGTATGTCTGTATTTAATCCTTGCTATCGCACATGCTTGTTTTTTATCTCCCATTATCGTCATTTGTTCCCCTTATGTCTTCTTTCCCCTACACTGTCCCTTTTCTGTTTTTAATTAAACATATTGAATATATAAATATATACACATATAGAGTCTTGATTCTATATGCCACACATATATAGAATCTTGATTCTATACGTGACACATATATAGAATCTTGATTCTAGCCGGGCGGTGGTGGCGCATGCCTTTAATCCCAGCACTCGGGAGGCAGAGGCAGG
>JAQHUG010000322.1:212989-254643 GCA_028555095.1 Dicrostonyx torquatus
GAATTAAAAGCATGTACCACCATATCTACTTATGAGGGTCCCTGCCACCATGTCAGCCATGTCAGTTTTGCAGCCGTGCAGTAATATCTGATCTTCCCAGAACAGATACATATGTGTTTATCAAAGCAACGAGACTCTGGAAAAATGAATTTTATTCAGTTATCTGAACTATAGCCAGCAGTGGGAGCCAAACTCATCCAATGGGTTCCCACAATCAGCACGCAAAACGACTCATACAAAGAGACAACATGACTGCTCACCAAAGTTACAGCTGCCCCCTAGCCTTGGGTCCTCTAGGAGTCTAGGAGGAGGCTGGTGATGGTGACACTCCCCTGGAAGGCTCTGTAACTTAAGAAGACTGACGGCGCTCTGGCCCTATATGCATGCCCACTTGAACAGGGCATTTCTACTGAGCCAGAGCCATGAGAGGCCAGCAAGGGAGGGCCTCACCACAGAGAAAGGAGTGGGACCTGTGGGATAAAGGGTTCTCTCATGAAACCAGCCACCCCCTGTGGCAGGAGCTAGGGGCACATATGACTGTACACAGTCATGGGAAAGGCTCAGTGCCTTGCTGCCATCTTTAAAACAGTCTGTCAGAACAGTGTTCGCCACAGTACTCTGGTCCCCTTTGCTGTTCATGCCATCTGCTTTTCCTTCTCTGGAATATGCCCTCAAGCCAGTTGTGCTGAGAGGACTCAGGGTAGCCCTGGTGCAGTACTTTTCCAGAAAAAATGCACACGGCAAGGAGAGCACACAGCCCAGCCTCCTCCAATGGGCCTCTCTACACGTGGAGAATATGCTAGAGCTGAGGGACAAGACTGCAAAGGGGCATCCAGCCACCTGCTAAAATCCTGAAGGAAGGATTTTCCCATAATGCATTTGACTCAAAGCTGGATCTCTTATAGAGACCAGTCCAAATGCTGGACATAAAGAGTGTCTTCTTTGCTTAATTGGAGTCATGACTATCTGACTGGTCGCTCTGATGTCATCTTTCTTTTCTGTCTACAAATGCATCACAAATGAGCCTAGTGACCTCTCCCTCTTCCCATTCTCTCCACCTCTCACATTTGCATTTGCAATCAGCTCTCAGATCGGTTCTTGGAAGGCAATAGTTTGGGATCTGATTAATGATTCCTGGTTGCATGATTATCATATGTTCTGAAGGTAAGATCTGGTCAATTTAGATAGTACCTCAAGATCAAGTATAATTTACAGTCTGCTCACAGGACTGTCCAGGAAAAGGACAATCCAGAGGTCATATTGTCAATGTCAATTAGATAGAATTACCAGCATTCCTTTAACCAAAGAGCTTGCTGAACTAAGGCTCCTTCTGGTCAAAGTCTCTCCGGAGCATGACCAGAGCTGCCCCAAAGGCTGCATCCACATCCTGACCAAAGCACAGTGGCAAAGGGAATGCCCTCTGGACCTCCTGCTTCAGCACCTCATTCCTGGACAGTGCACTCCCACTCCCCATCACCCGTTCCACACCCCACTCTTGGAGCTGGTGAAAAGGAAGCATGGAGTGCAGGTTCTGAACAATGCCTCTGCACAGGGCCCGGGTCACATGACCCAGGGAAAGGTCAGACGAGGAGATCCTAGTCACCGAGGCCAGCTGGTCTGGCAGGTGCCTCTCGCCCAGCACTGTTGGGGTGATGGTGAGATGCGTGTCTTTCTGCTGTGCAGCCGCCTGAATCATGCGTGAATAGACAGTGGATTCTTCAACCTCCAGGCCTGTCAGAAATGGAAGATCTGTGTGAGACCATGCAGCTGATGGAGGCAGGCAAAAACTGTGCAACACATGCATGCAGTGCCTGAGAGGCCAGAAGAGAGCACCACATCTTCTGGGACTGCGGCTAGAGATAGTTTGAACTACCATGAGGGTGCTGGGAATTGAAACCAGATCCTCCAGAAGAGACACTTTGGGGCTCAGCAATTCACAGTCTGGCTGGCTAGATTCTGTTCCAGATCCCAGTCATTTGTCTCCCTATGGCCACAGCTAGACTTCTGGGAGACAGCTCATCCATATTGTTGTGAATCCTAAACTTAGCATAAGCATCCTAACTATAGCACAGCTATGGGCTCCTAAAGGACCAAGCGTAAACATCCATTAATAAGCATCATCAGAACTGTTATGTGAGCCATTAGCCATGTCACTGAAATCCATGGATCTCACACTAAACCACCTTGCTATATGAATGCAGCCTAAGCCATTCCTCATTATATTCATGGGATACCCGGGGCCCAGGAAGAAGTAATGTTTGCTACCTTCATCTGACTGAAGCCAAGCCAGTGTCCCAGTCAGATTTTAGTTCCCCATCCTATGTTATCTCTACAATCTAGAAAACACAATTATCTGGGTGCAGTGTAACTTCAGAACCAGAAAGCTGAGGCAGAAGGATCACAAGTTAAAAGCCAAACTGGTCTATACAATGAGACACTCATGTAGAAAAAAAAGAAAAGAAAGAAGAAAGAAAAGAAGGAAGGAAGAAAAATATAAATAACAAGGAAGATTTTTTTAATTCAATATACTTTCAAATTAAAATCATTTTGGGGGCTGAGGCATGGTTTGGTGGTAGAGCAAGTGCCTACCATGATTATAGCCCTGGGTTCATTATCAAGCACCATAAAAAGAAAACAAATGATTCAGATCTTTAATTTTCCATTAGCTGAGGGAGAACAAATCCAACTTTGATGAGAAAAAAAGTCACATAGACTAGGAGCTCTTTACTAAGTGTCGTTCACCATAATAACCTGAGTTATTATGACCTCTGAAGGCACTGTGGGACCCATTCCCAGACCCTTTGATGGAATAGGTGTAGGCTACAGATTCTGAGATACAGCCAGGTTAGATAGCCATGAGCCTAAGGCTGTAGGTGCTTCTGAAATATGAATATGAAATATGAACACGATTTCTGGCTCAGGGTGCCTAGGGCAGACTGTGAGACCCTGTATTTGTGAACAGTGTCCACAGGCGAGCAGTGCAAATGTGATGGCACTGGAATCTCCTGCAGGGCATTTGTAAAATGCCATGTTCAACCCCACACCATTCCCAGGCTAAGTCAGCATGTTTGAGCATGGGGAGGTCAATACTGGGTGTTGGAGAGCCTTGCATATTGTATATACATGTGTGCTATATGTACTTTTTCATATGGGTACATGCATGTGGGTGGCGTGCACATGTGTGTATGTCCATGTGGAAGCCAAAAGTTGACGCTGGGTGTCTTCCTTAATCCCTCTCCACTTTAATTTTTGAGACAAGGTCTCCCACTATAACTGGAGCTCACTAGTCTTTAGGTAGGCTGGCCAGCCAATGAGCTCTGTGAATGGTCCCATCTACCCCAGGTTTTATGTGGATGCTAGCATTCCAAACCCAGATCCTCATGCTTTTATTTTTACCAACTAAGACATCTTCCGAGCCCTCAAGATGGTTTTAAAACTCCACAATTAAAGCTGAGACTATGGGTCAATGGTAGAACAGTTGTTTGGCATTTGTGGGAACCAGTAACCTAGAGAGCCATGGTAGAGTCACAGGATCAGAGAGCATCTAGCACATAAATTCAATTATGTACACTCAGAAATTGGAAAGAGAAAAACAACCTCAATACTGTATGCAACTAGTCATACCATTTGATCCCTCTAAGACTGTCACTAAAATATCAGCCTTCTGTTCTGTGTTTGTTTTGAAGTGCTGGGGATCAAACCCAGGCCTGGCATATATGAAGCTTGCACTCCATCACCAAGCTATGTGCCCAGTCCCAAGTTTCTTCCTCACCCTCTCCTCATTTCTCCTCTAAGACAAGGTTTCATTGTGCAGCCTTGGCTGGCCTGGAACTGCCAGGGTTGCCTCAAACTCATAAGAGGTCACCTGTCTCAGCCTAAAGGCATGTGTCACTACACCCAGCTTCCAGCCTTCTTTTTATTTTTTTTCACTTTTTTTCTATTTTATTCAGTTAACATTTTTTCATTTATTTTATATACTAACCTCCGTTTCCCCTCCCTCCTATCTTCTCATTCCCTGTCCCTCCACTCCCATCCACCCTCCTCCCCATCCACTCCTCCAACTTGCTTTTTAAAATGAGAAAATCGGGAACATGAGCATAGAAAAGGGACTATGACAGAGTGAGGGATTTTGACCCATGTTTGGAGGAGTGAAAACTGGGTTTTCACTAGAGATCAGAACCTGTGGTCTATGACTGTGGAGGGAGATGCTGAGGGACAAAAGCCAGGTCCTTCCTTTCCCACGGAGACTCAAGTCTGGGAGGCCTAAGACGCTTCTAAAGGCAGGGACAGTGTGCCAGGGCTACAGCCTAAAGGTATGGACACTTTTGTACCCAACTGGTAACTGAAGCCAAGTAGGCTCTGTTTGGAAGCCTTCCCACCAGAAAATTCTTCTTGGCCCACATTTGCAGAATATATGAAAATCTGTCCCATCTGGCTCCAGATGGCTGCTCTTCCGGAGGATCTGCTTTCAATTCCCAGCACCCTCATGGTCATTCACAACTATCTCTAGCCCCAGTCCCAGAAGATGTGGTGCCCTCTTCTGGCCTCTCAGGCACTGCATTCATGTGTTGCACAGCCATACATACAGACAAATACACATAATATAAAAACAAAGTAGAAAAAATTAACCTAGTTCCCATACCAAACAAAACTGGAGTGTCTAAAAAGTATACAAAGAAACTGTAAGGATTTAGGGTGTCTACCTGTCAAGACTAGGACTTGGGGGAAAATGATGGGACTGTCTCTCGGCATACAAATATTCATCTATAATTAGGTTATCTTACAACTCTGTTCTTGGATTAGGCACAGAGCATTTGCTTAGAATGTATAAGGATTTAAGTGAATCCCCAAACAGAGAAACTGAAAACTTGTGCTCTTTAGAGTGCACAGCATGTAAATGTGTAAGGTTGAATCCTTGAGGGAGAACTGCTCAATCAAAAGACAAGAACATACATAACAGTAGAATTTCACAAAACCTTAAATTACATAAAAACAGTGATCTTCAGACACTCCCTGCTTCATCAAACAGAAGCAAAAATGTGAAAAGTCTTACAGAGAGGTACATGGAATAGTCCGGAATACGGTCCACAAATGGAGGCATGCAAGGGGAATGCTGAGTGCTTGTGAGAAAGCTCCAAGAAAATAAGACACGAGTCTTATGTCCTCCGTTTCTTCAAAACCATGAAGCTGTTCTTGAATGTGCGTCTGTGCCCCTCCCCTCCCAGCTGTAGTGGATAGGAGCTAGTTTGCTTCGGATTGTTCATCATGACCGACTGTCGCTATTTCTTTATAAGCCTCTATGGAAAAGCATTGTTTTGCCACGTGTGGCTTGCCCATCACATGTGGCTTGTCCTTGTGATTGGACATGTGACTCTTCTTAACCCTCAGAGTATAAACTGTTGGATGCCTTAAATAAAGTTGGCTATTGCATGAGATTTTAATCCACCTGATTTTTAGGATCCATTCTCCCAGGTACACAGTGCCAATCAGAGTAGTAAACAGAATAGTACTATCTCTTTTACAAGTAAGAAAAACAGCCCCTTACTGACAGCACAGAGAGCAGCTTACAGCAGAATCTGAATATAGGGTTTTCCTGGATGGTCTGAGGACTGGTTCTGCAACTCAAAACCTTTTCCTGGTTCTTCCTAAAAGACACAGTAGGAGGAACCAAGCCAAGAAGGTAGAATTTACCCTCAATCTGCCAACCCCAGCCTGCCATCTTGTGTGCACAGCCCGTAGAAGACTCCCACGTGCCTTCTGCCTGTGTCTTACCTTGCTCCCATATTTCATGTTTCCTACAGTTACCTGACTTTGACAAACATGTCCCAGTAATCACTTCACCTGACATATTCCAGTGACCACTGCACCTGAAGGCCACAATTTTCCTAAACCTGGATGGCTGACCTTCAGTGCTTACAGGACAGACCTCTGGTAGACGGCAGTCACATGTGCCACTATACATAGAGGAAAACCTGGTAGATCCTCTTTGGAAATAAAAGAAAGCAGCAAAAAAGGGCTCCATAAGTCCCAAGGACCCTTCCAAGAAATGGAGGCAGGAGCTGCCAACCAGAAGTAAGTGCTATTCGGATTTTATAATGTTGTCAAACACCAGGGGTCTCTTCGCCTATGTGTGTCAGTCATTCCATTTTTTCAGATATTTGTTGCCATCAGAAGGGAGGCCTTAAATGTAAGGAGCCACAAGACCTGGACTTTCTAGCGGAGAGAGTAAGACTATGGAGTCAGGAGGAAGTGGGAAACTGTTACAATAATCCATGGTCAAGGTCAGGGGGAAAGTACCTGGCCACCTGCCCTCCCCCAAATATACGGGTACAATGACATTTCAGGAACAGAGAAAAGGAAGCTGAAATCTCAGACTCCTGGGGCAGGCAAGAATATGCAGGGACTCAGCTGGGTGGGAGGCTGGATCTGGACAGTACACATTAGTAACAAGGCGATGAGCAGAGAACACACCACTCTGTGGGCTACACCTTACCTAGATCCGCCATCCACTGAACAAGCATGTGGACAAATGTGGCCAGCACATTGCCCCCATTGAGTGACGCTGCCACTCCTAAGTAGGTCTTGTCAAAGTAAGGGAAGAAGGCTACTGGGGCTGCAGGATCTGGAGTCTGCAGTGGCTGGAATCCCACAGGCATGGAGGCTGCCAGCTGGACGGAGGTGCTGATGTTGAGAACTGCACAAAGACAACAGAGCTTAGGCCTGCAGGGCTAACTCGGGGACACATATCATAACATCATAACAGAGCAGGGGCGAAGCATGGTCAGGTTCAAAATATGAGTGTTCTTGAATAGGACTTACTTTAAGAGGCATAGACAATTGTCTCCACCAAGTGAGTGCTGGACTCGGTCTAATAAATAAAGCACTAATAAATAAAATAAGTCAGTCTAATAAATAAAGCAGGAGCAATAGTGCACTACTTTCCCAGAGTTAGCAGGTATAGGAACCAAACTGAAGCCAGCATCCAATTTCTTCACTTGTTAAGGGATCAGAAACAACAAAAGCAAAAACAGCCTCAAAAGGCAATAAAGAACCTTTGTGCTATGCCAGGCTATGAGCCAGAAGCAACATTACCCCACCTGCCTCTAGGCTCAGGGCCAGGGGCCAGGGAAGAGACCTCATTCACTCTGCCCATGGAACCAGAGAATCCAACCACCCCGGGATGAGGGGGCCTTGCTATGACTAGCATGTACTCGTCCAAACTCATGATGGAGTTCAATTCCATTATGAGGCTAAGAAGGGCAACCAGCAGGAACTTTCCAAGTTGGATCAGATGGCTCGAATGGATTTGTGGTTTATGGTAAGAGCAACTTCATTAGAAAAGCTAGCTCACCCAGGCTAGTTTTCTCTGTCTTTGTGTGTGGTGTCCTTTGTCACGCCATGATCTGCAAGAAGGCCCAAGACTAGATGTGGCCCCTCACTGTTGTATTGCCAAACCTCTAGAATCATAGACTGACTAACCCTCTTCCTTTATAAATTTCCAATCTGTAGCATTCAGTTACAGAATTGTTATCCTAGTATATGATTTTTAGGGGTGAGAGAAAACTAGTCATGGTATTGCACAGTCATATCCTAGGAACTCAGGAAATGGAGGGAACAGAAATAGAGAATAAAGAGTTCAAGGCCAGCCTAGGCTATCTAAGATTCTGTCAAAAAAAAAAAAAAACCACTTAGGAGCTGGAGAGATGGCTCTGTGGCTAAGAGCACTGGCTGCTCTTCCAGAGAACCTGGGTTTTTAAGGACAGAATAAAGAGTTTCTGTAGCTAAGACATGGAGGATTCTGGGGGTGGCATGGAAAAGAAGGTATAGAAACTCACATGTCATCTCCCATATACCCTCCACATCCACCTCTTCAATTGTATCCTTTGCTATATCCTTCACAATTAACCAGTGAACATATCTCTCTAAACCACACAGGCAACAGAACTGAACTATAGAGAGACTATGGGAACCTGATATGAAGGGCGTGGGAAAAAGCTCTCTAGACCTGAGCTCTCAACCTGTGGGATCTGAAGATACCTCCAAAGAGAAGGTGTCAGGGTTGAACTGAACTGGGGACCATTCAGCTGGTGTCTGCCGTCGCCCAGTTCATTATTTGCTGGTGCATGTAGAAACCTGGTGCACCCAGTGTCAGAAGTGATCTGTGATACAGCCCTACAGTGGGAAAAGTTGTCCTTTCACCTAGGAAGAGCCTTTACCACTAACCAGTTTTAGAACATTCCCATCACTCTCAAAGGTTAAGAGCACTGACTGCTCTTCCAGAGATCCTGTATTCAATTCCCAGCAGCCACATGGTAGCTCACAACCATCCATAATGAGATCTGGTGATCTGGTGCCCTCTTCTGGTGTGCAGGCACACATGCAGGCAGGACACTGTACACATTTAATTAATTAATTAATTAATATTAAAATAATAATAAAAGGAAAATGTACCCTTTAACAATCACTCACCACAGCCCCTAGCAACCAATCACCCTTCTCTGTCCATGGCTATACCATGACATTGGGGCATTATTGGAAGCACGTGATATACGGCTCCATGTCTGTCTTCACTCTTTGTAGCACTCAGAGACCTCCCATGCCTTACAACTGGACAAATGGCCCAGTTGTCACACTCCACTCCGGGCTGTTGGGAACAGTACTGGTATGAACTATTGGGCTGGAGTGATTGCGCGGACACGTGTTTCTGGTTCACTTGCTGTATCTCTAGGACTGGAATCACCAGGTCCACGTTTAGCCTGTGAGGACCTACAGTATGTTTTCCAAAGGGTCTGCACCACTTTACATGTCCTTAGATTTTACAGATTCTTAAAAAGAAACCAAATGGAGATGATGTCCTGACAAAAACGGTTCTGCTCTTAGAAGTGCATCTAATATAACTTTCATTGACACAATAATAACAGCTCTAGTCCCCATCTCTTGCCTTATCGCTCATGCTGAGATCAGAACCCAGGGCCTCATGCACGCTGGGTAAGTACTCTACAACTGAGCCATGGCCCCAGTTAATCTCTATTTTCTTGGTCATGGAGTACACAGAAAGAAAGAAGCAGGCTTCTGCCTCTCCTAGCCCTAGTGGAGTCAATGCAAGGAGAGATTCTCCTGCAGAGATGAAGAAGTTTCTACCTTGATAGGATGCTGTGGGTCACAGACCCTGGGGTCAGAGGGTACTGAGGAGACAGCGGCATGAGTCTAAGGAGAGAATAAATGGCAGACTAACCTGCATCAGTCCTTCGGCTCATGCAGGAATAGACAGAGGCTTGTAAGTCACCCAGGGCTACGCCCACCTGTGTGCCCTTTGGGATCTCAAACCACGAGTGAGAAGTTCTGCCTGCCGTGCTGCCTGGCTCTGCAATGTCAGGGAGCAGGTGGACAGGAAAGCCCGCCGTTTCCAGTCTGCAAAACAGAAGTGAGCCATCTGGATTTTACCGGTTCCTGGAAACTCAGTGCTAGAGCTACACACAGCAGCAGGGAGGACAGAATGCGGTGTTACCACAAAACATCTCTGGCATTTTTAAAGTCATGATTTTGGGTTTTGTAGATAGTGAACTAAAATTTGAGATTCATCACAGAGTGGGGCTGGGGGACAAACAATCTCAACAGCAGCCATCAGAAAGAGGACGAGATAAATAGAAGAGGAGGATGGGAGCAGGGATTAGAGGTGAGCCAGACTTCAAGGGCATTCCAATACCTGTGTCTGAAGGGGACACAAACCTTCTGCAAAGGGAACACTGGGGCCCCAGTATCATTAGAGTTGGTTAGCGCATTCCAAACCAAACCAGGCCCAGCGGCCTCATGAACACCCCATGCATCCACTGCTCACGGTTAGTGAAGGCTGCATGAAGCATACCACAAAGCTCTTTACCTGGACTACCATGTGTTTTTAACTGTTATCATGGGGTTCAAAATTGAGGCCCTGAAGAAAGTGAACTTACAGGGCCCTGGAGTCCTATACCTGAAAGGCAAATATTTATGTAGAATGAAGTCAAAAGCATCCCTCCCCCAGACAGCCTCTGCCCCTTCTCTTTCAAATACAGGCAAGGGTGGAAGCTCTAAAGCCCTACAGAAGTTCTCCCTGCAGGCACGCCCCTCATCTGGATCCACCCATGAGGCCATACTCACATCTCCAAGTTCCAGCTCTGGCTCTGGGTGTTAAAATAGCCCCAGCTAGCAGCATTCTGGTCAGACATCAGGGGTCTTGGCAAGCCACACAGCATGGCAACCACATAGTCTTGGATGGTGCCAGCTGCATCATAGGACTTCAGGATCTCTGGGCTGTTTGTCACACCAGAAACAGTTCATCACAATATAATGAGAATATGGAAGCTCATGCTGTACCTAGCTGTGAACAGAGGGGACTAGACATGGCACAGCTGAGGCACAGGCACAACCTCACAAACTGTAGTTCAATGCAGCGAATCCCTGGGAAAGACTGTCCTGGCCACTCTAGATAAAGCTATCCCATGTCAGCTCCAGGGGAGGGAAACTGGGAGAAGAGGCCCTATGCCTGGGAAAGAAGGTCATGGCTCTGTCCCCTACAGCCCAGACCCCACTGTGAACTCACCTAAGCAAGTACCTTGCCCTCTCTGGTTCTCCCTCTCTCTCCCTCCCCACCCCACCTCCACTTCCATCTCCTGTCCTGAGTTAGAACCAGATAGCCAATGGTGAGCCTCCACAAATGGAACCATTCTAGACCAAATGTGAGCCTTGTGACTCTACCTTGGGCCAGGTCCCACTCAAGGCACAGGGCAAGAGATGCTGACTAACTAGAGATACAGTCCTGTCTGTCCGCACCCCAGAAACCCCATGCTGATTCAAAGAACAGTTGTCTGACCTGTTTTTCAAAAGCCAGAAGATGGTTGCACAGCCAAATCCTGTGGCCACACTGAGATGGGACGCTGGTTTGGGCAAAGAAGCCAGGAAACCACTGTTACAACGGCCATCCTGCCATGTGACCAAGTGGCTCACGGCTCTGGGCTCAAAGACAAGGGCAGGCCCTCCTTCCGTCCATTCACAGCCTGCAACAAAGGAGATAACAAAAAATGAAGAAAACAGCACTGAGTGAGTATAGGCATGTCCTTGGATCTTCTCTGCAATGAATTTACAGCACGGCATTCCCCTCTGGGACAGGGCTTCATTCACACATGGGTCTGAGAGCAGAGTGCCTGGTGACCTCACTCACTTCTCCCGTGTCACACCTCTGTTCTCTCCATCCCCCCAATCTCAATGTTCACTCTTCTTGTGTGGGGGTTGGGCCTAGGATGGAGTGGGTGGGTGGGTGGGTGGGTGGGAAAGGGTTGGGTTAGACTGAGTGTTTTGAGACAGGGTCTAGCTCAGGACTGGTCTCAAATTTGTGATCCTCCTACTTCAGCTTCCTGAGTGCCAGAGTACTACCATACCCAGGATTGGTTTGGTTACTCAATTCATCTCTAACTTGATACTGCATATCCCCCATGTCATATGAGAAGATATTTAACAAACTCTCAAGGTCCCTTGCTCATCCTGTCCTTCCAACCTTCACCATGACAAAATTTTCTAGGTTTGATACGATAGGTCACCTAGAAGTTTTCTCTTTTCTTTTGTTCTGAGCTAATTGACTACTTATTTGTTGGGCTAGGGATAGAACCTAGGACCTATTGAATACTGAGCACATGTTCCCATCCCCAAATTCATTATTATTTTTTTGGCATTAAAGAGGTCTGACCAAGCTTATTTCATCTATCTCTTCTGATACGAAATCCCCTGTGCTCTGACTTAAACACTTTAGACAAACTGCTTTCAGTGCAGGTCCTTCTGCATCTGCAGTCCTTCCTGACTCAGGATGCCCTTCATATTCTCAAAGCTGAATGGCAGCTTGATCCATTGGAACAGTCTAGGCTCAAAGTTCCTTTCCTTCGCTGTTTAAAACTATCATCTGTGGTAGATTCCCATACAACCTTTGCTGTATCTCCTGTTAAGCAGTATCTAATCTTATTCCTTTAGTTATGGCCTTACCTGCTGACTTATTTGACTGAAAGAATATGGATAAAGTCTTAATTAAGACCATCCAAGGCTAGGTTATAAGAAGTGTGGCCAAGGCGGAAGAGATGGCTCAGTGGGTAAGATCAAGCAAGCAAGCAGACTTGAGTTCAAATCTACACCCAGGTAAAAACTAGGCATAGCTACCACCCCAATAGAGATGGGTAGGTCACTGGGACACACTAGTCAGCTAGCCCAGCGGAAAGGGTGAGCTTTGGATTCAGTGAGAGGCTGTGGATGGCAGGACACTCAACAGCAGTATCCTTAAGCACCTTGGTGTGGACCTGCTTCCTGGCTACCAGGACCCCTATGGGGGCTGCACACTGACCAAGGGTGAGGTGGGCTGCTTCCTCAGCCACTACTCCATCTGGGAAGAGGTGGTTGTCAGGGGCCTGGCCAGAGTTGTGGTGTTTGACGATGATGTCCGCTTTGAGGACAACTTGCAGAAGCGGCTAGAACAGCTGATGGAGGATGTGGTGACTCAGAAGCTTTTGTGGAACCTGATCTACCTTGGCCAGAAGCAGGTGAACCCTGAGGAGGAGGTGGCCATGGAGGATTTGCCTGGTCTGGTGGTGACTGGGTACTCCTACTGGATTCTAACATACACCTTGAGTCTGGCAGGTGCTCACAAACTGTTAGCCTCCCAGTCTCTGCAATGCAAGCTACATGTGGATGAGTTCCTGCCCATCACATCTGGTCAACACCCAAATGACTAGTACAAGGCATACTTCTGGCCTTGGGACCTCCAAGCCTTCCTAGCCTAGCCTCTGCTTGCCTCTCCCACCTACTATGTGGGAGATGCTGAGTGGCTCAGTGACACAGAGACATCTTCCCCCTGGGATGATGACAGTGGCCACCTCATTAGCTGGACTGGCTCTCAAAAGACTCTTTGTGGCCCCCACCTGCACCTGGCTGGCAGCAGTGGATATAACCTCCATCCTCACCCCAGGGATGAGCTCTAGGTGAGGCTGGGCCTAGAAGAGGACCAGTCTATGTATCTCAAAAACTGTGAAGGACCAGTGAGATGGCTCAGTGGATACAGGTGCAGGTCACCAAGCTTGATGACCTGAGTTCAGTCCCTGCATCCATATGGTGAAAGGAGACAGCTGACTCCTACAGGTGTCTTCTGACCATCACACATAGTCAGAATGTGGTCATGATATACACATTTGTGCCCACGAATGCACAAATGCACACACACACAAAGGGTTGTCACTCCCACCTCTCTCAGCCTCCAGGTACAAAGTCCAGATACCATGCAGCCACTGTGCCAGAAAGCACATAAGCCACATGTAGACATCTAGCAGACATTCCCAGGGGAGCTGGCCTTGTAGCCTTCCTCATAAAGATACCAGGCACTGAGAAAGGCCATCTAGAGCCATCCTGAGGAGTCTGTCCCCCAGATGAATACTAGCAAGCAGCCTCCTTCAACACCATGAGTCAGTCAGCTGTGAATATTATGCAATAGTATAGAAAATACTTAGGATGCAACATTAAATGAAAAACCATCACATACTAATGTAGTTCCTGTATGAGCTCTGGTATGTTTTTAAAAAGTAAGCTTCAGACTGATTAGCATAAACACGCACACACCGACACACACACTCAAACAAATAAAATTCAACAAAAATTAAATTAATTATTGCCTCTTTATAGAAAGTAAGCTGAGAGAAAGGACACTTAGTCTAAGTCATTATATTAAGGTAGTGGAACTAGAAATGATTTTTGTCTTTATTTTTCTAACTTTTTAATTAATGTTTAATTATATATTAATGTTAATTTTCATGATCATTGTTATCCTGGATATTAATAAATTATACAAAAATGGAAAAAAAACAGAGTCAGTCAGAAAGCATCCTGAGATGTGATGGAGTGGTAGCTATCTGTAAATCACTAAGTTTGGAGATAATTTGTGATGCAGAAACAGAGGCAGGAATCCAAAATCTCATCCCACTGTACTTTCCAGAGAGAATTGTTGTAAGAAAATGTCTGGAGATCATCTGTTCCTTTTTATTTTGTGTGAGATCTGACCCAGGGCTCTATGAGCTGTTAAGTTTTCTGTCCTCAAAAGTTCACTAGAACATAACTAGCTGTGGGGTTTGGCACATATTTCTTGGGCCCTTTCAGTCTGGAGTATTCTATCTTATTTTGTCAATTAGGGAAAGCTTTTCTTCATTATTTCTTCATATATTTCCTCCTCTCCACTTTCATTTTTCTTTCTCATATTATTCGGACATTAGTGCTTCTGTTTATACCCTCTGCCTCTCTTGGATGGATGGACAGATGACAGGTAAATGACAGACAGACAGATAGATGATAGATAGATAGATGACAGGCAGATAGATAGATCATAGACAGAGATGACAGATGATCAGATGATATATAAATGATACACAGGTAGATAGACGAGAAATAGATGATAGAGATAGATAGATCGATGATATCCTTTCCATCTTCCTTCTGACAGTTTACAGTTTTCATATGTATTTTTGAACTCGTGTGTGCACATGCATGTGTACATCTGCATGCTACAGCAAGTGTGGAGATCAAAGGACAACTTGTGGGAGTAGGTTCCTCCTTCTGCCATGCGGATTCTGGGAATCAAACGCAAGTTGCCAGGCTTGGCAGCAGGAGCCTTTACCCACTGAGCTACCTCACTAGCCCCAGGACAGATCTCAATCTGGTCTTTCAATCTGGTATCTGTTCAGAAGTTTCATCCATTCTACTATTAATTTCATGTATTACACTCTGTTTCAACTTCTATGCTTTTCAAATCTAATTTTACTGGCTCTTTTTATATGCTCCTTTGTGCTGCCCTTGCTGACATCATCCCCCCTTCAATACTATGTAGTGTTTATGATAGCAAGTTGTTATGAACTTGACACAAGCTAGAGCCACTGGAGAGGAGGAAGGCTCAATTGAAAAAATAATGAGGCTATAGTCAAGTCTGTAGGGCATTTCCTTAATTAGTGCTTAATGGGGGCGAGCCCAGTCAATTGTGGGTGTGGCCTCTTGGGCAGGTAGTCCTAGGTTCTATAAGAAAGCAGGCTGAGCCAGGTGGTAGTGGCACACACCTTTAATCCCAGCACTTGGGAGGCAGAGGCAGGTGGATCTCTGTAAATTCAAGGCCAGCCTGGTCTACAGAGCAAGTTCCAGAACAGGCTCCAAAGCTACAGAGAAACTCTGTATCAAAAAACAAAAAGAAAAAAGAAGAGAAAGAAACAAAGAAACAAATAAAGAAAGATGAGCAAGCCATTTGGAGCAAACCAATAAGCAGCACCCCTTCATGACCTCTGCATCAGCTCCTGCCTCCAGGTTTCTACCCTGCTTGAGCTCCTGTCCGGACTTTCTTTGATGATAAACTGTGATATGGAAGCATAAGCCAAATAAGCCCTTCCCTCCCTGAGTTGCTTTGGCCATGGTGTTTCATCAAAGCAATAGTAACCCTAGACAGCGTATCAAATTAAATTTTGTAGACTGGGTCTTACTGTGTAGCCCAGGCTGACCTCTATCGCACCATCTTCCTGCCTGGGTCTCCTGAGTGCTAGGATTACAGGGATGCACCACTACACCTGGTTTGTATCGAACTCATTTTATGTTCTTTGTGTCCCATTCTGTGAGTTCCGTCTCATCCAATCAGACTAAGCCAGGGCAATATTTTCTTTGAGGAATAGAACTGTTCTTCACATGTCTGTTATCCTGGCCTATGAACTCATCTTCCCAGCAACACTGGCTAATCTGCTCGGGAATGTCAGTGGCCCAGGTATTGCCCTAAGGTCTAGAGAAGGATAAATGGATCCTGAGTAGATCCACAGGTAATCTGTGCCACAAATTATCTCCTCATGCCAGGGCATCCCAGATGGCCCCCAAGAACAAATAATGTTACATGAATCTTTAGACTCTAAGTCACCAACTCTTGAGCTGGATGGGGACAACTTCTTTCCTCTAATGCTTTGGTTATATCCCTGAAGACACCTGTGTTCCTGTAGGACTATGGCAGGCTAGAAAAGTCAGAATTCCCCTCCTGACTAGTTATCTCTTACTCAGCCCAAGCCAACACACACACATGCACACATACACAAGCACACACACATACCAGCTCAAATGAGTCCCCATTATCCCAGGGTCTCTTACAGTGTTCTCCCATTTTCTTAGTAGTTTTTTTGTTTGTTTGTTTGTTTTACCTCTTATGATTCATCTGAAACCAATCCTGGGGCCAAAGGGTCACGTTAGCCAGTACCTTGGTGACAACCATCTGAAAGTTCTGAATTAGAAAGCACTTGGAACTCTAGACCCCTGGATCCTAATGTTTCTGACACTTCTATTCTAGCAAAACCAAGGGTTAAATTAAGGTTCTGGTTAGAGTCCTATGTGTTGTCTGTGTGATACTGTCTACATTAAATAAGGTAATATATGAAGAGCACTCAGAACACTGCCAGCACATGGAGAAGGCTCAATAATACTAGAGAAGGTGATGCCGATGATAAACCTTTCTCTTCTGTGATAGGTCAGACTGGAATTTCTCCCAAAATCCATGTATTAAAGGCTTGGTCCCATCCCATACTGTTGAGAGGTGGTAGAAACTTGGAGGTGGGACCTAGAGGGAGATCTTAGGTCATTAAGGGTGCTTTCTCAAAAGAGATTATGGGGGGCTGGAGAGATAACTTGACAGTTAAGAGCACTGGCTGCTTTTCCAGAGGTCCCGGGTAAAATTCACAGTACCCATATATATGGTGGCTCAGAACAGTCTGTAACTCCAGTACCAGATGATGCCATGCCCTCTTCTGGCCTCAGTGGGCACTGCATGCCCATGGTACACAGCCATTTGGGCAAGCACTCATATACATATAATAAAAATAAATAAAATCTCATAAAAATGTAAAGAGAGAGATCGTGGGGCATGAATTTCTTCTCTGTCACCTCTACTTCCCAACCACAAGGTGAGAAGTTTATCTCTCCCACAAATTTCCACCATGACACATCACTGTAGGCCCAAAGCAATTCACTGGAACCTCCAACACTGTGAGCCAAAATGAAGCTTCTCTCTGTGTAAGCAACAGAATGCTAACACAGCTTCTACGGTAGTATGAATGTCACTGGATAAGGAGTGGCACTATTAGGAGGTATGGCTTTACTGGAGTATGTATGGTCTTGTTAGAGGAAGTGTGTCACTGTGGGGGTAGGCTTTGAGATTTCCTAAGCTCAAAATAATTCCCAGTATCTCAGTTGACTTCCAGTTGCCTGCAAGATGTAGGACTCTTAGCTACTACTCCAGCACCAAGTCTGCCTGCACACCGCCATGCTCCCCATCATGATGACAAAGGACTGAACCTCTGACACTGTGGGCCATCCCAATTAAATGTTTTCATTTATAAGAGTTGTCATGATCATGGTGTCTCTTCACAGCAATAGAAACCCTAACTAAGACAGCTTTCTAAGCCTACCCTGGGCCTCAGGGTTTTCCAGTGGTCTTTGAAAAAAGATAGCATACCTCCCTTACATATCTTCTCCTCAGATATGACTGTTTCTCATGTCTCCATGCAAATTTAACTACAACTAGTGCAGCAGAAGAGGAAAAGAATGCTGACACAATGTGCCAGTTCAGAACAGCTCACAACTGAATGCACTCAAGACAGAGGTCGGAATCTGTACCCAACTGCAGAATGTTGCCTGCCAACAGGGTAGAAGTTTTATGTCTGTGTCTGATATCAGACCCCAGGTCAGCCCTAAGGTCATTATACTTTTCTATAAAGTTACTCAAAAGGAACAAAAGAATGAGAGTGACCTGCCCCTCGCCATTTAGCGCCAGACTATAACACATCCATTCATTCACTCACACATGGTGTCACACTGCATTATATACTGATGGATGCCTAATGGGCATCATAATAGACACTGCTTCTAGTCTAGTCTCTGAGCACAAAGTAATGAACAAGCCCATTGCCTCCATGAAACTTATATGCCAGGCTGGAGACAGAGTATAAACAAACAAAGATATGATACCAGGTACTTTTAGTTGCTGTGGAAAATGTGCAAAGGGGGAAGGGGAAGTGGTAGGTCATTGGAGGTGGTGCAGAAGTCCTCTCTGAGGTGACAGTGGAGAACATGAATGGAGTAAGGGAGTGAGCCTTACAAATAGCTGGAAAGAGGGCTCAGTGGTTAAGAGCTCTGGCTGCTCTTCCAGAGGTCATGAGTTCAATTCCCATGGTGGCTCACAACTATCTATAAGGGGATCCGATGCCCTCTTCTGGTCTGCAGATGTACATGCACACAGAGCACTCTCACATAAAATACATAAATAAATCTTTAAAAAAATAAAAATTAGCTGGGGACTATTGTTCCAGATAGATGGAACAATGGCTGCCAAGACTCTAAAGGAACCTTGTCAAACAGTCTGTCAGTATTCCTGACATGCAGCACAGCAGAGAGGCAGGTTACAGGCCAAAGCTTGGACATCAGGGACCTACAGCATCTGCCTGGTGTCCAGTTATGTTCCCCTGGGAGGCGGGGACAGGAATGGGCACTTCCTCCTATGACAGCCTCCTCCACAGCTGCAATGCTACCTGAATCTGTAATGAGATCTGGCACCCTCTTCTGGCCTTCAGGCATATATGCAGACAGAACACTGTACACATAATAAATACTTTTTAAATAAATAAATATAGTAATTCACTGTGTATAGCAATTTGTTTATTCATTTATTTGCCATGTTTTGTCTACATGTATGTCTGTGCACCACATGCATGCAGTACCTGTGGAGGCCAGAAGAGGGCATTAGATTCCACAGGAATGGGGCTACAGTTGTAAGCTGCCATATGGATGCTGAGCCTTGATTATGTGATTGTTATCCCCACATATAAAAAAACAAAGCAGGATGCTTCACAGACCTAATAATCAGTATGTAAACCTAGGAAGCCTGTCCCAGAATCTGACCCAGCAGAAGCCGCCTTTCTTTCCCTCTTTCGCTCCTTCTTCTTTCTCTTTGCTAAAGAGCTATTATATTTTGAAGCTTGTAACAACACAATAATAAATGAAAGCATTCTCAATTAAAAAATATTCAAATATTACAGAGAGGGCAAAAGTCCTACTTGCCCATTCTCCGCTGAGGTGCAACCCCCTTCTTATCACTGTGCATTCTTACTGGGTGACCGCCTATTGTTGACCTTCACACAACAGGTTTTGTTTTGTGTGGCTGACCTGGGTGTGTTTGTTTAAATAATAATAGTCTATTGTGTCTATTGCTGCCCAACAACCTGCCTTGAGTCCTTTGTGTGTCAATATGCTTGAATGTACCTTATTCTTTCTAACTACTAAACATCATCCCACATCATGGGCCTGACTGATGCATGCAATGAGTCCCCACGGATAAATGGCACAGTTTTACCACTAAAAACAAAGATGCAGTGACGTACTTCTTGTGGACCAGTTCCCAGTAGTATAATTCCTAAGGCATAGCAGCCACCCTTTTTTAACATGCCTTGCCAAGCTGCCCTACAAAAGAGCTCTGTTAATTTACACTATTTAAATACCAACTGCGGTATTTATAATAAGCCAATTTCCCACCCCTGTGACAACTCTTGAGATTCCCAGGCCTTTTGATTTCTTTCAGCCCAGTGGGTGGAAAACAAAGTCTCATGGTTGTTGACATCTGCATTCTCCTAACTGCAGATGGCACTGAGGTGTCTTCTGTATTTCCCCTTCCAGGAATTGTCTGTCAGGGACCCTTGGTCCATCTGCCTTTGCTTCGCCTCAAGTTTGTCCTTCACCTACTCTGCATAGGCAAATGTTTTCGCCCTGTCTGCAGCTTGCCATTTAGCTTTGCTTTATGGCCCCTACTTTTCTCCTTCTTTTATTGAGCCTGAAAATGGACTCTAAAAACAGGCCCAACCACAGGCCTCTCAGAAAATGCCAGTCACTCCCAGTCCTCCCACTTGCTCGCCTGTGCCTCACTGAAGTACTTGGCCTGCTGCTCGAGTTGCAGGTGCCTGGCCATGTTGGCTGTGTTCTGGAAGATACAGGCTTCTACAGGCAATTCCACATCCCCCAGGGGGACCAGCACATGGCCTCCATGTGGTAGGTACTAATTGTGGCCACCATTAAAAATAGCACAACTCGATCCCAAACCTGACTTTGCTGGACTCCATCATCAGGAATCAGCAGCAGCAAACTTGTTTCCTCTTTCCCAGAAGTAGAAAGCAAAACAAGACGGCAGGCTGGCTCCGTGAAATTTTAAATAGTTCTTCCAACAATGTGGCTGATGGCTTGTGTGGTTGGTACAGAATCCAGGAGACTCGAAGAAAGGAAAGCAGATGACCAGACCACAATCATTAGGTCTCTGCTCTCCCCTTTAGAAAAGGTTTTAGTATTAAAAGGACATTTATTCTTGTTAATGAAGAATTTGAGAATTTAAAAAGCTTTTACAACCTGAGACTGCCTAGGAGAGGTCAGCTCTGACGCCCTCATTGGCCTTCTGCTGCTCGGAGCCAAGCAGCTCACTTGTTGAAAGTGACCTGATAACAGGCAGTCAAGGGAGCAAGGGACTTCTACAGATACCCAGCCCTGGCTGGGACAAGGCTCAGAGGACACATCACTACATGTGGAGCGTCACCATTCACTCAGCCCAGACACCTGAGTCCCTGACTTCCTAAGCAGACAGGAGTGAATCCAGCATCCCACCCCTTAACCACATCACCCATCAACCCCAAGCAGCCATTTCTCTGCCTAAAAAAAATCTGTGCTCGGCCAGCTGAAGTGCCATGTATCTGCGTCTGGGAGGTGCAAGGGTCCATCTCAATAAATAAGAGCACCCATCTGCGCCCAAATGATAATGTTGGATGGTTTTATAAACTACCCTTCCTAGTGCATGTCTAAGTGATATTTTCCATAATTTTAAAAAAGGAATGCCTAGCAATCCGGGGAGCTGGTGACTTCCTGTAAATTCTATTCCTTCTGCGGACATTCTGTTGGGAAGTCCCCCCCCTTCACTGTACCACTGCCTTCCTGTGGCTCTGTTCTTCTGAGAGGCCTTTGAAAGCTCGATCACAATTGCCGTTGTAATGCCAGAGCATGTTGTCCTAACCTCTCTGAACTTCCTGCTCACCTGCACAGTAGTGACAGTCACACTCATCACAAAGCTGTTGGGAAAGACGGATGAGGTCATGCAGGTAGCATCCTTACCCTGACACCTGGCACCTGAAGTGCTTGTTGTCCTCCTGGCACAGTCTTCCCCTGAGGGCCACACAGAACGGGTTACCACCTTTGCCCTGTGGCCAACCTTCATCAGGTGAAGACAAAGCAAAGCTTTGCAGGTACATGATTAGCATGCACAAGGCCCTGGGTCCCATCCCCAGGACCAAATGACAAGAACACAATAACAAGAATAATGTTTTGCCCACTAAAGTGACAGTAACTAGAATTAAGTGAAATTATGTAAAGATTAGAAACTATACCCAGCTGGGGCTGGGAGCACAAGCTTGTAATTACTCAGGAGGCTGGAGGATCCTAAGTTCTTTGCAGTCTGCCTGAGCTATTGTGAGTTCAAGGACAGCCTGGGCAATTTACCAAGTCATTAATAAAAAGTAACAAACAAGAACTAGGGCATAATTCAATGATAGAGTACTTGCCTAGCACATATGAAGTGAGGTCCTGGGCTTACATGGAAGCAGAGGCAGGAGTTAAAGACATTAAACTTAGCTAGTTAAAGAATTTAAGGCCAGCCAGAGCTACATAAGACTGAGTCTTAAAAATAAATAAATAAAATAAAAAACTATACCCAGGGCCAGCAAGATCATTCTGCTGGTGCTTCCCACACAAGTCCATCTGGGGATGAGCTCCATCCCCAGAACCTACAATGGAAGAAGAGAATGAAGAAAGAGAGAGATAGAGAGAGAATTATAAATTAAATTTTAAGTTTAAAATACTCAGATTCCAGTTCTCTCTGCTTGGTATTTTGTCCAGTTACAGCAGGCACAATAAAAGAAGGCTATATGAGATCCTCTCTACTGAGTCCCAAAGAAATACCAAAGTCACTTTCTCTCCAGCTGTCCACAGGCAATATAATGGATGTGCAAGCAGACAGTTTGAGCTTTCACTACACATTTGGCCCAGACAAAATGTACACAAAACAACAGAAGATAGCATATGATACTTTGTCCTGAGGAGCAAGGCACTATGCCTATGCCAGGACAACCTGACCCTGGTCCAAGAGTCCTTCACAACCCTGTTCTTAGTCTGTTAAGTGACCACAACATGAGATCATTACCCACACCGAGCATACCTTGACCTGATTTCCAAAACAGGATGCCATGCATCTGTCCAGACACTCCGATAGCCCCGACTCTCTGGAGCTGCTGCCTGGGGAGGGCATCAAGGCACTCATTTAGGGCTTGGATGATTCTAGTCACATCCTGCTCCCGGCCCTGGAAACAGAATAGGACAAGGTGGGCATCGGCAGGCAAACAAACAGACCAAGGAGGGAGGGCCTCCAGAGATCTCCTAGAGAGAGGACTCTTCCAAGGACCATTGCCAAGATATGGAAGTGAAGGATCTAGTTAGCTCTAGCTGGGCCCAGCCTGAAATTGCCCATCAAAGGCCCACTCCCCAACCTCTGAGACTGTCCATCAAAGGCCCACTCCCCAACCCCTGAAACTGTCCATCAAAGGCCTACTCACCACCCCCGAGACTGTCCATCAAAGGCCCACTCACCACCCCCTGAGACTGTCCATCAAAGGCCCACTCCCCACCCCCTGAGACTGTCCATCAAAGGCCCACTCACCACCCCCTGAGACTGTCCATCAAAGGCCCACTCACCACCCCCTGAGACTGTCCATCAAAGGCCTACTCCACCACCCCCTGAGACTGTCTGTCAAAGGCCCAATCCCCACCCCCAGGGAAGAAGCCACAACTCTGGATTGTTCAGCAACACATCAGGCTCTGCTGAAAAACAGCCTGCCCCACAGTCAGCAAGAGAAATAAGGAGGGGGGATCTCCCTATAAGGAATGTGGAAGGGTGGGACAGAAGCATAGGAAGAGACTGGCAATGCAGAGGCAAATGAAATTCCCCTCCCTCCCCTCCAGTCTAGGTTGGCTAGACTCAATGACTGGAGACAGACTGAACAGGAGAAAAAGCAAGTCAATTTATTAACAAGCAAGAGGACAAAAAAAAAATCACATCATGGAAGAGAATCAGAAGACGCAGGACCATTGAAGTTTACATTACCCCTTTTAATAGGAATGAAGGAAAAAAAGACTAGGGAATGTAGAGAAATTAGAAAAGTCTTGCATGATAAGGGGAGGAGTAGAAATTAGCTGGTAAGATGAGTCTCTCTGAAACTCAAATGAATCCAAAGGATGGAAATTAACCGCCAAGAAAGGGAAGTCCATGCAGGAGGGCTCCATCCCTTGGTCTTCCTGACTGAGCATAAGGGTGAGATTTCATGGGGGATGGAAGGCAGGTCTAGCATCTTTGTAGGTTGGTCTTTGGGGGGAACAATGAGAGGAAAGTGGGGCTGGCAATGTTGCCTGTTGTCCAGGCTGGCTCTTAACTCCCGTCCCAATGATCCCCATTCCAGCCTCAGCCTCCCAAGGACTTCGAAAGCGAGACTCATATCCAGATTGAAGTCTGCTCTTGACACATCTGAGAAAAAAAAAACCTCTCTGTGTGTTTGGGTGAGGAGAAAACTTGGTTAGGACCTTTTCATTTCCCCTAAATTGGTTTCCTCAACAAAGATACCATAATGGGGGAATATCATTCTTTGAGCCTCAACACAGGGAAGATGTGGTCAAGAGAGACCCAAAGAAATGAGTACAGTAGAACATGGAACATGCCTTTAATCCCAGCACTGGAGAGGCAAAGACCAGGAGATCTCTATTAGTTCAAGACCATCCTAGTCTACATAGAGAGTTCCAGGGCAGCTAGGACTATGTAGTGAGACCCTGTCTCAAGAACAAACCTCCAAAAGACTAGAGTACTATCGATAAGCCCTAGCAGGAGGAACATTTGAGCCTAAGGGTTTGAGACTAGTCTGAGCTAGTGAGACATAATCTCATAGTGAGATCTCATTTAAAATAAAATAAACAAATGAGTAAATAATAAGTGTAAACAAAGCAGAGCCTGAGGCTGGAGAGAGATCTCAGTCAATAAAGTGCTTGCCATGCAAGCGTGAGGACCTGGTTTTGAAACCAAGCATCCACACGGAGAAGCTGGGCACAGCAACACGTGCCTACAACTCCAGTATTGCGAAGCAAGAACAACAAACTCTCTGAGGCTTGCTGGAAAGCTCCAGGCTCAGTGAAAGATCCTGTCTCAGAAAATCAAGTGAACAAATGAAGGAAAACAGCCAGCATTCATCTCTGGCTTCTACATGTACACATATGCACACCCACCCATATACACATGCACACACACACACACACACACACACACACACACACACATCTTAGCCACTAAGAGCATGTACAACTCTTGCACAAGACCCAAGTTGGACTCCCAATACCCACATTAGGCAGCACCCCCTTTGGGCCTACAACCACCTAGTAACTCCAGCTTTGCTTGGAGCTGACACCTCTGGCCTCCATGGACACTGGCACTCACATGCACAAATCTGCACATGGACATGCATGACTACACATAATTAAGTAAAGTAAAATTTTTAATGCAAAATAGAGGGGCTGGAGAGATGGCTCAGCAGTTAAAAGCATTGGCAACTCTTCCAGAAGTTTTGAGTTCAAGTCCCAGCAACCACATGGTGGCTCACAACCATCTGTAAGTGCAATCTGATGGCCTCTTCTGGAATAAAGGTGTACATGCAAATAAAACACATATACATAAAATAAATAAAATTTTGAAAAAAATTAGTACCAAATACAGAGAGGAGTGTGGGAGCATTAGTCTAGAATCTACCAAGCCCTGGGCTCTATTCCACACATGAAAACACTCTGATTAAAAATACAAAATACAGTTAGTGGAAGAACCCATTCTTACCAGTTACAAGGCCTTGGATTCAATTCCCAGGAAAAAAAAAGAACAAAAAATACAGTCATGAAAATTAATCAGAGTTTAATCTAAAACCATATTAATACCAATAAAAGTCAAGAGACCCTAGTAGATGACACCATAAAAAGAACACAGGAGTTGGACAGGTTCAAACTGAGCCATTGGCCTTAGACAGGGGAAACACATTTTAAAGTTGTACAGCTAAAGAAATGTCAAGTGGCCGGGCGGTGGTGGCACACACCTTTAATCCCAGCACTCGGGAGGCAGAGGCAGGCAGATCTCTGTGAGTTCGAGACCAGCCTGGTCTACAAGAGCTAGTTCCAGCGCAGGCTCCAAAACTACAGAGAAACCCTGTCTCGAAAAACCAAAAAAAAAAAATGTCAAGTGTGCATCAGGGGCTACAGCTTGATAGTAGAATGCTTGCCCAGCAAGTGCAAGCTTCAGTCTCCAGGACCAAACGCCAAAAAGTAAAGAACAACTCAAATGAAGGAATGCGTTCAAATGGGAAGGGAGCTACTCAACTTCAAACATAGGGACTGACAAGATACAAGCCTAAGCAATCCAGGCTCTGTGAACACACAGAGCTTAAATTATCAAGTCCCCACTGGAAACCACAAATGGGACCTCAAAGTTCTATCTCATTCCAGTAGTAAGCTCAGACTTAGGCTTATCTTATCCTGAATCACTCAATATGATGAAGCTTTCTTTCTGTGTAGGGGCTCAGGGAATGATGTCCCTTAGAACACAGCAATTTGGTATATGCTGAGCAATTTGATCTCGATGGAACTGGGAGGCCTTAAAAACAAGTTTAGACTCGAGACCCTCCAACACTCTAAATTTCAAAAGGCTAAAAGGCCTCACAAAGGTCACCTACCAAAGAACTCTAGATGCCTCATTGTTTCTCAGTGGATAAATTAATTTTCAAAGTAGAAAGAAAGAACCACATATACTCAGAAAGAATTACATACACTCACATATGTATGAATCATACCTATGCTACTAATATTTGTTACTTCAGAGTCTTGGGTACTTAATATCTGAAATAAATTGATTACATTTAAAAGAATTACTTTGGAGGTTGGGGATTCAGCTTGGCCATAGAGTGTTTGCCTAGCAAGTGCAAGGTCCTGGATTTGATCCCCAGGATGAAAAAGGGAGAGAAGAGGAGGGGAAGAAATGGATTTGGGGCAGGGGGGGTGGTATGACACTGAGCTCAGAGTCTCTGATGCAAACCAAGAGGCTTTGGAGCTTATGTCTTACATGAATACCTTCACTACACATGAGTGTGCTTGTCCTACCGTCTACCCAGCTCTTGTCCTTCCCTATAGGACTCTTCACTGCTCCATCCCACTTGCCCATTGGAGCTAGCACTTTTCCGTGGTTTTTGAATGTGAATTCAGAGTGAGCAGAACTCTAAACCTTCCCAATTGCAAGTTCAAAACCCCTAAATAAAGTCCTTTGGCTTTTGTACATTCTGGGAGTGTTTGTTCCTATATTTCCTTGTGTGTGTGTACCTAAACAAGAAAGTAGACTGGGTGAGTAACCACAGTTTAAAACATCTAAGAGGTGCTGGAAAGAAGCTCAGTGGCTAAGAGCACTGGCTGCTTCTGCAGAGGACCCCACTTCAACTCCCAGCACCCACACAGTACGTCAAAATTGTCTGTAACTCCAGTCCCCAGGGTATCTGAAACCTTTCTCTGGCCTCCACAGGCACCAGGCACATATGTAGTGCACATACATTGAGGCAAAACAATCATACACATAAAATAATTAATGAATCTTTAAAAAAACTAAGAGAGTTAAGGATATAAACCAGCAATATAATATTTGTCCAGCATTCCCAAGACCCTAGATTCGATCCCCAGAAAAAAAGAGAAATGGAGATGGGAGATTTTTTTTAAATAAATAAACAAACATCTGAGATATTTCCTTAGCTAAAAATGAAACTAAGTATTATTTAAAGGCCATCAGAAGTTGTCAAAACAGCATGTTTTGTTTGCTGCGTCTGAGATTCATACTTCAAAGACGAGGCTATCTGTGACATTATAGCCCCACCCCATTCTTCATTTTGTTTGGGGATTTTTTTTGTTAGTTCTTTTTACATTTACTTATTTATTGTGTCTGTGTGTACTGAGAGGAAAGCACACATGCCACAGGATGCAAATGGAAGTCAGAAGACAATTTGCAGGAGTTGGTTCTCTCCCATCCACACGGGGATAGAATTCAAGTCATTAAGCTTGCCAGAAGGTACCTTTATCTTCTGAGCCATTACAACAACTCTAGATACTTTTTGTTGTTTTGTTTTGTTTTCGCAATGTTACTTATTAATGAAACAAACTTTACAACAAGTTAAATTTTAAAACTTAGCGAGTTCTGGGAAAGCTAGAGCTTCATAAGAAACCCTGTCTCAAAAAGAAAGAGGGCTGGAGAGATGGCTCAGAGGTTAAGAGCATTGCCTGCTCTTCCAAAGGTCCTGAGTTCAATTCCCAGCAACCACATGGTGGCTCACAACCATCTGTAATGGGGTCTGGTGCCCTCTTCTGGCCTGCAGGCATACACACAGACAGAATGTTGTATACATAATAAATGAATAAATATTTAAAAAGAAAGAAAGAAAGAAAGAAAGAAAGAAAGAAAGGAAAAAACAGAACTCAGGTCATGGTCTGGAGACACACTCAGCAATTAAGAGTGCTTGATGCTTTTTTAGAGAACAGGGGTTCAATTCCAGCACCCATATCAAGTGGCTCACAACTGCCTGAGACTCCAGTTCCAGGGGATCTAACATCCTCCTCTGTCCATTTTTAAGGCACTACAAGCACACACTCAAACACAGACACATAACAAAATAAATCCTTTTTTAAGAACTGGGGCTCTAAATTTCATAAATTGAAAATGCCTTTTGATTCCACCTAAAATAAGGTATTTGGGCACACAAAACTCACATCAAATACAAAATAAACTAGCCTTTAGCAACTAGAAAGGTCCATGGAAAGATTGGAGAAGGGAAAGACTGTGACTCAGAAATAAATGCCATTGTATGTGCTGTAGAAAGCTTTTGGGCTGGAGAAAGCATGAGAAGGCTGAGTCTTTGGGCTCTTTGGTTTCCTCCTGGGAGTGCACCTGCCCTCCTGGGAACAAACCCAAAGCTTGGACAAGACAGTTCTTGGCCTATCAAGTAAACCAAAGAGGGTATATAAGGGGGAGCTGGGGAAGGGGTGGATTGAGGCTAGAGCACATCTGGATTATGTAGCCCCTCACCCTAACAAAGAGCCTTCCACTGTGCCAGTCAGCAGGCACAGCAGTGAAAGAAACAGAGGAGGTACATAGCTCTGCGTGTGATCTCCACAGAAGAAGAATGACAGAGAGGGTAGGGGTGGAAGAAGAAAGTAGAGGGGACATTTGTTTAGGACACTGTCCAATATGGCAGTCATTAGCCATATGTCTGATCTGAACTGAAAGGCTCAAGTTACATCTGAGGGCTGGGGAGATGGATCAGTCAGTCAGGTGCTTTCCCTACAAGAATGAGGACCTGAGATTAACCCTGGAAGTGGTGTTTGTAAAAGTCTGGTGCTGTGATGCGTACTTGGAATCCTAGCAGTGGGAGGCAGAAATAGGCTGATGCCTGGGGCTCATGGAACAGCCAGCCAGCCTACTTGTCAACCTCCAAGCCACTGAGAAACACTTTCTCAAAAAGAAAAAAGTCAGGGGGACGGGATTGAATAAAACCCGAGGGCTGAGGAACACAAAGCAAGGTTGGCCTTTGGCATCCCCTTACAATGAAATACACAGGAGCATCTAAAGACACACACGTGAGTTCAGAATTCACATGAATATGCAAAGTATCTCACTAACACTCTCTATCATTGCTTGTTAGATGATGTTTTATACACATTAGGTTAAATAAAATACATTACAAAAATTAATTTATCCCAGTACTCAGAAGGCAGAAGCAGGTAGAGCTCTGTTACATAATATGTTCCTGGCCAGCTAGGTCTACATAGTGGGACTCTGTCTCAAAATAAATAAATGATAGATAAAATCTAAATTAAATTAATCTCATCCATTCCTTTCACTTCTTTTAAAATAGCTACTCAAAAACTGAAAATTACATGTGGGGCCCACATTTGTGACTTTTCATTTCTGTTAGACAGTGGCAGTTTAAAAGTCCCCAAATGGCCATCGATGGTGCATCCCCTCAGGACAGAGGGGCCTCTGTTTAAAATGGGTCCAGGGTGAGTGGATTGTGTGGGTGGAGACCATGGAGAAGGAACATGGGCCAGCTGGAGTAAAAACAAGAAAGCTGTTTTCAGCACTTCATTTTAGGGTTGAGTGTGACCAGGGGCAGTCCCAGGACAATGGGCACACCCAAACTGTGACAGAAAAGTCATTGTTACTACTCTTTCTTGGTTCAAAACATCAGTGGAACTATACCCAGATCTAGACCGTCAGACTTGAAAAACAGCGCTGAACAACTCACTCAAACCAGCCTTACCCTGTGCCCCACCAATTGAGGAGGCAGAGCCAGAGACGACAGACAACCGACAGAGATTCCCTTCAGAAATTTGTATTTTCGCTGCATGGGTGGAACACACCTGCAATCTCAGCACTTGGGAGGAAGCTAAGTAAGGAAGATCCAAATTTGAGGCCAGCAAAACCCTATCTCATAACAGAGAGAAGGGGGCTCAATTTCATGAGAAAAAGGCAGGGTCTGAACCCATTATACTATGATCCTGGCCCATCTTCTTGCTCCTCCAGAATCGGAGCCAGCTTCTCCATGGCATAATTCATAAAGTCGAATATTATTCTAAAATGCCCTGAGGCTCCAACCAAATTAAATGTGAAGTCCTCTGGGAAAATTAGAAGAGTCCCTACAATTTTTATCTTCTTAAACACATCCCAGCAAGATGGATTCCGGACCCTAAAGAACTGAATATAGACCCTGGGCAAGAGCTTCTGAGACATGAAGCTCCAGAGTGGGATACTGCACTCAATCCAAGTCTCTGGCTGGAAGAAGCCTTAGTGACCACCTAGTTCAGACAAGGAAAAAAGTTGAGAGCAATAAAAAAGTGAGATGTTACACTCCACCTTAATTATTAATTTCTGTAAATAAATTGACTATAAACTCTCCCGTTTCAGGAAACTAACAGAAGTAGAGTCTGAGGCTTGATGTCCGTTCGGAGGCTACTTACATCATCTCTCAACAGAGTCTACTGTCCTTAATTTATAGGATTTTACATATGTCTGTACATATTTATGTGTATATATGTATACTATAAATACATGTAGACTATATATAGTACATATAGTGTGTATATGTGTGTGTGTGTATGTGTCCAACATGTGCCTGTTGTGGAGCACATGTGGCCATCAGAGGGCAGCTTTTCTAAAGTCAGTCCTTTCCCTCCATGGTGGGTTCTGGAGATGGAATTCGGGTCCTCAGGCTTGCTCAGTAATTGCTTTTAGCTGCTGAGCCATCCTGTGGAACCCTGAATGTGTACTTTTCTATCTTTTAGTTTTTAAAAGCCACTGGTTGTGGCGCATAACTATCAGCCTGATAATTTTTTAAAAAATTACAAAGATAGTTTTTATTTTAGTTTAATTCAGTTTAGTTTTTCAAGACAGGGTTTCTCTGTATAGCCCGGGATGACCTTGAACTCACAGAGGTCCGCCGGCCTCTGCCTCCCAAGTGCTGGGTTTAAAGGCGTGCACCACCACGGCCCAGCTCATTTCTAAAATTTTAATCATCTAGCCAGGCGGTGGTGGCGCACGTCTTTAATCCCAGCGCTCGGGAGGGAGAGGCAGGGGGATCTCTGTGAGTTCGAGGCCAGCCTGGTCTACAGAGCAAGTTCCAGGAAAAGCTCCATAGCTACTGAGAAACCCTGTCTCGAAAAAACAAAATTTTTTAAATCAACTTTTCTCAGAATCCTCCCTCTTGCTTTGACAACATTTCTCTAGAGAGTCTTGCTGGGGCTGGAATTCTCTGAGTAACCAAGTGAAATTTTCTGTTCACTTTCGCTTCTACCGAGTGAGAGGAGCGAGGTAAGCCTAATTCTGCATCTGATTTCCAGAGCGCAGCCTGCCTAAGGGGTACAAAACGAAGTCTGAACTTGAGGGCACAGAGCAAACGCGAGCCACGAGAAGCAAGCGTGATAGTTAGGCCTGTGGTTACTACTTTGAAAGCGAGTGCTCTCGGGTCAAAGTACAGAAAGCGAAGGGCAGAGAGTAGAGGGATCCAGCACCATGGGCAGGGCCACCAGAGAAGCCCTAGTTTGGGAAGATCGGTGCCCGCAGACGGGAAAGCTCCCTGGGAAAATCTAACGGCTTAGCCTGAGCTGCATGCAGCAGGCTGCGAGGCTCTGGAGGAAAGGACAGCAGGCGGAGGTCGGACAGACTGGACAATCAGAGGCACTTCTTCACGGAAAGGTGCTGCCCGGGATGCCGCCAAGGTCGTCCGGAGGTGGCGGCTCCAGGACGCTGCCTCACCTGGGACCCCGCCGCTGCACTCTCTGTCTCTGCCCGGGCAGCCCGGGCGCAGCTGGCCAGCACCACGAACCCGGATGGGTTGCCGGGTGCAGCTTCCAACAGGGCAGCCTTCACGGACGTGGTGCCCAAGTCGATGCCGAGAGTGACGGGTCGTGAAGCCATAGCCGCGGTGACAGCGAAGCTCCGGTGGTTTGAGCAGCGCGCTAACCCAGGAACACTTCACTGGGGAGGGCAGCGCGGGGGCGGGGCTTCCCTGCCAATCTTTCAGCCGCACGCAACATGGCGACTTCTTGTCTTCTCATTGGCCAAGGACGGCAGACTGCACACACAGCACCCCCGGCGATAGGTGAAGAGGCGACAGAAGGCGGAACCTATCGGGCTGAGGTTCCCGGACCTTGCTGCGCCTCCGAGAATCTTCACCGAAAGACGACAGAGGCTCCGAGAGTACTGCCGCAGGCGCGACAAGTGACTAGCTCTTCCCTCACATCCGAGCCCCCGTCCCTGCCAAGGCGCCTGCGCCCTTCTCTCGACCCTACCCAGCTTTATCGGGCTAGGACTCGTGAAAACTACAACTCCCAGAGTTCCTCGCACCGAACGCTCAGCTCCATAAACCAGGTGGTTCGGGTCAGGTGACAGCTGGCCCCGCCCTCGCACAAACTCAGCGGAGCCCAAAGAGTCCTTTACATTCTGAAGAGGCATCTGGCGCGAGATTGCTGCTTTCGGTGAGGTCAGTCCACCGAGCCTGGGAGGCTGTCAGGTGAGAACCATCGCGGTCGGCACGGCCTCTCCTTTTCCTGGTAGGACACCACCCACTCGGCAGTAGACAGTAGCCCGGCACCTAACAGGGAGCAGTCTGCCGCGAATGCAGCCTCCTTCAGAAGCATCTGGGTTTCTGTCCTCTGGCCCCAGGCCAGGCCTGCATAACCCCAAGTTAAAAGGCCAGGTTATTGGTGATCAAAAGCACTGATAGCGGCTGCCAACCAGTGTTGGTGGCACTGTTCGAATGCAGTTGGAACCCCTTGCTTGCCTCCTCTGGTGCGCCTCAGTCTGGCTTGGGAATGTGCAGGTGGCTTGGGGGGAAAGTTAGATACTGTTAGGACCCTTCCAGAAGCTCCTGTTGATTCGCCCAGAGGAAGACAGGACACCTGGTAATACTGAGGAAAATAAATGCTTTGTGAGAGCTTGCCGGGAGCCCTGGGTGGTAGCAGTAATAACATTACATCATTGTTTCTCAACGTTTATATCTTATCAGTCCACCTCCTTAAAATTTTAATACAGCTGATAAGCTCTCTTTTTTATATTATGGCTTTTGGGGGAGCCACAAATAATAGTTGCAGATATTTTCAGACCCCAAGAGCCTATTTTAACCTCCTTTGAGAATACGGGCTTAAGAGTTTCATCTCACTTTAATTCTGTGGTGCAGTTACTACTGTCCCTGTTCCCCCATTAGGAAGCCTCAGTTAAAAGTATTCCAAATTTATACAGCAAGTAAACGGGAAGCCTGAGACCTGGACAGTCCATCTCCAGGGAACATATTCCTTGTCCAGTCTATGTTAGTTATGCCTTGAGGAAGTTCCAGGTTATGCACCAAGGGCAGGACTACCTCAGACACCTGACAAAGAAAGCTGCTGTGGGAGATAGCTGATTCCAGGTTGCTCTTGAGTGGGGATGGTAGAAGCTCTTGTAAGCACCGTGTGACTGAGGCCTGGGAAAAGGTTAGAACACACACCCAAGATGGGCATGGCAAGTGTCTTTCTTTCTGAACAATCTGATCATTTTAGCACTGTGGTCATCTTGTCCATTCTTTTTTTCATCTGTTCTGCAGTTTTTCTTCCGGATGTCTTAGCCTTTAGCACTGGGGGACTTTTTTTTTTTGCTGACAGAGTGTTTGAATTTCATGGTCCATATCTGCTTCAGTGAAACTAGAGAAGAGGTGGGTTTTGGAAAAAAATGAAGAACACCCTGCCAGTGAAACTCCGTTCATTTTCCTTTCCTGTTAACTAGGTTGTAGAAAGCAGTTGAGGGGACGGTACGGGTCTGCGCTCACTTCCGCAGAGTAGGACTTCACACAGCTCACTTAGCTACACTGAGCAGGTTTGCCCATTACACGAAACAAAGACAAGACCTCTCTGGGGTCTCGGAGGTTGTGATGCCAAGCCTGTGAGGTCAGAGGTCACAAGCCTGTGAAGTAGAAGTCCTTTATGAACTATCCCACTGCCATGGCTCAGGTAGCATGTTGTCCACCAAGAGCTGAGCTAATTCATCCTTAACATGCCTCTCTCTTGCTGTTTGTCTTTTTTCCTAGTTCTGAGAAGTCAGAGAACATGACGAGGAATTGCCTGCTTATTTTGACCCTTTTCCTCTTGAACTTCATAGAGAAATGTGGTAAGTTTAAGAGTGACTTCTCAGCTTTGTAAAAAGGGAAATAGTGGAAAGAGTAACCTCTTTGTCACCAAAGGTTTAGTGCTGTCCATGCCACCTACGGTCGGCCTCCCACTCAGCAAGATAGCCAGATTCAGGTCTGGTATGGAGACATACAAAAAGCCAAATGGTCCCAAACATAATTGGCCTATTATGCTGGCGTGCCTCTTGCCTTCTTTATCAACAGAGATAGCAGTTGGTTATTTAGTCAGACCGTACAACTGGCTCTCAGAGCCTCACCAAGCTGAGGTAGTATCTATAAAGAACAACTTATGCTTCTGCCCTCTGGACCTCACAGAGAGAGTTGTGGGCCCTGGGAGGCACTAAGGAGGCCTTGTGCCTGGTTCTTCCAGGCAGAGATGCAAGAGAAGTCACCTGGCCCCACATCATAAGAGAAAATACCTTTCCCTTAGAGAAGATCGGAGCTAGTTACAGCATCCTGAGCCACACAGAAAGCACGCTAGTGGAGATCATACATCCTTGTCAGAGGATCCCTTCAAATACTGTTGTCATCCTTGAAATACCCAAGACATTTCTAGAATTCCTTCTGTAATAGCTTTGTTTGGTACTTCCAGATCCCAGGCCCATTTTAATCATTAGGTAGGTCATTACTCCAAAGCAAATGTATCTTAAAGTCCCTGAAAAACAATTTTCAGAAGCCTGGGGAAAACACTAGAAGTCCTGCACATGTGCCCTAAAGCTGCGCACACTGCCTACATCATTATGGCTGCCTGGCCTCTTGGTGGCCAGAAAACTGGTCATCTGATCAGCTCATCTAGGTTTGGTAAATATCAGTCATATTCCTTAGTAGTTACACCTTATGGAGAAGTAATCTCTGGGGAAAAAAACAGGCGAGGGAGGACTCAAACCATGAGGCCTGGTCATGCCACCTTTCTCCAGAGGGATGCCACAGCCACACTTCAGCCTTACTGAGTCAGCTCTCCAGGGATTGAATGCATGTGTGCATGAGCACATAAGGGATACTACCCAGGAGATCATGGAAAAATCTTGCTAGTACTCCCAACTACACAAAGGGTAAACTGAGACCCAAGCAGGGTAGAAAGCCTCACAGATAAAACTAGGACTGGAATAGGGCCTCTGTTCCATTTGCCTCTTTCTTCTGACCGTCTCTATGAAGGCGCAATGGACGCTACCACAGAATTGAGAATCTGGAATTGGATTGTATCCCAGCCTCAGTCTGCTGGACTTTTCTTCTGTTTGGAGTGTCAGCGTCAAGGATGACACAAGAACAGAAAGTCTCCATGGTTTGTCACTTCTGACTTCTTTGAGTGGAATCTGTGGCAGTGCAGCCTAGTGGTAACAATTTGGGCTTTGAACCCAACAAGCCTAGCTTTGAATTTGTGTATAGCTATGGGAACAGGGCTCCTTCTCTCTTGGAGAAAGTTTCCTTGACTTAAAATAGAACTGAAAATGCCCATTTCCTATTGTAAACATATAAAATGGGGGTGACGAGAACAACAGAAATGGTATCATACCTGTAGTCCCAGCACTCTGAACTGAGAGAGGAAGATCAATAGTGTCTTTGTGTTCCAGGCAGATTTGTGGGACCTCACAGAAAGGAAGGAAGGAAGGAAGGAAAAAAAAGGAAAGAAGGAAGGAAGGGAAAGAAGAGGGAGGAAGGAAAGAAGAAAGGAAGGAAGGAGAATCAGTAGCAATGACCGGATGAGGTAGGGTGCAGAGTGGTACCAGTCAGTAGCAGTGGCTTAGATCTATAATCCTGGCTACTGAGGCAGGAGGCTCACAGTGTAAGGTACAGGCTATGGGACAAGATTAATTTAAGGCTGCTTGAACATTTAATGTGACCCTATTTCAAAGTTAAAAAATAAGAACATAAGAAGGGCTGAATATGGAGCCCATTGTAGATCATTTGCACTACGTGTGTAAGGACCTGGTATTCAATTCCCAGTCTGAGGGTTGGGGAAAAACGGGAAGGAGAAATGAATTTGCTTTAGGGGAAACAAAGTGGTCTCCCTGTGGCTCCTGCTGTCCCCGGGTATGATACAGCTTCCCAGCTGCCTCCTGTATTGAACTAAAACTAGTCTGCAGTTGTAAAGTGATGACAGTAATAGAAGCTAACAATTATTTAGCATTGAGGCCATGTAGAAAGTAGAAAGCGTGCTGTTAACCATTCTGCATTTTATCTGTGAGATAGGTCTTATTCCACCCATTTTACAGGTGAGGCTCTACAGGTGTAGGCTCAATAGTAAAGTACCTTTCTACAGGTCACACAGCTAGGAAGTATCCAACCAGGATAGAACTGTATGGCTTCAGAGCCTAGACTCTCATTTGCTTGAGCACTGGTGTTTTCTGTAGTACTGAGTGAGGAGGATTTAAACGCTCTCTGATCTGGTTCTTTGAAAGATCCCATCTTCCTACTTTAATATACAAAGACTGGAAAAATCTTAACTCCCTGACATCCTTTTAAGTACCTACATGTGCAACATGCATGTGCCTGCCCTGAGCAGTGACTTGCTCCGGGTCTTACTTACCTGACGTAGTCCTGAGCAGTAAATAAAATTTCATAGACTGGGATAGTAAGTCCTGCACTCCCCTAGCTGGGCAAGCCCAGAACAAAGCCTCAGAATGATAGCATAGTAGGCAGGACAGAGTTAGCATAGCATGCAGGACAGAGTTAGCATAGCATGCAGGACAGAGTTAGCATAGCAGGCAGGACACATGCAGGACAGAGTTAGCATAGCAGGCAGGACAGAGTTAGCATAGCAGACAGGACAGAGTTAGCATAGCAGGCAGGACAGAGTTAGCATAGCAGGCAGGACAGAGTTAGCATAGCAGGCAGGACAGAGTTAGCATAGCAGGCAGGACCCTGAGTTGCCAAAGCAACCTCCAGACCCTGAGGCTACAACTGATCTGACCTGAAGAATCCACTGGTAGGGAGCTAGAGACTGTATTGTGAAGAATCACATCTGGGAGACTTGTACTTTGGGGACAGCCACCATCTGCATTTATACATGGGAACCAAGCTGAAGGAAGTAGCTCAGATGTGGCAGAACTGGGCCCAGAAGTGTGAGTTTCAAGCTAGTGAGCAGCTTGGGACATAAGGTGACTCTCCCAGGAAGCGTCCATGCAGTGGAAATACCAAGGGGAGACAGTTGAAGTTGGAGGAGGTAACACTGTTCTCTCCGACCTGAGCTCTAAAATTTCAGGTCCTAGTTCTTCATCTTCTGCCATGGAGGGTTCTGAGTAGAGGTCTGTACCTCCTATCTCTATGGGAGCCATCTCACCAGATGGAGCACTTTCTCTGCTGCCTAAGATACCCTTTCTTCTCTTAGTCTGGATCCCTGATCCTGACTTCTAGGATGTGCCTTTCCTTGAAGTCTGTAAGGCAGGGGAGGTGAGATGCCCAGGTGTGCCCTGAAGCTTTGAATACCTCAGCATGGCATAGTGACAAAAGAGGTGGGCTGTCCAAAGAATACAGGAATTATTCAAGCTAGCCAGCCATTCCCTGTGACCACAATGTGCTGGGTTATTTGATCTCCCAAAATGATCTTCCTTCTTTCTCTTGGCATTTTGTTTCATTTTGTTTTGTTTTGATGCTGAAGATTAGATTCGGGGTCTTATGCTTACTAGTCACACATTCTCCTGCTGAGCTATACTCCCAGCCTAGCCCTACCCCGACATGGTTTTCTAAGACCCAAGCCTGCTTCCTCCCTCACCCTGGAGGCCTGTTTGTCCACCTGCTCCTGAGTTAGCACCTTAATGCCAAGAAGCAAGCCCTGATAGTGAAAAGTGTATATCCCTCACCACTATCATCCAATCCCTAGCAAACAGCCTCAGAGAGGGAACCATGCATGGGGTGAGCTGAGTCTGCAGGAAAGCCCAGATGGTTCTTTAGAAACATGTTAGCTGGGCCTTGTGCCCATCTCAGAATCCAGGAATGAGACAAGACCAATTTTTCAGAGGGGACCCATGGGCTATCTCTCTGCAGAGGTTATTCCAGTCCTTCTTTAACAATCCCATATTGTTAGTTAAGCAGTGATGACCCACTCCTTTAATCCCAGCACTCAGGAGGCAGAAGCAGGCGGATCTCTGTGAGTTCAGGGCCAGCCTGGTCATCAGAGCAAGTTCCAGGACAGGCTCCAAAGCTACACAGAAAAACAAAGTCTCAGAAACAAAACAAAACAAAAATCACAGATGTTGACCTGAATTTCTGTTTTATAACTTTTGGGCTCTGTAGCTCCCAAATTATTTCTGGGGAACTCAGCTTGCCCACAGAGGGGAAGGAAGAGGAAGTTCCAGCACTTCCTGCTCTAAACTGTGGCAGTCTGGCCCTGGTGCAGAGATGAAAAGAGCATAATACAAGTCTGGAAGTACACCTAGAAAACAGGCCTATCAGTGAGTCAGGGCTAGTGAGTTCAGATGGCAGGGGCCTAGTGCCCACTCCTTGTGGGCTAAACTCTTTGTCGTGGTGACTCATTGCATTGACTTGCATCTTTCCAGAGTCAACTGTCAGTCTCACGGTTCCTCCCACTGTGAAGCTGGAAAATGGCAGTTCAACCAATGTCAGCATCACCCTTGGGTAAGTTCTCAGGCCCAGTTCTCTCCTCAGCCCCACTTGGTACTGACCTCTGGCACTGTCTGCATGTACTTCCTGTGTGATGCCCTTGCCTCTTTGTTGTAGAACATAAAAAGATGGTACAAGTCCAAGATTGCAGAGCAAGGTCCCAAAGTCAAATACCTACAGAGTCTACAGAGTCCCTGTTCCCACTGGGAGGAAAAGGGGACACATGAGTTGTTTCCTCTAGCAAGTAGTCTTCTGATGGTTACAGGTGATGCCAGACTTCAAGACCCTTTTCAAGACTAAATATTTGAGCAGAGCCCTAAAAGTCAAGGGTCCAGAAGCTGAACTACTGACTAGCATAGCACAGCTGAGGTTACTTGCCAAAGCAGAAGTGATAGTATCAAGGGGTTCCACCCATCCCTGCTCACACTTATCCTTTAAGAGTCTTCCTTGTGTGCCAAGCGTGGTGGCACACACCTTTAATCCCAGGACTCAGGAGGCAGAGGTAGGTGGATCTTTGTAAGTTTGAGGCCAGCCTGGTCTACAGAGTGAGTTCCAGGACAGGCTCCAAAGGTACAGAGAAATCCTGTCTCAAAAAAACAAACAAACAAAAAAAAAAAAAAACTACAGAGAAATCCTGTCTCAGGAAAAAAAAGAAAGAAGAAAAGAAAAGAGAAAAAAAGTCTTACCTGCTGACACCTACTGGTTCAGACAGAAGGTCCTAACCTGGTTCACCCTCTGCCAGAAGATTGTGGCCTGCGACTGCTTCACCATGCCTGTGGCTCCCAGCTGAGACAATGCTCTTTACGGCTGCCCTGGAAAGTCTGATTTCAGACCCAAGCTTTGGTCCCCAGGCCTCCTCACAGACCTGCTGCTCTGTCCTCCGTACCTTGCACACCTACCTCATGTAAACCATTAGGTTATCTGCTTACCCTCTCTCCCCTCTCTGGAATCTTTAAATATTTCCCACATTTGTGGTCTCCACAGGTTGCTCCCAAAGGACTCACTTCATCCCATTCCTGCTGACCATCACACCACACTCTGCTCAGAGCTGACCCTACCGAAGGGACTTTTCCCACTGGGGCAGAGAGCCATTGGCCTGTTCCCTCTATTTGCCCCCATTATTCACAGCCAGAATTCCACCTTCTTGTGTTCTCATCCTACCCCAAAGGAATTCTAGTCTTCTCATAAATCAGGGACATGGTTCCTTCTACCTCTCCCAGTTTAGGGGCAATTATCTAGGTAAAGGTGTTGTAAATAGGTGGAGAGGTATGGGTTGTGTTCCCAGCGCCTGGCTCCCAACCCCCAGCTGCTGGCCCGCTCAGTGGCTGGTTGCTTGCTTATGCCCAAAATAACCACATGAGACCTGTATTAATTTAAATACTGCCTTGCCCATTATCTCTAGCCTCTTCCTGGCTAGCCCTCACCTCATAAACTAACCCATTATAAAAGTCTGTATGTCACCACGAGGTGGGTGACTTACCGGACGGATCTATGGTACTTCCATCTGCGGCGGGAGCTTCATGGCGACTGGCTCTGACCCAGTATTCTTCCCAGCGTCCTCTTTTCTTTTCCCCACCTATCTAAGTCCTGCCCTATCAAATGGCCCAGGCGGAGTTTTTATTTAACCAATCAAAGCACAGAAATACAGAAGACCCTCCTACTCCATAAAGGTATTCTCCTATAGAAATAAATGAAAGTAAAGCATAATGTCATGCAAAAGAAGGTAAACACAAAAAATTCTGGGCTATCACATTCTTTGTATATAAAATATAAAAACGGCAACTCCATGATGCCAGGCCAGGCCAGTGGTTATCCTTGGGGTCAGGAAACTTGAGGGGAGCAGAAGAGGGCTTCTGGGGTGTTGGAAATGCTCATTTCTTGATCTGGGGGCTGGATGTGTGTAGTCTGAGAACACTGCCCTTCCTGATCCTGATTTCCAGAGAAAGGAAGACCTAGTGTGAAATCCAGAGGGACGATTGACATCTTACAGGGTGCAGCCTCCCAACAGTAACCAGACTCTTATCCTCCTAGGCATCCATTAAATGCAACCTTGGTGATCACTTTTGAAATCACATTTCGTTCAAAAAATCTTACTATTCTGGAGCTTCCTGATGAAGTAAGTAACAGACCTTACTAACACTTAAGGCAACACTAGGCAACAGAACACATTTTAATTAAGAGATTCTGGGGGAAAGTTATCTAGGCTCCCACACACACCCTATTCCATCGTAGAAATATGCAGTTTGGGCTTTGTTGGCCTCTTTAAGGTTGAATATTTTCTGCTGTGTAGTTTGAGTGAAGGATTCACAAGATGAATGCAAGTTGAGATGAATAGCTTCTGGGGCTTCAATCCTAGAGCTGAACCATGGTTAATAATAATAAGTAAGGTACAGTGTACAGACAGGTGCCAAAAAAATAAATAAAAAATTTTAAAAAGCCTGAGGCAAAGGTGGTTCTGAGAATGGAGAAGTTCTAAAGATATTTTAAGGCCCTGCCATATCTTTGGATAGGAAGTATCGGCCTTGCTTTAAAACATTTTAGGAAATGAGGGGTTCTCTGTGTGTAGAGTGTTACCTAGCATACATGAGGCTTTAGTTTCAATCTCTGCCAAGGAAGGAAGAAAGGAAAAAGAAAGTTAATGTGTGTGTGGAGAGAAAGAGAAAGACTTTCTAATTTTTGTGTTTCTAACAGAATCTCAGGCTTAGCCCAGACCTACTGGTTCAAAGTCTACATTTTAGCAGGGTCTGTGGGTGAGTAGGGGGATCCACATCATTCTGAGACATTGGTGGTGTAGTTGGGTGTCAATTGCAGAACTGTCTCGGAGGTTTTTCTGGATTTTATCTTCCTGCTTCTACATTGCCAGTAATATAAATCAGTTGTCATTTGGCTAGATAAAATACTTTAATAGGGAAGCAGCAACTCCAAATAAAAGCAAGCAGATGGTGGGCCTGTAATCTCAGCTATTTGAGAGGCTGAAGCAGGAGGTCACAAGTTCAAGGCCTGCCTAAACTGCAGAACAAGTTCATAGCCAACCTGGAAAAATAGTGAGACCTGTCCCAAAATAAAAGGTAGAAAATAAAAAGCTGGAGTTAGACCTCAGTGGTATAGCTGGATGTGTGGCACACACTTTAAATCCCAGCACTTAGGAGGCAGAGGTAGGTGGATCTTTGTAAGTTTGAG
>JAQHUG010000322.1:262982-274394 GCA_028555095.1 Dicrostonyx torquatus
GGTGCCATTATCATTGGCTTCTCAGTCAGTCCCCACTGGCAGTCACATTCATAGAGACCAGTTAGGTCATATGCTCATTCAGTCTTGGTCCAGCTGGATTTGATGAGCTCCCAATAGATCGAGCACACTGATATTTTGAAATGACTTGTTTTCTTTTGCCCTATTTCTTACCTCTACCTTCTGAGAGTCAGACAGAGCCCCATCTGAGTTCCCCAACCCTACTGCTCCTAACCTTACACCTATGGAGCAGGCACTTAGTACCAGCCTGTGCCTTCGAGAACCATCAGTCAATCAAGCTGTAAGAGTAGCTCCCCTAGAGGAGCTTCCCCTAATCCCAAACTAGAACTCCAATTTCTTATCTTAGCTGTTGAATGGCCTCAGAAGAGCAAGCCCTCACCACCTATAATGCTTATGGGTCCCACCTTGATCCCAAACCTCCCTTCTCATTCTAAGTTGTCCTTCCTATGCCAGACGGGGAAGGAACCAGGATGTGCCTTGAGTTTTATCAATCTGCTCTTTTTGCTTCTACAAGACTAATATTGAGGGCCCCTTATGTTTCTCATTCTTGTGTATTTTTTTGTGTTTGTATCTTGTTTCATTTTGGTGGAGTATATGTCCTTAATTAAAAGGTGGCTTGTTTACTGTCTGTATACTCAGAACATTTACTAGATGCAGAAGGCAGTTATGTTGACCTTTGCAACCAAGTCCTTGGGGTTTGGAGGACCCGGCTTACGTATGTGAAGAAATGCATAAGGTTGTGGAGTACACTGGCTTGAGGTGGCTGCATGTTGACCCACACTGAATCAGGGAAGCCCTCTTGGGTTCAAGATGCCTGCCCAACCAGAGTCAGGTAGGTTTGTTTCACAGTGCTTTATCTGACAGTACCAAGGTCCCATCAGCATGGGACATCAGGCTGTGGGTGTCAGCAGGGGTTGCAAGGTTCAGGGTGGGGCATGAAGCAGGGGTGGTAAAGATCTTACTCTGTAGGCTGAACCATTCTAAAGTCCTGTTTCTTAGAATCAGGATTACAGTCTGGTCAAGCCCATAGCTCACCTATAGGAGGCTAAGGCAGGAAGAACACAAGGTCATGGTCAGCCTGAACACAGCAAGAAGACTGTCTCAGGGTAAGATAGGGATGTGGATCACTGGCAGAAGGCTTGCCTAGTATAGAGGCTTGAGACCCTGGGTTTAACAGCTCCAGGAAAAAAAAAAGTGTTACTGGGTGCCTCACTTTAAAAAGAGATTTTAAATGCTGGACCTTTTCTTTAGGAGTGCTATGACTGCAAACCCAGGACTCTGAGCATGTCAGACAGGTGCTCCATTGCTGACCCACACCTCCAGCCTTCTGAGCTTTCCTTTCCATTTTCTGATTGGCAGGGATAGGCAAGCCCCTGTGGCATCTGCCTGGAGTTCCCAGCTCGCCATCTAGTCAGATTGCTCCTGTAAATATCTGGGTTTTTCCAAAAAACCCGCATTCCCTCTCAGGTGGGAACTGAAGCTAGACTGCACAAGAGGCAGATGAGGGGTTCATAGTGACACCTATGAGAAAATACACTGAAGACTTCCCACAACTGCCGTGAAAGGGCTTCCAGGCATTTCCACAAATGTGGTCTCTGCACACCACAACGTGTTCCCAGAGAGGCTTCTATGGTACCCCCAGAAATATGTTTCCCTAGGAGGAGTTGTGCTTTTCCTAGAACAGCAGGGGACAGGCTAGCTACCCTTAAAACCAAGGTACTTGTTTCATTCCACCCCAAGACACCTGCCCACCATCTCAGCAGAAACCCCTAGTAAACTTCCAGCATTGTTTATTGGGCACAAATGTTGAACATGGGGTAGCATCATACTGCTTCGTTTCCATAGTAACCAACTGGCTTAGTTACATGCTACAAGTTGCTGCTTCCAGGTGTGTGAATTAGTAAGCTAAATCCAAAAGGATAATTGAATTGGCTTTTCCAAACAGTAAGATAAAAACACTTTGTATCAAAGTCATCATTTTAAAAATACAAAAGTTAAACCCACAGGTGTAGAGAAAAAAATGGCAATCCTGAGAGCTGCCCTGAAATGTCAGTCTTGAAACTTGTATAAATTGTTTAAGCAGGCAGATCCTGGAGAGGCCAGCACCCATTAGGGAAATGAAAGTAGTGGGAGCCTGCCCTCTTCCACCTAGGTGGCCTTCATACAATTTCTGGCATATTTGGGTCCAGCTCCGGGCTGGGCCCCATGATTGGGGAAGCATGGAAAGAGGCACTGAGGAAGGACAGGGCCAAGCCCTTCAGCCAGAGAAAATGGGGAAACATGGCCCTGCCTGGCATTTCCAAGCTTTGGCAGCTCTCAGAAGGTGTTTCCTGACTGCCCAGCCCCTGCTGCGGCCAAGTAGTAGGTCTCAGGCTGAGCCTTTGGTCACTGTAGACAGGATACTACTCCAGGCCCTCATTTCCAAACCTCAGCATCCAAGACAGAGAGCTAGTCCCATGGCCTCAGACTGGGGTTGAGGAGTAGGAAGGTTGGCTTGGACCTTGGGATCAGCTGTTACCCCTCAGAGCTGGGGCCCAGCACACAGCAGAAGCCAGAACGAGATACAGAGCGTGGATGTGTTGTCACTACAAAAAGGTTGATGGGTACAAGTCAAGACTGTGCCTGACTGCTAAGACAGCATGGACTGCTGTACCGCCTTCTGCAGAGACTGTCGCGTCACCAGCAGCCGTACCACCTCCTCCGAGCGTTTGGTGAGCCGCTTCCGAGCCTGGTCATGAGTGACCATGGTCATGTCCCAGCCGTTCACCTGGCCCAAGGAGAGAACACAGGCTACCTCAGCTCTTCGCCCTCTAGAACAGTGGTTCTCAGCCTGTGGGTCGCAACCCTCTTGAGGGTTGCCTAAGACTATAATGCATATCACATATGTATATTATGATTCATAACAGCAAAATAAAATTTATGAAGTAGCAACAAAAATAATTTTATGGTTGGGGGTCACTACAACATAAGGAACTGCATTAGGAAGGCTGAGAACCACTGCTGTAGAACCTGAAAGCAGGGTTTTGAGGGGCCCAAGCTACTCAAGCAGGCCCACAAGCTAATATCTCATTACACAGTGGGACACAGCTTCTTTAGGGGAATAACAGCATGGCTTCAGAAACCCACCTCAATGAGTTGCTCCTCTGGGAAGCTCGATTAGCTCACAGCCCTAAGTGCTTCAGCCCCTCACACCCAAACCTTGTTTTCCTCCCTTGGGACAACTGTACCTGCATGATCTTGTCTCCAATCTGCAGCCCAGCAATTTCAGCAGGGCCTCCCTCAGATACTCGTGTGACATAAATGCCCTGCAGAGAAGCAACCCAGGTAAAGCCCTGTGGTCAGTGGATTGGCCCTTTACCCACAGAGCCCAGAAATTCCTCTGTCCCTGTGCCCACCTTTCCCACCAATACATTCAACTGGCATGGACTGTGCCATGACAGCCAGGGGGCCACTGTAGCTGCCCTTGGGATGTTCCAGCCTGCTAATGGTCACCTCCTGCTCCTCCAGGCTGTCTCAGCATGCCTTCTACTTAATCCCACCATATCATTTAGGATTGTCTAAGAAAAAAGTCTGCTCTTTCCACACAGGCCCAGGAAGAAAAATCTGCCACCTCAGGCTTCTGGGACCCTAGTCTCTCACCTTGTCTGTTTTATCTTCTGAGAAGGGATTCTGGGAAGGGTCCTGGTCGATCCCACCTCCAATACTGAAGCCCAGGATTAAGTTCTCACCTTGACGCAACTTATGAATTTCAACTCTTTGCTGGTAAAAGAAAAAGCAAGTTGTTGAGGGTAAAGGGTAGGTGGGTGGAGAAAGATCTGATCTCTGTGCCCAACAGCAACCTCAGGCTGCTGGTCAGCTTAGAACTATGCCAAGGGGTTGGGGTTAAGGGCCCTCTGCAGAAATCCAGCTGATCACCTGTCTGGGAGGTTGGTGGTTGGGTCTAAACCCTACATACAGCCCTTTGCCTGCAACTTTCCCCACCCATTTTCCATCCTTGTTCAATAATGTATTATGGACCCATTCTGGCCCCAGAAACAGGGTACTGTGACTGACTTAGAGAAGACACCCATATTTCTGGGGAGAGGACCACCCAGAACAGGAAATATAAAGCCCTAAGAATACAGATGCCTGCTATAACTCAGATTGGCTGATTGCTGAGCAGGCCTTACAAACATTATGAAAACCAGGAGGTGCATGGGAGAAGTAGGGAAGAAACTTGAACAGAAGAGACGAGAAGGGCTCCCTGGACAATGAGGCTGGTGTTCACAGCACAGGACCAGGAGGTGAGATGGGATGAAGGATGATGGTGGGGTGTAGCCCTGGTCATATCATCTCCCCAATCCTTAGGTCCTGTTCTTTAGTGTAAGGGACAGTATTCTAAGGCTTTCTCAGCATGCTCTGGGGTTGGGAGTCTCTAACTGGGCTGTGTGGGCTCCTTTGAGAGCCCTCAGAAAGCATCCTTCAGCTACCAGAGGTTACCTCCAAAGTTGAAGGGGTCACTTGGGATCTCTGCAAAGGCAGGGGATCTCTGAGTTTGAGGCCAGCATGGTCCACAAGAGCTAGGTCTAGGACAGGCTCCAAAGCTACAGAGAAACCCTGTCTCAAAACAAAACAAAAAATGAAGTAGGGGTAACTTTCTAGATTTGAGAAGGCTTCAACAAAGGAAGGAGCATTTGCACCCAGACTTAAGAAATGATAGTGCACCACCTGACCTTGATCTTGAACCTACTGGAGTTCAGAAAGGAGATAGGGCAAGGCATTGATGCTACAATGATCACTGGAATGGGTGGGAAATGATTTCTCATGGGTAGGATATGGAGGCCTGAAGGCATGAGCTACTTAGAAGTGACGAACCACAGACAAGGACTGATCATCCTGTCATCTGTCTAAATCAGTGGCTCTCAGGTCATGGCCCCTGTGGGGCGAACAACCCTTTCACAGTCACCTAAGACCATCAGAAAACACAGGTATTTACATTACAATTCATAACGGCAGCAAAATCACAATTAGGAAATAGCAAGAAAAATAATTTTATAGTTGGGGTCCCCTCATCATTATTAAAGGGCTGCAGCATTAGGAAGGTTGAGAAGTAGTCTAGATGAACATAACCATTAGTCAGTTGGGGCCCCAGGTAGAGTGCAGTGTAGTTGGGAGTGTCAGGAGACACCTGCTGACATCACTTCCAGAGGGCAGATCTCTGGGACCAGAGTTCAGGGGAGGGGACAAAATGACTGTAACAGAATCAGGATGTTAACTGTACATGAGAGGGCAAGATTGGGAGGAAAGCATCTCCACCCCGTGAGCAATGCAAGACTAGGGACAGAGGCCAGATCTGCCTGCTTATGCTCAGGCATGGAGGACTGTGGCCTTATAGCTTTGAGAAAGACCTGACTGGCCTGCCGAGAAGGAAGAGGAAGAAGAAACATGATGCCTAAGGCCCATTCACCTGGGGCTTCCTGCCCAAAAGTGTAAGCTGCTCCAGACCTATTCTCATGCACCTCCCTTCACGGCCACCAGCAAGGTCCAAAAGGCGACAAGGCCCTGTGACCGACTTACACGGGAGAAGTCAGGCAGCAGAGTGGCTCTCCCTAGGCCCTCACCTGCACCCTCTCTTTTCCAGATAGAGTCAAGCCTGGACACCTTTCTGGAGCAGCTAGAGAGAGATCCTAGAAAAACCAGGCTGGTTCAAGTGGAGTGAAAACCAGGAAGCTGTCCACTGGCCCAGCAGTGTTTCCTTCTAGCCAGGCCTGAGCTGGGGCTCTAAACTCACCCTCCTGTGCCACCTTCATCAGTGGCTTCATTGCCCCCACCGTCTTGACTTTGGGCGCTCTCCAACACACCTGTCTAACACGGCCCGTCCCTACAGCTCCAGAGCATATTGACTCAGACCTGTGACTCCAACACCTGGACGGCTAAAGCAGGAGTACTGCCAGAAGTTCAAGGCCAGCTAGGGCTTAAAAGTGAGGCTTCGTGGAGGTTAAGCACACCCATCTCTGCCTCAGGGCTGGACTGCAGGCTCCCACAGACCGTGACCTTGGTTTAGATCTACACCCCTCCCCCTTCTTCCCTTTGCCTAGTCAAACGCAACTGGTGTTCAAAACAAACCCAAAAGGCGACCCTGGAAAGAAAGGTCTAGAACACCGAGTGTCACAGACAGGAACATGCACTTTGAACCAAGGGGCTGAGTATCCTGAAAAGTTCAGAAAATCAAGTTTAGCTATCGAGGGGGTCGGTCCCCAGAGTGAGGCCGGATGAGAAGGGGGAAGGGTCGGTTTGGACAAACTCTGGCCAGTCCCACCCCCTAAATCTCCTACGGCTAGGCGGCGGCGGCAGTGTGCAGGCTAGTGCAGAGGAAATGCTTCCTCATTCCAAAGGCTGCGACTCACTCACTCTCGGACGTCGGCGCCCGCCCCCCGCGGCCGCCCAGCTGGGGACACGGAGGCCCAGGGCAGGGGAGTTTTCTAACACTCCCACGGACCAGCCTTTCTCCTCCGTCCTCCCGGTCGGCGCCTGCCAAAAGGTATTCGCCCGACGGCGGCAATGCCCGGTATCTGACCTCTGCTCTGGGTCTCGGGCAGTTCTTAGGTCCCAGCCACCTCTCCTGGCCAGGGAAGGCTGCAGCACTGTTAAAGAGAAACGGCAACTGGAACTCTGGCCACCGGAATGCACGCAGGAGCCCCGGGTCCTATACTTTCTCCGCTCTGCAAAATAGGGTGAGCCAAGAGGAGAAGGAGCCCGCGCGAGCGCACTCACCACTACGGCGGTGACAGGCTGGCCCGGGATGTAGGACATTTCGACTCAAATGTAAGAAGCCGACAGCGCCCGGTGAGACCCGCAGCGAGAATGCCCACGGCCGCGCCCTCCCTGGTTAACAAAGGGCAGCCCTGCTCGGCCCGCCCCCTCATGAATACTTAATAAGTCTCCAGCCAATCACCAGCTGGAGCGCTGCTCGGCTTTCGGGAGTCCCGGGACTAGGGTGCAGAAGTGGGGCGGGAGGGGAGCGAGCCCGAGGCGCAAGCGTGAGGGGGCGGGGCGGAGTTAGTGCGCCTGCGCAACCTGAGCCCTCCCAGCAGCCTCCGGCACAAGATGGCGTCGCGGGGCTTTCCGTAGTTTCCTGTCTGAGGGAACACGAGGGACTGTGTGCCGCTGTGTTCCAGGTAACTCGGCGAGCCTTTCGGGCGTGTGCGGATGTGCTGCCGTCCCAGGCCGGCTCGAGCCTCAGCCTCGGCGTCCCGTGGAAGTCAGAGGCCTAGGCGCGGTGTCGGAGGTCCCAGGGGAAGAAGGCGCCGTGCGCCCAACTCGCCGGGCTTCGGGCGCCACTTGTAACTTGGTTTTCTCCGCAGTTCCGCGTTGAGTCCGCGAGAAGGCAGAAGCGGAGTCCCGGCGGGTGCGATGGCCGCGGTGGTGGCCAAACGGGAAGGGCCGCCGTTCATCAGCGAGGCAGCCGTGCGAGGCAACGCCGCGGTCCTTGATTATTGCCGGACCTCAGTGTCAGCGCTGTCGGGGGCCACAGCCGGCATCCTCGGCCTCACCGGCCTCTATGGCTTCATCTTCTACCTGCTCGCCTCCGTCCTGCTCTCTCTGCTCCTGATTCTCAAAGCGGGAAGGAGGTGGAACAAGTATTTTAAGTCAAGAAGACCTCTCTTTACAGGAGGCCTCATCGGAGGCCTCTTCACCTACGTCCTCTTCTGGACGTTCCTCTATGGCATGGTGCACGTCTACTGAAATGAGGGCAGGGGTGACTTAAAAAAAAAAAAGGAAGATTGGCAGGACTCTTGCCAGCAATTAACCCCGTGTAGACTTACTTAGTTTTTAAATTGTTTGAATTCGCTGCTTGTTCTGTACTGTTATAATTTATATCTGAAGACAGCCTGTAATATTCTTCAGATTAAATGAAGTGTGACACCTTGTCGTCGAGTTCTTTCCTGCCTTGATGTTTAGCCACGCTTTGAAGTCGCCAAGATTTGCTCCCTGGAGAGCAGGCACTAGGCCATAGCCTGTAATTTTCTTGGATTTGCACCTGGTAGATCCAAAGGGACCTCTAGGGCTTACAGGAGAGAACATAACGTTAACATCTTAAAGACTGTTGACAGTTCATGTTATTAAGCGTTCTCTATGTGCGGGCATTGTACTGTGTACTTCCTGCACCAGCTATGTTTTAATCCTAGCAATAACTCTATGGAGATGTTACTGTTAAACTCCTGTTGATGCAGAACTGAGGCTCAGAGAGGTTAGATGTCTCAGCGCGGTGGCTCACCTGGGAAGAGGCAGAGCCAGAATCCAGTTACAAGTCTGCTTGTACCGTATTGGATGAAAGTACCATTCTAGCATCTCTTCCCACTAACCACTGCCATCGGGTATGAGTGAAATCAGTTAAGTTCCAGTTACCTGGTCGTGGCTAGTTATCTTTCCTATCAGGAAAAAAGCTATTTTTCTAAACTGTGTCCTACGGCAATTAAATAGGTTATTTGGACATTTAATCAAATGAATCTGTTGCAAGTGTAGTGCCTCTGATTATATGTTCGTTCATAACCTTTTGAAGGAAGATTTTAGAATGAAGTACTTGTTTCACTGAAAAAATATTGTGTTAGACTTGTAATGAGCATGTTGCACGTGGAATTTAGTGTCTAACTGGGGAGATTGGCATCCAGCGTTTCAGACTATAAAAGATGCCTTGAAAGAATACCCAGAAGCACTACGTCTAGAGTAGGTTTGGAAATGGAGTCAAGGAAGACTCGAAGAAATAATGTGTCTGACACTGAGCAGTTAAACAGCAGCTGAATAAAATAGGGGAAAGGGCTACTTTGAGAAAAGAGCATGTAGAAGAGCCGCAAGACAGGAAGGATGTGGCCTTTTATTAGACTGTGAGGCAGTCCTGACCAGATTGTAGAAGTTGGCCTTGATGCCATGAGCATTTAGGGGAAGTCTTCAGAAATTTTAGGAATGTGAATTGGCTTTTAATTTTTAAGGAAAGGATATGAAAGATTGAATTTAAAACCTCTTTCCCAGACTGTAGATGGTCTGTGCTCACTCAGTAAAGCCCCAAGCATGCAGCCCTGAATCCTGGTTGGGTTCTTGCATCTCATGCCAAGAAGCTATGGTCACAGTTTTACCTTCCTGCCCCAAAGAGACCTCTCCTGAAGATCCTGACTGCATGTTTATAGAGCAGGAGCTTCTCTGGGAAGGAAGGGCTTGGCTCGTTCCTGATGAATTCCTACTTGATTTGGTGATTTTCCTGTTGAACAGTAAGTGTGTTGCAAATGTTTAAAACTGAAATTCATATTCCTATTCATTTTGAGCAGAGGGCAGAGGGAAAGTTGATTTCAAATACTTCCCAGCATTTATTCAATGAGAAGTAGTAGTTTTATCAGTCTTCCTAGTCTTTTATAAATTTTTATTATTCATAATGTAGGTTTATTTGTCTGCATGTTAGTGGGTATGTGCTCATGAGTGCAGGTGCAGTAAGTGCTCTTAACCGCTGAGCCATCTCCTTGCCTTTTAGCATCTGTTCAAGAGTCTCCTTGGGGTGGACAAGATGGCTCAGCAGGTAAAGGTATCTGCTGCTGCCAGGCCTGATGACCTGAGTTCAGTCTTCAGGACTCACATTGTCAAAGGGAAGGACAGACTCTGACCTTCACAAGCACACTGAGGTGCATGCATACCTACACACACACACACACACAAATAAATGTAATTTTAAAAAATATTCCCATGCTTTGATTTGAGTCTCTTTGCTTGCATGGTAACAAGAAACGTAATACATTTGTTATAATTGCTTGTGTCTGCCTCTTTTTGTCTAACCTTATATCTTTTACCCTACATGGGGTAACCATGAAGGGGACAAAAAAAAAAAAAAAGAGGGACACTTTTAAAATTGATGCCTTTTGTTTTAGAACTAAATAAGTGTCCAAAAATACATGTCAGACAGGTCCCAGAAAATGCCTGTCACCTTGGCCCATTTGACTTTTTAATCCTTGCTGAAGGGAAGAGTCGCCCTCTGAGGAGAGCTTGTTCCTGTGGGGAGGTTGTGGGTAAGACTAAGGGGATCCCCATTCAGATCTGACAGATGCTATGATTAGGGACTGTGGTCCCCCAGCTCAAGCACCTGGAACAAAGCATGTTCCACCTTTATGATGGCCTGCCCACTGAAAGGAACAACTGATGGAGGGCAAAAGGCAGCAGTTTGTGATTGCATGACTGACCCATGTCACATTGGTAGCACCCAGTATATCAGCTGGCCCATATCATGGTGCTCCCAAAGGTATGAAATAACTTTTAGGACAATCCCATTTTAGGCTAGGGATTGACACACAACTCATCAGATCCTAGAAGATCAGAATAGAAAGGGACTCGTGGGCAACGGCTGTAGCCAATAATCCAAGCAGTCCCCAGAAAGAAAAAGTGTTTCCCACAAAGGTTAGGTCTTAAGTTCCTGACTCACTTCCTGAGTTAGAAGTCTCATTGCTCCTGTGGAGGCTGTGATGGGAGGCTCATGAGTTTGAGGCAAGCCCAGGGTACAGAGGAACACCCTGGGAGGTTTTGGTTGATTGGTTTTTGTTGTTTTGTTTTTAATTTAGGCAGCTGGCTTCCATAGATGGATGAGCTGTATTATATCAAGGTTATGCAGAAGGCAAGAAGTTGGGGGTAAGGGGCACAAGGCAACTTAGACAGAGTGGGCATCCCTGTGAGAAGTTTTAATAAGATCCCTGGCCTTTCTAAGTTTGAGCCTCCTAAGATGATCCAAGGGTCGACCTAGCTAATTTTGTTAGCCCAGAAGGAACAGGTTAACAACAGATTTGTCAGGCAGTGGAGTGTAATGGAGACCAACAGATTAAAAGAACACTTCACATGGACCATGGCAGTGACAACCTTCCGGGTTGTTTTCCACATCAAAGTACCTGGGATTCCCTTCCTTCCCTGGCAGGTGGCGCCTAACCTTTCGAATTTAAACTGTCACTCCCTTGAGTACACTTACTCAGGCTGCTCCAGGTTAAAACTTCCTACTTAGCTCTTGACAAGTGTGACCACTTCATGGTTAAGATTCAGCACCCACCAGACTGGAAGCGTGTGAGGGCAGTGGCCATGTGTGTTGCTTAACAGTATCAGGGTTTAGTCCGACACCTGACAAGAACAGGACACATATGAGCTCAGTACTTACAAGAACTAGTAAAAGGCATTTTCATTCTGATAGAAAATAAATTGTCCGACTGTCCCCAAGCCATTTCAAAGCTGCACGGTCATGACCCTCGACTCTCGTTTGCTCCTGAACATAAAAATGACATGCTAGTGGGCTGGAGAGGTGGCTCAGAGGTTAAGAGCACTGACTGCTCTTCCAGAGGTCCTGAGTTCAATTCCCAGCAACCACATGGTGGCTCACAACCATCTGTAATGAGA
>JAQHUG010000322.1:276919-303362 GCA_028555095.1 Dicrostonyx torquatus
ACCTGGCAGGCTCAAAGAGCTCCTGGCAGTTGCTATTATGCTTCCTGCTATTTTGGACCAGCTCTTGGGGATGCTCATCCTGCTGACCCCCTTCTGGTGGCTTGTCCTCTGGCAGTTCCTGCTCAATCTCGTTGGCCTCAAGCTCCATACTGGCTTCCTCCTCCTGACCCCTGGGTAAGACATGGCAGCCACCTTCTTAGGGCACTGACAGAGAATTGCACACCCAGCTGGGTCACTCTTTCCTCCAGCAGAGCAGCCTGTGGCCAGGTGGACCCGTACCAGCTGGGTTCAGGCTGCATCTGAGCAACCCAAACAAATCACACAGGTCTGCGTAGCACCCACAGTCCAGGTTGCTGGGGCTGAGGAAGCATACGCTGCCTGACCCAATTCTTCATTCTGGTCCCAGTTCCTCCAAAATGCCTTCTCCAAGGGCAAGGCAAGAACCCCTTTCCCTTCCTGTCATCCCAGACCCCGCACCCTCCCATGCTGTGTTCTGTGTTCCAACGCTAAGTGCACATACACACACTTGCACACATATCTTCCTCCAACCCCAGGTGTCTGTCCAGGACCAAGTCCTTTTGTATACGCCAGTGTTCTCATCTCACAGATGAGGAAACCGAGGCTCAAGGAGTCATGGAGCTTGTCTAAAATCACCCAGTAAGATAGAGCCTGTAAATTTATCTTCTGCCATGAAACCTGGGCAGACATCTTCTCCAGGTCTTCTGAATCAAGTCTGGTCTTATGAAGCAGGTACACATACCATGGCACCTACACACCCCAACCCAGGATCAGCCAAATGAGGCTCCAGGCAGGGGCTGGGGTGCTCCTTGGAACTGGGGGAGAAAGGTTAGCTTACTTCACTTTCTCAAACTTCTTGTCTCGGTAAAACTCGCTCTTTCTGATGAGGTAGATAAGTACCAGGTCACAGAAGAAAGCCCCCTGCAAAAGAGTTCAAAGCTTTGACTCAGAATCCCAGCTTCATAATCTTGGAACCTGCAACAACTCAGGAGCAGGGCACCACCTGAATGAACATAAAGAAACATCCCAGGCCGGGCAGTGGTGGTGCACGCCTTTAATCCCAGCACTTAGGAGGCAGAGACAGGCAGATCTTTGTGAGTTCTCAGCCAGCCTGGTCTACAAAAGCTAGTTCTAGAACAGACTCCAAAGCTACAGACAAATCCTGTCTTGAAAAACAAAATAAAACAAAAAAAAAGGAAACATTCCAGAAAGGGGTGATGCCTAGGGGCACAAAGTCGCTCCATGGTAGACACAGGTGTGCCTCCTGATTTCAGAGCACAAGCGCACCTTACTGCTCTGACCAGATCTAACTTCAACACATAACCTGCTAAGAATCTATCACCTGCCAGATTTGCACTGGGGTGCCAGGAAGATGTGGACCACAGAGAACTAGGGACTACCTATGCTGCAGGAGACAAGTGGATTATGATATAAAGTCATCAGCCCTATAATGGGAACAGAATTGGGAGCAGGAGGCAGCGTTCACTCAGCCTGGGCTGCTGAACTAGAGGCCTGGAATTGCATTGCAAAGGGAGAAGCAGGCTTGTCATCACCAGGAACTGCCCAGGGCCTGTGGGGGAAGAGCAAAAGGTGCTTCCGGTAGGGATGAGAACCAGCGTGACTGAGAATGCTTTGGAGACATTGGTCCTGGTCCTTTGCGGGGAGGCATGAGAGTGGCAGTTGTAATAATTTGAAGACAGCCCTGATAGCCGGTGTAAGATGGACTGGCAGGCATCTTAACCTTGACAACAGGGACATTACAACTGTGGTCAGAAAAAGACAGGAAGCCTGAGCAGCCCCAGTTGTGGTGAACAGAGCAGAGCATGTTGTATGTAATGCCTGTCTGCTCCAGCAGAGGGTGACTTTACATATGGAGCAGGGATAGAGGTGTTCCTGAAGGCAGAGGAGGCCCTGAGTAGAGCATGCCCGGCTTCCCTAGACTCCAGATATGTCATTTATCAATTCCTCCTTCCTACTTCTTCCCTCACCCTTCACCATCACCTTCCATAATACTGTGGGATAACCTTTCTGTACACTGTGATTTTGTGTTGCTCTCATTGGTAGATAACAAAAGCTGAGTTGGCCTATAGCCAGGTAGAATACAACTAGGGAGGAAAGCCAAACAGAGATAAAGAGAAGGACAGAGTAGAAGGGGGACACCAGCCAGCTGCCCAAAGAGCAAGATGCCATGGACATGTGGCAATACATAGATTTATAGAAATGGGTTAATTTAAATGTGAAAGCTAGTTAGTAATAAGCCTGAACTATAGGCCAAACATTCTGTAATTAAAATTAAGCCTCAGAGTGATTGCTTAGAAGTGGCTGTGGGTCAGGGTGGGACAGAGAAACCTCCATTTACATGATGCATCCTTGCCTTCATTTCACAGCTGTGTCCCAGACTTCCAGACTTTACCTACATTGTACAAGTGCTACACATGCACACAGTGAGGGATCCCTAAGGATGACTGCTTGAATCAGAAACACTCCACTTGGGGACCACTGTTTAGTTTTGTTTTTTGAGACAGTGTTTCTCTGTGTAGTTCTGGCTGCCTGGAACTCACTCAGCAGACCAGGTTGGCCTCAAACTAAGAGATCCCCTTGCCTCTGCCTCCTGAGTGCTGGGATTAAAAGTGTGTGCCACCACTGCCCATTGTTAGGGATCACTCTTAGTCCCTTGTTAAGACAGGCTTCCCAGTCTCAGTGCAAAGTCTATCGTGGGTCCTGACAGAATCCTCTAGTAGCTGCTTGGGCTGCCTAGGCCGGGGGAGAAGAGGCCTCTGGAAGTCTTGGCAGGGAACTTGCTGTGTTGGCATGAGCTCCCAACCAGGACTCTTACAACTCCCACATTTAACCTCTTCCCAGAAGTACCAAGGGTATGACGGGCATTTGCAGGAAGCCCTTCCCTGCACTCTAGCCATTTCCTACTATGGGTGGCTAAACACCCACCCCAAAGGATTACAAGACTATCTACCCTGCCTCTCATCTTCTCAAATGCAGGTTCTCAAATGGAGACCATTTTTGAGCAACACAGCTGTGGGAAGGTCCCACTAGTGAATGAAGATTAGTGATTCACTTAAACAAATTGCACAGGACACCCCCAAAGCTAAGAAGCCCCTGGCCCAAAATGTCAACAGTGCTCAAATTGGCATAGCCTAATTGGATTCCCATTACCAAAACTGGAGATAGAGATTTTTAGACCCAGAATCCCAAAGATTCCAGCCTGCACCCAGACTGAAGGGCAATTGACCTGTGCCACACTCCTGTCAAGCTCACAGTCAGAGCTACAGGCAGTCAGTGTCCCCTAGAGGAGCTGGCAGCATGTGAAATCACCCTTGTCCCTGTGACCTCACAGGCCTCCTGTGTTCTGGGCTCAGCATGCTCTACCTCCCTTTCCCCAGGAAGCAAGCGAGGCAGGGGAGGTACTCACAGCACCCATAAGCGCCAGCCCAGAACCTATGTTGATGACAGTAGGGATGATGCTGAATTTTCCGGCCTGTGGAACAGAAACAGCCAGGTGAGCACGGCAGAGTGGCAGCTGGATCCCAGGGCCACGCCAGCCTCCCTGACCCAGCATCCACCAGGCCCTGGAATGGGAAGCAGATCTGTGCACCTTGACCTCCCTGATCCAGCAGCCACCAGGCCCTGGAATGGGAAGCAGATCTGCGTACCTTACCGTTGACGATCACATCAAAGCGGATGCCATAGGCTTTCATCAGGTCACGGAACTCTACCCCATTAGGGTCACGGTAATACCTGGCGAACCTGGGGAGACAGGGCCCAGGGGACGCTCATCTGCCTGTACCTTTTCTCCATTGCAGCGAAAAGTGACTGCTTTGAGGAATTCTCAGCAATCCAGGGTCCTAGAACAACTCTAGGAAGGTGCCCAGACCTGCTCACTGAGGCATACACAAAACACAACGCTTTCCCAGTATGCTCAGTGCCAACAAGGACCACAAGAACACTGGTGAACTCAGCTGGGCAGTGGTGGCACACGCCTTTAACCCCAGCACTTGGGAGGCAGAGGCAGGCGGATCTCTGTGAGTTCGAGGCTAGCCTGGTCCACAAGAGCTAGCTCCAGGACAGGCTCCAAAGCTACAGAGAAACCATGTTTCAAAAAACCAAAAAAAGAATACTGGTGAACTTGACCCAGCAGAGGATGCAGAACAGAGTCAAGGTCACCAGACAGCATAAAAACAGTAGTTACCTGAAGTTGTACCCAGAGGAGATGGATTTGGTGTGCTTGTTGTCCAGACGGTTGAAATAATAGTGTGGGTCACATTTAGAGGCAGCTTTATCGAGGTCACAGTCCCATTCAATATGGATTCCTATCACACCACCCTTGATAGAAGAAACAGGGTGAATGCTAGAGTTGTCTTGGGTGGACAGAAGTCACAGGGCAGCCCTTTATGAGAGTCAGACAAATGGGCCGGACTAGCTGGACTGGCCTGACCACACTTTACACACAAATCAACATGCATCCGTGGGGATCCTTTCAACTGTTTCTGCTGATGTTCTAAAGCCAGAGAACTACCCAGCAGGTGCCAAGTCAGCCCCACCCACCCACCTATCCCCACTGAGTGCCTGGTAAAGCCAGGCCATTTGTCACAACCAGTTCTGAAAATAGTGGGCTCCTGAGGAACAAGTGACTCTGCAGGATCACCCTGGATCTAATGTCCCTCCACCCTCACCTCTCACTGCAGAGCCCAGGTTCCCAGGGAACCACAAACCACACACCTTCAGGGCTATATCCTGGAAGTCAGCCCCTGCCCAGCGAACAATGGATCCCAGTCGGAAGATGGGACAGTAGAGGTTCTTGGAGCTGAAGTGACAGGTTTTCAGGAAGTCTTTGTTGTTCGTTTCTAGCACATTGGCTCTAAGAGGAAGCCGTGAGAGGAGGGTGAGATGTTCTGACGCTGGGCCAGACCTAGGAGGCAATGGTCCCTTTGCCAGACGTGATCCCTTTCCCAGCATGTATCTTATTCCCCTCAAGAACAGAGACCACTCCAAAGCAGAGAAAAGGAGGGCCCTCAGCCCACCTCCCCACCCAATAACCAAGCCCCACCTACTTGGAGAAGTTGAACTTGGGAAAGCGAATGAAGTTCTTTATGAAAATGGTGAAGCCTTCAGCATCCTTCAGGAGGGGATCCCTGAAAACCAGGCCAGGGCAGCCTGAGCAGGAGACCTGCCTCTGCCCTCTGTGACTCCCCTAGATCTATGGAGTATGTGGGCCTCTGGCCTCAGGTGGGACCCACTGTGTAAGACTGCATAGGCAACTCCTCTGGGACCACAGGCCACGGCCACTCACGTTGGCATGGACATTGTCTCCACTGGGCACCAAGCGAAGATCTCACAGGTACCCTGGGTAGAGTTCCCCACCCGTAGACAACGACCAGTCTTCAGCCCTGCAGGGGAGGGACAGGGACAATGCCATGGACCTTCCTGTCCAGATTTCTTTGCCCTTCTCCAGCCCTAGCCACTTCAGGCCCTCACCATGTCCAGCGACAACAGACTCCCCAGCATGGCAGTCAGTGTCCTCAGAACACTCGCCATCAGGAATGCCTTCACGCTGCAAGGAAAGACAAGGATCTGCGAGGAGCCCCCCAGCCCAGGACTTCTTCCCAGGACTGAGACCCTTTGAAAATCTGAGACTTCTCAGGCTTGCAAAGTGGCTCATGGGTTAAAAACATCTACCATGAAGGCCTGGCAGCCTGTTTAGTCCCTGGAAACCATGGTGAAAGGAGATAACCAGCTCTGACCGCCACACACATGCCATGGCATGCACATGCACACACATGCAGGCAGGCACTAATCATGAAAGAAATGTAAAACTTTAAAAAATTAAGGAAACCCATCTCTTCCCCCAAACCACGTGGTACCATTCAGTATTTATACAGCTTATTGGCATTCTTGGAGCAGACCAAGCCCCTGTTTCAGGAGGACTGTCACCACAGCTGGGGGCTTTCCAACCCTCCCCAACACACATGCCAAATCAAACCTCAGCACAGACGCCCTGCCGCTGGTTAGGAGTCACGATCAGGTTGGTGACCACGAAGAAAACGTTCTCCCCCTGAGGAGCCAGACAGAGTTTTGAGGAATTTCCTCCTGGCCTTTCGGGGAGGAGTCAGCCAGGTGAGAATGGGCCTCTGCATGGGGTTGGGAACAATGGGGACCACAAAACTGGTGGTCACTGTCCATCTGTCTGATGATCCCACACTTGCCAAGTGGCTATCTTTTGTTGGGTAACTTGCATCTTCACAAACCCCAAGCACTCTCACCCTATAATTCTGTCCCGACCTCAGCCTGGTTCTGTCTATACAGGGCAGCTATGAACAAGCTGGGGAGCTATTCCTGAGACACTCACTGTGCCAGGTCATTCTGGGTCCCATGTGGTCTCAACAGACACATAGATCACTGAGAACAAGAGAAGCCAGGCCTGCCTGGTGCACAAAAGGAAGCAGGGACACCATGGGGAAATGGACCTAGACAGGGTTTCTCCTGAGCAGGAGAAACAATTGATGGAGTTGCCTGGGTACTTCCTATGTGACCAACCCCACCTCACCAGCCCAGGTCCCAGGTAGAGATCTGACCTGAGATGGAATGACAAAGTCGGCTACATCCCAGAGCCGTTCTCCAAGCATAGTGGTATTGGTATAGGCCACACCCTTGACTTTGGTGACCACAGCACTCTGCAGGGAAGTGTCAATATCCTGGTAACTCTTCTTTATCAGAAACACCCATCTGTAGACATATAACCAACAGGTAGGCTTCAGTCACAGGGCTGCGCAGGCCCAGGCTGGAGTGAGAACCATAGTAAGTCCTAGGCTGATGGAAGTGAGAGAGAGCTCAGGGTTCACCTGTCCCACGAGCCTGCATTACTGTACTCAAGATGCTAAAGTAGGAAGATAGACAGTTGAAGGCCATTCTGGCCTACAGGATCAGACACTCTCTTTTAAACAAAATCCGAGGTTGGAGACTTGGTTCAGTGGTTAAGAGCACTTGTTGCTCTTGCAAAGGATCCCTTTTCCATTCCAGGCACCCACTCAGTGGCTCACAACCATCTGTAACTACAGTCCCAGTTCTGACCTCCTCAAGGACAGGGACCAGGCACACATATGGTACACAGACATACATACAAAGAAAAACATTTATACACAAAATAATAAAATTAGTAACTCTAAAACAGAAGAAATTGCCAGGTGTGGAGGCATACTCCTTTAATTCCAGCACTAGGGAGGCAGAGGCAGACAGATGTCTGAGTTTGAGGCTAGCATGGTCTATATAGTGAGTTACAGGACAGCCAGATCTACATAGTGAGACCCTGTCTCAAATTACCAAAGGATGTCAGTCAGTGGTGGTGCAAGCCTTTAATCCCAGCACTCAGAGGCAGAGGCAGGTGGATCTCTTGAGTTCAAGGCTAACCTGGTCTACAGAGTGAGTTCCACAGCCAGGGCTACACAGAGAAACTGTCTCAAAAAAAAAAAAACCAAAACAAAACAAAATACCACAGGTGGGGGAGAGAAGAAATAAAGAAACCCAAGGGGGAGATATATAATCGAGGGGTTTCCTAGCGTGTATAAGGCCTTGGGTTTTGCACCAAAAACAAATTAGAAATAGTGAGCCATGTGGTGGTGGCACACCTGTTTAATCCCAGCACTTGGGAACCAGAGGCAGGTGGATCTTTGTGAGCTCAGGGTCAGCCTGGTCTACAAGAGCTAGTTCCAGGACAGTTAGGATTGTTACACAGAAAAACACATTAAGAGTAACCAAATAAATAAGTAAATAAATAAATGAAATCTCATATTCTTTTTATACTAAAAACATAAGTGGGTCAGCAAGATGGATCAGAAGATAAAGGAAGATGCTCTGAGCTTGATCCCCACATACATGGTGGAAGGAGAGAACAGACTCCCATATGTGTGTCATGCCACATGCTGTCCACACACAAAAATAAATAAAGTAATAAAAATATTAAAAGGCTGAAGAGATTGCCCAGGAGTTAAGAGCACTTACTGTTCTTGCAGAGGACCTGCATTCAGTTCCCAGCACTCACATGATCACCTGCAACTAACTCAAGTCCCTGGGGATCTGACGCCCTCTGACCTCCATGAGCACCTGCACACAATGCATATAAATTTATGCAGCCTCGTACACTCAAATAAAAATAATGTTAAAAATGCAAAACATAACCAACAAAACCAAATCAAAGCAACAAAAATGTGATCTCTTCAAATTAAAAACATTTACACATCAAAGGACACTACCATGGAAGTAAGTATAACTCAGGCTGGCATCAGCTCACAGCAATCTTACCTCAGCCCCTTGAGTGTTATAGGCATGTGCCCACCATCACATCTTTCTAAAGAGATAAATATGCCTGGATTGTATGTGTGTGCTTGTGTGTGCTCATGAGTCCAGGTACTCTCGGAAGCCAGAACAGGGAGTCAGATCCTCTGGAGCTAAAGTTACAGTAGGTTGGAAACCAATCAGCCAGGAAGAGAACTTCTAAAAGAACAGCAAACACTCTTAACCACTCAGATGTTGCTCCCGTCCCCAAAAAGATAAACTTTAGAAATGAGATGGCCCTTGTCAAATGCTAAGCACTGTTCAGACAGAGCCAAAGCTCCATGCACAGAACTCTCCAACTTATTCTTGTAGTTCGATATCATCCAGCTAAACCGTCTTGGTGAAGCTGCGGAAACCGGTCAAATGAGGAAGAAGCCAGCACCTTGACTCCTGCAGTGAGCGGCATGGCATGCTGGCTCTCTCCAGGGAGCCAGGGAAGTGTCAACCAACGCGTCCACTTCCTCATTTCTGGGGCAGAGGTAGGGAAGCCTCAACCCTAAGCTATCACATTTTCAAGAAACTCTGAGAAAGTGGTGATTCTTGAGCAAGCCTTCCATTTCAGCAGAGAAATGCCAGGCCTGATCCAGTCCAAAAGAGTAAGCAAATATTCAACATTCGTTCATTCCTTTCATACCTATGTCCAAGTGAAGGGACACCAATCCCTCCCATCATGGCATCCTCAGACTGTAGGGAGAGAGAAACAGACACTGAGTAAATGACCATCCAGATTGGCTATGGGAATGCCAGGGAGAGACGGAGGAGTCATTGGGGCACTCGGATCTGAACAAGGAGTGGTGCCACCGAGTAGGGAAGGAAAAACAGTGACAGCTGAGCAGAGGCAGTACAAAGGCCCTGAGATAGGACACTGCCAAGTGCCTTGGTGCTAAAATCCAGGAAATGCTAAGAATGCAACTATTATCCACGCCTTTAATCCAGGATTCAGGAGGAAGAGGCAGGTGGATCTCTGAGTTTGAATCCAGCCTGCTCTACAGAGTAGTTCCGGGACAGCCAGGGCTACACAGAGAAATCCTATCTCCAAAAACCAAACAAGGGGCTGGAGAGATGACTCAGTGGTTAAGAGCACTGACTGCTCTTCCAGAGATCCTGAGTTCAATTCCCAGCAACCACATGGTGGCTCACAACCATCTGTAATGAGATCTGGTGCCCTCCTCTGGCATGTGGGCATACATGGAGGCAGACTGTTGTATACATAATAATAATAAAATAAAGATAGAGTTCACATACCATAAAAAAAGAAGGAAAAGCCAAACTAAAAAGAAAAGGGGGGCAACCATTAAAAGGCAGAGAGGCTAGGTAAGGAGCAATAATTGCACACCGTTTAATGAGGAAAAGAGTGAATCGCCACTGTTTCAGTGGCTGTCTCTCCTCTCCACCTGTGCCCTCCTCTCTCTCTAGGAGCAAGGAAGGGCTCTGACCAAGGTCTAGTTGTTAACCCCCAACAAGCTGCCCCTGGGCTGACGGGCCCACATCCTGCTAGGTGACAGGACAACAAGGGGACAGTAGAGCTGCTAGACACTGGAAAGGCTGCCCATGTTTCCCATGAGCTAACCCTGAGTTCCAGAACATGCCAATCTGATGAGCTGGCCCAACCAAGAGTAAGTCAGTGATCGCCATGCTTATAAATAACCTGCTGGGTGCCTGGCCCAGCTGTCAGGTCAGAACCCAGGGAGGCCTCTGGGGGGCAGCTGAGCCCAGAGTCCTGGCATCCCTGCCTGTTGGCCATGGCCGTAACACTGGGCGCTCCAGTCCTGAGAGAAGGGGCTCCCTACAAGTAGCTTCAAACCAAGGTACCCAGTTGCCCCTCCCACGTTTCACAAGGCGTAGAGTGTCCACTTTTCACCTTCCCACCCTTACATCCAAGAGCCCATTGAAGGCCGAGTCCCCAAGGCCCCTGTGTGTCTACACCTTCCCCTCCCCATCCCCCTGGCTGAAAAAAGTGCCCGAGAACTCACATGAGCAAGTACAACAGGATGGTGAGCTGCAGCAGCCGGTAGAGCAGCCCCACCTTCTTGCTCTTGGCGACCACGAACTTTGCGGTCTTATAGTCGAACAGCGACTGGGCGAACCCCTTCCAGGCCGCCTGGCCCATACCTCCGGCTCACTCCGGCCGCCTCTGCCTCCTGCCGCCCCGCGGCCAACCGAGCACTCGGCGTGCGCTGCCGCAGTCCCGGACGCTCGGCTCCAAAGGGCGTGAGCCGGAGGGCGGGCGCGTAGACCAGGGCGTGAGCACCGGGACGCCGGGAGGACCCCGCCGCCGCGGGGAGCCCGACTGCAACGAACGCCCAGCCTGGGATGCGGCCACCTCCACTGACGCGGTGACACCACCGAGCTGTGCCTCCGGCTACTGGCCTGCAAGGACGCGCGCACCGAGTGCAGAGGCGAGGAAAGAGGGAAGGTGCTTTCCAAGGCGTCTCTCCCGCCCCTACCTCCTCCCACGGGACTCGCTCGAGGGTAACCGGGTGGGGAAACAGAGGCAGGATCCGGGAGGGACCCAGAGCACAGCAAGTGTAGTAAGATGGGTAGAGACAGTCACTAGTAATGACTGGTTTCCAGATTGCCCTGGCCTCTCTGCTCACGGTGTCAGACAGGCTTGTAGGTCCCTGGCCGCCTGTGTCTGCTGTAATCAAGGGAGTGTTTCGCCCACTTCTGCGACTGCGGGCTTAAACCCTACAAGTTTCTGGGGTCAGGGGCCAGCGGTCCCCGTCAGGTATGGGAAAAGCCAGGGCACTAAGATTTGGGGCCCTAAAATATGCTTAGAGTTCCCAAAGAAAAAACTGGTCTCAACGCCAACCTCTGAGGCTGAACCAAACAGAGAGGGAGAAGAGGTCCCTGGAACTGAGCTTTGGAGCTGGTGTAGACTGGGGTAAGCTGTCTGTGGTGAAGGGCTGTGCGACTAGAGGCTTCCTGCACTATGAGTCTGCATGCAGTGCGGGGCTGTGTGGTGAGAGATTACCGGGTTGTGTGTGTGTACTGTGGAACTGTGCATGGTGAGGGGCTTTGGGGGATGGGGTGGGGTGGGCGCTGTATGTACTGAGGGGTTGGGTGTGGTGAGGACCTATGGGCCAGAGCTGAGGGGCAAGGGGCTGTGCACACTACTTTTTGCTCCTGTGTCTGAGCATTCCACCCCTGCTCCTCTCCTGGCCTTGGTGCTGACTCTCTTGCCCAGTGGGAAGCTCGCTGTCTGAAACTACAGACTCCAGAGGTTGGAAGACAGGCTGAAGCCCACTAGTGTGATCTCTAATAACGAAAGTCTCAGGGAAAGCCAGGTGGTGGTGGTGCACACCTTTAATCCCAGTGCTTAGGAGGCAGAAGCAGGTGGATCTTTCTGAGTCCAAGGCCAGTCTGGTCTACAGGGAGAGTTCCAGGACAACCAGGGTTACACAGAGAAACCATGTCTCGAAGAAAAAAAAAAAAAAGTCACCATCTTAGGGGGAAGGTCTCCAGTTTTGCAACTGGGAGGAGAGGAAGGGGGGCAAACTGTGGTTGGGATGTAATATATGAGAGGATAAATTAAAAATTAAAAGGACATATTCCTGGGCTTTGCCCTTGAATGTCCCATTCATTATAGGAAAGGGCATAGAGATCTACATTTTGTTCTTAAAGTGTCATTTGGAAACCATGCCTTGTTATAACTTTAAGCTCAACCCAGCCAGGCTTGTTTTCATATGCCCAAAGTAACCCCCACCCGTCACCTTGTCCCATGGCCCCAGTTTAGTCCTGGAGAGCACTTTTTTTGTTTGTTTTTGTTTTTCCAGACAGGCTTTTTCTGTGCAACCCTGGGCTGCCCTGGAACTCACCAGGCTGGCTTCAAACTCACAGAGATCTGCCTGCCTCTGCCTCCTGAGTGCTGGAATTAAAGATGTGTGTCACTATGCCAGGCTATCTGCAGAGCACTTCCAATACCTGAGATCTCACTAATTTGCTTCCTCTGTCCCCCGACAAGACCAGAAACTCCAAGAGGTTAGGGGACCTTACTTTGGATAATCCTATGTCCCAGGCCCAGTGACATGGCTACCATGTGCTACTTCTGTATGTTTACCAAAGGACTACACAGACCTGGTCTGGTTTTTTTAAAAAAAAACATGTTTAGAGCCTCCACTCTGTCCCAGTCATGACCCTGGAAACTGAAGGCATCCTATCTCCTGCCAGCCTCCATCTCAGCCCTCACCCAGCACAGCTCTCCAATAGCTGAAGCAGAAGCAGTCACCACAGAGTGATCTCACACCCTTGAAGATGCCCACCTGAAATTCTGCTCCAGCATAATGTGGCAAAGTGGGCAGGCAGATGTTCCGAGCTGGGGAGCTGGTGGAATCCTCCATTAACATCTAACCCTGAAAAAGACTCCCCTGGAAAGCATCCCATAGCTCACAGCCCAGCAACATCAAGATGGTATCATAGAAACACAGGGAATCTCACATCCGACAATCTTGTCCTGCACTTGTAGGATAAAAGTTTCCTTCTGGGCAGCGACAGCCACTAAGAATCACCCTCAAAGAGAAAGAATAAGTGCTTTTCTTCCTGTTTCTGAGGAGCCAGCAAGATATACAGTCCTCCCCACCTCAGCCTCAGTGTCAAGTCGTGGCCCCTACACACACACACACACACACACACATAAACACACACATACACACACACACAGAGAGAGAGAGAGAGAGAGAGAGAGAGCCAGAGGAAAGTGCCTCTCCACTCCCCACTCGGGGTTCCTCTAGAGCCTGTTTCTTGAGAGATGCCCAGATATATTCCAAAACGCCAAGATGCAGAGCAAAGCTGACTAGTTTCGGTCTAGTAGTAGAAGTATTTGAGGACAGTGTCTCACTATGTAGTCCAAGCCAGTCTCAAACTTGTGATCCTCCTGCCTCAGCTTCCTCAGTGCTGAGATTTCAGGCATATACCCACACATGCCAATTCATCAGGCCCACAAGCTCAGACTTAACATCTTCTGTGCCCAAAGAGGAGAGGAGTGCTCTAGTTGTCACACTGATACTAAAAATCTGAACACTGACCGGGCTGCGGTGGCACATGCCTTTAATCCCAGCACTCGGGAGGCAGAGACAGGTGGATCTCTGTTGAGTTCGAGGCTAGCCTGGTCTACAGAGCAAGTGCCAGGACAGGATACAAAACTACAGAGAAACCCTGTCTCAAAAACAAAAAAAAAAAAATCCAAGCACTGGCTACTCTTCCAGAGGTCCTGAGTTCAAGTCCCAGAAACCACATGACAGCTCACAACCATCTATAATGAAATCTGGTGCCCTCTTCTGGCATGCAAGCAGACAGAACACTGTATACATAATAGTAAATAATCTTAAAAAAGAAAAAAGTCTAAGGAAATTATCAAAATTATTGCCTGCTCTTCTCTCCTCTTCCTCTTTTTCTCTTTTTGGTGGCAGTTTTTATAATGCTGGGGATCCAGCCTGAGGCCTTGCAAATATTAAGCTTACACTGAAAGCTCCACCCCTAGCCCTCACCTGCCTTGAGGAGCCATTTTCTTTGATTTAACTAGCCCCATATCAAGAATCTTAGAGTCCCACAAGGCCCTGGTAAAATAATCCTTGTCCCTACTAGCATAGTGAGTACTTCAGAACATTGAGTACCTGCAGAGATGCCCTGATAGATGTCTTCCTTGCCTAGCTGAATCCTCACAACCTCCCCCACCATCATTACCCTGACTGCCCCTCAGAGCTTAGATGTACCCATGACCATACTGTTCGTGAGCCACAACTCCTAGGAACAGGAGTACCACCAAGTGCCTCTAAATGTCACTCCTGGAGTCAGGTCAGGGGCCAGAGGTGAGGCTAGTCTTCAAAGCCTCCTCCCTGCTTTCTCACCTCTCACCCTCTCCTCCCCACAAGTGCCCCCCATGCCTCTTTACAATGAATACGGCCTGCAGAAGTCAAGGATGAGCAGCCAGAGCACCACTCTGTTTCACAAGCCTGCATCTGGTTGGCTGAACTCAGACATACACTCTGTGGTGAGGGGAGTTAGAACACAGATTTGACAGGCCATTTTCTTTTTCTTTTCTTTTCTTTTTTTAAAAGATTTATTTATTTATTAAGTATACAGTGGTTTGCCTGCCTGCAGGCCAGAAGAGGAAACCAGATCTCATTATAGATGGTTGTGAGCCACCATGTGGTTGCTGGTAATTGAACTCAGGACCTTTGGAAGAGCAAGCAGTGCTCTTAACCTCTGAGCCATCTCTCCAGCCCCCATTTTATTTTTCTAACATCTCCCTTCTTCTAAGACCTGGCTCCCTTTAAGTCTATTTTTTCCCATGGTTTGGACAGGCTCCTGGTATTTTGCTCAGCTGTGAGTCCTGGGATAGTTTTCTTGTAGAAAACATAGTGACACTACTGGAGAGACAGCTCAGCAGTTAAGAGTATTGCGGCCGGACAGAGGTGGCACATGCCTTTAATCCCAGCACTAGGGAGGCAGAGGCAGGTGGATCTCTGTGAGTTTGAGGCCAACCTGGTCTACAAGAGCTAGTTCCAGGACAGGCTCCAAAAGCTACGTCTCGAAAAACCAAAAAAAAAGAAAGAAAGAAAGAAAGAAAGAAAGAAAGAAAGAAAGAAAGAAAGAAAGGAAAGTACTTGTTGCTCTTACAGAGGACCCAGGTTTGATCCCCAGTACACCACCAAATGGTGGCTCCCAACCATCCATAACTCCAGTTCAAAATATCCCATGTTCTCTTCTGACTTCTGCAGGCACTGGGCATACGCACACATACATGCAGGCAAAACACTCATACATATGAAACAAATCTTTTTTAAAATTGTTAGAAAAAAGTACGTAAGAAAGAAAAGCTCCCTTTCTCCAGGGTCCAACAGAAAAACACCAGCCATAGGTGAGTAACTTCAGGGGAGTGGCCAGTGACAGCACTGTTTCCCTCAGCGACTTGGATGACTTGATCACCCCCCACCAATTCCAAGATGCAAGATCGCCCACCTTCGGCATTAGGGAGAGCGAATTAAAACCTCCCCCTGGCCTAAGAGACTCAAGTTCAAAAACCATTCTTCATAAAATTGAAGGGAACCGGAAACAAGGCACGAATCTCACATGACATGGATCATGGAGAGTTCAGCTGCTATTTCCACATGATGAGCTCTAGTTTCCAGTCCCCAGGGAGCAGGGAGGCCAGGAAGTAGGAGACTTAAGGCAACCTTTGGTAGAGGTCTCTGCAAGATTATGTAACGCTCCTTCAGAGTCCCAAGATCCTGGATAGCCCAGGGCCAAGTGTGAGAAAGTTTGTATGGCAAGAAAGGGTTCATCAAGGGCAATCTGTTTCTTTAATTTCTCTTTGCTCTAAGAGGTCCTACTATGACCAGCATAGTTCATAACAGGTATTTCTGTTCCATGGAAGAACTTGTAATTGTAGGGCTGTTTTTAAAATTCTGTGTGTGTGTGTGTGTGTGTGTATACATGAACTGTGACACATATGTAGAGGTTAGAGAAATCTGTTTGTTCTTTTTTCCACCATGTGGGTTCTAGGGATTGATTTGATCTCAGGTTTTCAAGCTTGGCAGCAAGCACCCTTGTAGAGGGCAAGAGGTCCTTGTGCACACAGATAAGAACTGGAGAAGCCAGGGAAAGTTAAATGTGTAGACTTATTCTTGTCAAAGGAAGGATGATCTTCAAAGGAAGTTTAGCAGTCTTCAAGGAAGACTGGGAAAGGCTGTAGTTTACAACCTGGTGATCCTTTGTTATCCTTGGAGCCTGAATTTATCCCCCAGAATTTATGTTCTCTTTATCCCAGACCCTTACCCTCTAAACCTTGAGCATTGCTTCTAAATCTATAAAACCATCCTCATGAGTGATATCATTTGTCCTTTACAGCAGCCTACGTGACTTCTCCCTAGACCCTAAATCTTGAGCAGTTTCTGAGTCAACAGTACCCATCTTTTTTTTTGTTGTTGTTGTTGTTGTTGTTGTGTTTTTCGAGACAGGGTTTCTCTGTGGCTTTGGAGCCTGCGCTGGAACTAGCTCTTGTAGACCAGGCTGGTCTTGAACTCACAAAGATCCGCCTGCCTCTGCCTCCCGGGTGCTGGGATTAAAGGCGTGCGCCACCACCGCCCGGCCAACAGTACCCATCTTTATGAAAGAAGCCAGATGTACTTTGTAAAAAATTTCAATGTAACCAGGGGGTGGTGTGACCTTTAGTCCCAGCACCCAGGAAGCAGAGGCAGGTGGATCTCTGATTTCCAGGACAGCCTAGTCTACAGAGTAAGTTCCGGGACAGCCAGAGCTACATGTAGTAACCCTATCTCTGGGGGAGAAAAATCCAATGTAAACATGTCTTAAGCTTTGTCATACTCACTGGACTGAGTTAACTGTCATCAGAAAACTTTTTTCCAAAATTGTGCTGTGCTTAAATATGGCTAAAATAAACAACCTGGGGTCAGACTTTAGAATTTTGGCCCAGCCCCGGCTAAGTCTGACCGAACGGAGTTTCATTCTTATGTCACCCAATTCTTTTCCTGGCTGACCATAGAGCCTTCAGGGACTCCCGCCCCCACCCACCACATACCCTTACCCACTGAGCCATCTCACCAGGCCCTCATAAATTTGTTGCTAATGTTCCTTAATTGCAGTCAAGAAGAAAAAGGAAGCTCTTTGCTGTGGGAAGCATACTTGTGACCACAAGCCATCTTAATTGACAGGTTGGTAATTATTACTTAGCTCTAGTAACTGATCTGAGGAGAAACTAAACAAAGATACCAAACACCTAAAAACATATATGACTGGTCCAGTGTGAGGGTGCATGCATTTAATCCCAGTACTTAGGAGGCAGAGGCAAGAGGACCTTAGAGAGTTCAAGACCAGCCTGCTCTACAAAAAATGAGTTCCGAGACAGCTAGAGCTACAAAGCAAAACCCTGTCTCAAACAAACAAAATATGACTGCCAGTTGAGTACTAAAAAGGACAAAGATTTAAACTTGAGTCAGCCAACGCCAGAAGGCACTGACAGCTCTAACAAGGCACAACTCTTTTTCTGGTTTTTTGAGAGAGGGTTTCTCTGTAGCTTTGGAGCCTGTCCTGGAACTAGCTCTTGTAGACCAGGCTGGCCTTGAACTCAGAGATCTGCCTGCCTCTGCCTCCCGAGTGCTAGAATTAAAGGTGTGCGCCACCACCGCCCGGCTATAAGGCACATTTTAAAGGGAAACTAGCTTTCTTCTCCTTGAAGTCATTTCTCCCTGTTGCAGTTTCTCATCTATATCCCTGCTCGTCGTCCATGGGTCTAGAGTGGCAATAAAACCAGAATGAGTAAAATTCTCATATATCAATGTGCCACAAGAAAAGCCGCAGAATCAACTAACCTGAACTCTTAGGGGCTCACAGAGCCTGAACTGCCCCCCAGAGAACTTGTGTGGGACTTGTTAAACAAAGCATAGACCCCAGCTCCTCGCATCTATACCAGCCCCCAGGCCTGAGCGTTGTATTGGTCTGGACTCCAAATCCCAGCATGCCAGGTCAGGACCACTCCCACAGAGTATTTAAGTGAACTCCCAAAAGAGGATCACGTGGTCTCTTTTCCTTCCTACTGGTGGTCGAGTTCACGGCCTCCCTGTTCCCCCACCTGAGAGCACAGGAATCCCATTAAACCTGGATATATCTTAATTTGGCTTGTCTTGATTTGGCTTGATTGGGAATTTGCATTGGCAGAGGGCTGGCATTAGGAAAAATTCCTAACAGGACTGACCTAGGCCCTCTGCACATGCATTACAGTTGTGCAGCCTGGTCTTCTTGTGGGACTCCTAACAGAGGGATCAGGGGCTGTCTCTGACTCTGTTGCCTGCTTTTGAGACCCTTTCCTCCTACTGGGTTACCTCATCCAGCCTTAATAGGAGAGGAGGTGCCTAGTCTTACTGCAACCTGATATGCCATGACTGGCTGAAATACATGGGAGGCCTGCCCTCTTCTGAAGAGAAAAGAGAAGCAGTGGATGGGGGAGGAAAGGAGGGAGCAGAGGGAAACTGTGATCCGACTGGGAAAAAATTAATATCAGGGTGTCTGTGGCTCCTGAGACATTTTTGCATGATTTTTGTGTCCCCCATCTCCCTTTTCAACTTCATATTCACCAAGATTCACACTACAGCCCAATCAATTCATGTGTGCCCTCTCATGGTCTTCATTTTCCAACATCTGGACACCTGCCCAAATGGATCCCACCTCAGTCGTCCGCAGCTTCACAGCTTCATAGGTATATGTCTCCTTCCCTGCCAGGATCTGTGCAATTTAGGATTCACTGGTCTCTTGCTTGCTGTCACTAGTTGGACCCAGATCCTATGAATAGGACTATAAGGGCAGAGAAGACTTTACCAGTCAACCTCCATGAAATAGGTAGTGCTAAGACTTACAACGGCTGGGCAGTGGTGGCTCACGCCTTTAATCCCAGCACTCAGGAGGCAGAGGCAGACGGATCTCTGTGAGTTCGAGGCCAGCCTGGTCTACTAGAGCTAGTTCCAGGACAGTCACCAAAGCTACAGAGAAAACTTGTCTCTAAAAAAAAGAAGAGAAGCCGGGCGGTGGTGGCGCACGCCTTTAATCCCAGCACTCGGGAGGCAGAGGCAGGCGGATCTTTGTGAGTTCGAGACCAGCCTGGTCTACAAGAGCTAGTTCCAGCGCAGGCTCCAAAGCCACAGAGAAACCCTGTTTCGAAAAACAAAAACAAACAAAAAAAAAAAGAGAGAGAGAGAGAGAAAGAGAGAAAAGACTTATAAAACTATGTGGGGGGCTGGAGGGATGGCTCAGAGGTTAAGAGCACTGACTACTCTTCCAGAGGTCCTGAGTTCAATTCCCAGCAACCACATGGTGGCTCACAACCATCTGTAATGAGATCTGGCACCCTCTTCTGGCATGCAAGCATACAGGCAGACAGAACACTGTATACATAATAAATAAATCTTTTAAAAAAATATGTGGGAATGAATGGATGAAAGAATGAATGAACGATCGCATCTCCTTTAGCCTGTATACTGAGGTGTCTGGTGTAAAATGACCAGTCTTTGTTTCTATGCACTGAAGATTTCAACAGAGATTCTACTAAAGCACTAGGTCAGTCAAGACTTCAATATGCATAGCTACCCTGACTCCATGCACTGAGATGCATAAACTCTGGTCCCACAACTAGCATCCTCCCAGAATATATCTACATCCTCATTACCTGGAGTGTGTGCCAAAACCACAGATGCCCCAGGCTGCACTATAGCATCTGCCTTCAGGGGCGAAGCCAAGGGACCTGAACAATTGTGTTCTACTTCTACCCATCCAGGACTGAAGAACGCTGCTCCATTCTGGGGCTGTCCAGTCTATAGTGAGGCTTTTATGGAAAACCATTAGACTTTGGGTCTAAATACTTTTCAATTTGTTTTGTTTTGAGGCAGGGTCTCACCGTGTAACTCTGACTGGCTTGGAACAGAATGGCCTTGAACTCACAGAACTCACTTCTGCCCCCAGTGCTGGGTGTGTACCATCATATACAGCTCAAAATTCTTTAACAATGGCTCTGCCATTTACTAGACTTGGGACCTTGGACAAGTTTTCTCCTCCTTAAAACAAAACTAAGACCAGGTGGACCAACCTCAGACCTAGTGTGTTACTGCGGTGCTGTAAACCCAGCACTTAGGAATCTCAGGCAGAACGTTTCTAAGTCAGAACACAAGACCCTGCTGCCAAGCCAGGCTGAGCTACATAGTAAGTACCCATCTCAGAAAACCAAGCAAATAAAAGATGCACAAAGCATGCTTCTTTAAGTGGAACTAGAGCATCCAGAGAGGGAGATCAATGAGACATCTCTTTCTACTATGGTCTGTCTGAAATGTACCACTTCAACTATGGATGCAGGCAGTAGTTAGCAACAGAAAGCATGACAATTTTCCTCTCACAGTGTACCCATTGCAGATATTGTTAAGTTTCAAATGTGGGACAAATGGCTGAGGTGCCTAATTAACATCTCAAAGCAGACCTGGCTGCCAAGTGCTCCCACAATCCCTCGGTCCCTACAAGTTACAGGATATGGCTGGCATACCCTGCCCCCTACCCTTAACTCTCTAGCCCAGGGGCTGAGCTGCTCTCTCCCCAGAGGCTCTTCCCTATATAATCCAGACGTTTTGGTTTCCAGCCCTTTTGGTACCTTTGGTTTCTGGGCTGTTGCACCTGGTTCCCTTTTCCCCTTTTCCTTCCCTTTTCCCCTCCCTGCATGGCTCAGGGTTCTGATCACTCTGGAATCTCCCAGATGTGTCTGTCTCTGGCTACACTCTCCATTTTCTCTACAACAAACTTCCTCCTCCATCATACTAGGAGCACATGTCCTTACCTTTTTATTCTTTTTTTTCATTCAGATATGTCTAAGTACATTTGACACGCATCACTATTGAAAGTAAGATTGTTACAAGACCTGTTGTTTAATGCATTAATAAATCTTCATGCATACAATTTACGAAGCATTTTGACTATTATATATTTTTCTCTTCACAAATGCTTGTGTATTTCAAATACATAAAGAGGACTGGAGAGATGGATCAGCAGCCAAAAGTACTAGCTGCTTTCAGAGAATCCAGGTTCAATTCCCAGCCCCACACATGATGGCTCACAACTGGCTGTAACTCTGGTTCTAGGGGGTCTTATGTCCTCTTCTGACCTATGTGGTAGACAAGGCATCATGTGGTATAATATATGCATACAAGCACAAACCTTATATATAAAATAAAAATCAATATTTTTAAAAGATAAAAATATACATAGAGGGGGCTGGAGAGATGGCTCAGCAGTTAAGAACACTGCCTGCTCTTCCAAAGGTCCTGAGTTCAATTCCCAGCAACCACATGGTGGCTCACAACCATCTGTAATAAGATCTGGTGCCCTCTTCTGGCCTGCAGGCCTACATGCAGACAGAATATTGTATACATAATAAATATTTTTTAAAAATACATAGAAAAATGGACACAATAGAGCACAACTATAGTTCTAGCAATGAGGAAACAGGCAGGAGGACTAAGAGTTCAAAGCCACCCTTGTTAGGTTTCTGAGGCAACATTAAAAGACAGAAAGAGACCAGAGTCTGATCTTCATGATGGAACTGTGTTCACTAGCACACAGCACGGGGAAGTGAGGGGGAAACACTGGCTGCCACTCTTTACATGGGGGCGGGGAGTGAGGACGGTGTTCCTGCCATAGCCTATGTGTCTCTCCTGAAGTCTCTCTCCTTCCTGAAAACGTTTGCCCAAAGAGAGACAAACCATGTTGAGAAACAATCTGTCTCTAGAGATGTTCCTTTCTGTGCTGACCCATAAGGCTGCACAAGGTCACCTGCAGTCTCCTGGGACTCCTGTTTCACCACTGAGGCACTCTATCCATCCTCAGCTATTACTGAATTGAGTCCAGTCCAGTTTCTTCATCTAGGAGACAAACTCCAAGCCATCGGCCCCTAATTCTTGCTGACAGCCAGATGGGAAACAAAAACATGTCAGTAATCTGTCCTCCCAAAGTGGGCCAGTGTATTATCTTCCTGCTGGCACTCTAGCCTTGATCTCAGACTTCACAATCAAAGGACAAGAGAGAGGTTCTAAGAGGCCAGGACCTGCCAGAGCTCTAAGTTAGGCCAGCCTCACCCCTGACCCTGGGCAGAAGAACCATCCAGTGACCACTCTGCCCTCAGCCTATGTTGGGCTACTGGACCCTGGAAACTGAGAAACTAACTGAAAAACATACCTTAATAGTGTATTTCCAAGTCATTGCTCTCTTGTAATATATTCAATAAACTAAAAACAATAATCATTTAAAGAGTATAGTAAGTTTGGCAGATAAGGGCCCAGCTTGGTGTTGCATGTCTTTAATACCAGTATTCAAGAAGCAGAGGCAGGGGAATCTCTGAGTTCAAGATCAATCCACATACACATACATATGCATATACATACAGATTAATACACACACATACTTACTTAAAATAAAATAAATCTTTGTTTAAAAGAATATAAAAAAGTCAAGCTGGCTGTGGAGGCACTCCCCTTTATCCCAGCATTCAGCTGGCAGAGGAAGGTGGATCTCTGTAAATTCAAGGCCAATCTGTTCTACATAGTGAGTTCCAGGACAGCCAGGGCTATGTAGAGAGATCCTGCCTCAAACAAAACAACAACAAAAGAATATAATAATATTTTAAAATAGGAATAAAAATTTGGCCTATAAGTCATCGAAACACATGGCAAATTGTGGAAAATACGTACACACTAGAGGCTGCTGTAAAAGTACATTTATTTAAGAGGAAAACGTGTCCAAGCTTCCCTTTTGCACAATGCACAAACACTATGGGGACAATGTGTGGCTGTGAACAACACTCTGTGGTTTGTTCAATGTTCCTAGGTCGTCCTAAGGACAGTATGTGGCAGACACATGGCGTCCAGGCTCCGGGACTGAAGCAGGCTCTAATCTTCCTCCAGCAGACTGTCGGCCTTCAGCTGGGCCCTCCGTATACTCTCCAAGTTCAGCTGCTGATATTTCCTCTTGAAAAAGCCACACTGAAACATGAAGGAGGAAAGCCTCATGACCTGAGGTGGCCACCTGCTTTAGAAACAGTTCAGACTGTCGCTAAACAGCTCCAGACTCCTGGCTTCTCTTTCCTCCCTCTGCCCTCGCTGTACTTTCCTCAGTGCTGCCTTCGTGGTGTTCATCCCACAAGGACCCTCTGAACTGCCCCAGCACTTAAACACCTTCAACTTAACTAACTGGGAGTGCTATGGAGTCGGCCATGCCAGATGGATCGAATCCTCTTTCTGGGAGCATGCTGAGGACAGCACACCATAAAGACAAAGATCACACACAGTATCCTACAGGAGTTCAGGATCTAGGAAATCGGAAATGACACTGAGGCTTGATGACGCCTGGAAGCCAGCACAGAGCATCCAGGAGCCTGGTTAAGCCTTCTGAGGAGCTGTGTGAAGGGTGAGAGGGTGGGAACTGGCGCTCCTAGCACGGGCACTTGCAAGCGCCCCAACAGAGAGGCACGAACCTATTTAGGGAATGGGTCAACTGGTCTGGGGAAAAGAAGCAAGACTTACAGGTGTGAGAGACAGAGGCCTCAAACAACACTAAAAAAGTCTGGGCTCTGGGGCAGGGAAAGATAAAAGACTTAAAAAGAAAAAAAACAGGTGACAATCAGATCTGTCTTAGGAACGTCTCTCTGTGCTCAAATACTTCAATTAGGCTTTTGTTTTTTTCAGAGAGACACTGTCAGGCTCATCATAGCTTCAACAATGAAGAAAAGAGCCCACAAGGCCAGGGTAGGTGCACTAGGTCTGAGGTTAGCTGTCCTCAAAGGTACCGAAAGCAATACCAGAGACCCGTGCCACCTTCTTACAAACAGGAGTGGAACTGACCTTGAATAGAATGGCTATGATCACAACCAAGAGCAGGAGGCCTCCAATGCTGCTGCCAATGATGAGGGGCAAAGAGTGGAGCTCCTCGTCTTTCAAGAAGATGACAGTGATCTGGATAAAGAGACGGTCCGATAAGTCAGTAAATTACAAGGGAGGAAAAGAGTCCGTGTTATTTTAAGGAGCAAAAGGTAAGGACTTCGTAACAACTTGCATATTGATCAAGACTGATGATGGGACGGCAAAAAGCTGAGCGTCCCCTGACACAGCATTTTCCATCGCCTCAAACCATCTTCTGATCACAGCACTTTACAAGAAACTACTCTAGTCTCTGATCAGGGGATGTGACCTTGTCCTAGAGGTGGTCTGCCAGTCTGAGAACACTCTCACAGCATCAAGATTCTACAGCAGCTCTGTCCCTCTGCATCATTGTCTCCAAAGTGGTGACTGTTTAAAGAGCCCCGAGTCCTCTTTAACTCAGATCTGACAGACATTCTTAAACCTCACAAACTCCGAAAGTCTCTGGTAATACATTTTCCTACAAGAAAGGTCTGGCAGGGGTTGCCCTGTTATTCACCAGGCCAAGTGCAGCCCTCGGGAACACCGTAAGTGCAAAAGATGGTCCATCCATGGCACTGCAGGGCTCTTCTGTTAGGAATCATCCCCACTAGGGGATGTCTTCTCTCTCACCCTGACAAGCTGAAAGGCTCTACGGATTCACTTCCTGACAGGTCCTGGCCTTTCTGGGTGGTGGCCAGAGCATGCTGCCAGGACACAGTTAAAGCCAGGGGTCATCATGACTCCCTGTTGTAAGACACTGAGTTCCCTTCAGGCCAGTGCACAGCCACCAAGGTCAGGCATGCTTTGTTGAGATTTCCATACAGGGTAGGGAGTACTCATTCTTGAGGCCTCTCCCAGCTAAGGACTGGCTCGCTGGACCACACTTAGCTACAAGTAAACTGAACTTGACACGCTTAAGTTCTGACCTTGAGAGTAGGAAGGGAGCAGAGCACCAGAGCCAGAGAGGGGACAGGAACAGAGGACTCTGGAACCTGGACCAAGAAATGAAGGAGGCCCCAAGATACCAGGGGCATAATAGGTCTGACTGGGGCGAAAACAGCACCGCTATTTCTCAAAGCCTTTTTCCTTTGCTCCCTTTGAAATACACAGGTTCTCCCCAGAGAGGCCAAACACTACCCCAGCAGGGGATAAGGGAGAAGCAGGACATAGGATGCCCCCCTGCTTGTGGCAAACACAGACAGTGGGCAGTCCAGCGGCCATCCTGTCAACTGCCGTTCTGGAGTCACCATGGTCAAAGCCAGTTAGGACAAACTGCCTCCTTTGTTGATGACTGGAAGGAGACTGAACCCACACTGACAGCTGAAGAAACCATTATTTTCAGTTGGTTCTTTTCTGTTAGAGTTAGACTCCAATGATATTACTGTTTGTTTGTTTGTTTGTTTGTTGAGACAAGGTTTCTCTGTGGAGCCCTGGCTGGCTGTTTCAAGACTCACTCTGTAGATCAGGTTGGCCTCACACTCAACCTGCCTCTGCCTCCCGAGTGCTGGGATTGAAGGAGCACCACCACCACTTTATGAAAACAGACTTTTATTATTTTTTTTTTTAGAATCTAGACAGGTGCTTATGTTTCTTCAGCATAGTTTCTGTATAAGCTGTACTTCAGAGGCCAACAACATGGCTTAGGAGGTGAAGGTGTCTGCCTCCAGGGCTGACAATTCCTGCAAGTTGTCACATGTATACCTTGACATGCACATGCTCACACACAAACCTATCCACACAAAATAAGTAAGTGGAATAAGGTGGGTGTGTAAGAGCAAGCTGTGCCCTGCTCTGAGCTACTCTATACTGTCTGCATAAAACACTTTTCTAGCCTTGCCTTGCCCCAAGAGAGACCCATGTTTATGAGCAGTGTCTGACTCCGTTTTGAAGATGGAGGACAATCTACACCTGGGTGGACATGTGAACAGCACTATCCATCGGGCATCATTCATGCAGTACAGACTGACAAATGACTGACTTATTCCGAAAAGTAGAAAGGGTGACATAAATTTACTGGGGTGAATTGAGACTGCACATGGGCATATTAAAATGATATGAGGGAAAGCAGGCCCAGGAGCTTATCAGACACATTAGACCAAGGAAAGGGTGTGTACAGCATCATGTGTACGAGTATTTTGCCTGCATATATGTCTTGGAGCCTCTGAGGTCAAAACAGAAGGGCAGAAAAGGACATTGGAGCCCCTAGAACTAGAATCATAGATGGATGTGAACCACCATGTAGGTGCTGGGAAATGAACCTGGGTCTCCAGCAAGAGCAGCCTACACTCTTAACCAATGATCCATCTCCTCAGCCCCCACACTACTCTGTCTTCTGAGGTATCAGGCACAGGGGATGAATAGACATACAGGTAGGCAAAACACCCATACATATAAAATAAAATCTGAAAAGAAAAAATGAAGACTCAGGGCATCATGCACAAGAACCAGACATCAGTTTGGCTTTGTTCACAATTTTGAAAAATGAACTCCAACACTTCTAGCACTCAATCTAACTCCTATAAAATGATTAGGCACTGTGAGCATGCTCTGATCAACACTGTAACAGACACTGTGAACATGAGCCTGCTCAACACTGTAACAGACACTGTGAGCCCCTGCTCAACACTGTAACAGACACTGTG
>JAQHUG010000322.1:304432-315127 GCA_028555095.1 Dicrostonyx torquatus
TAAATTATTTTCAAAACCAATTAATTTTTTTTTTTTTTTGGTTTTTCGAGACAGGGTTTCTCTGTGGCTTTGGAGCCTGTCCTGGAACTAGCTCTTGTAGACCAGGCTGGTCTCTAACTCACAGAGATCCGCCTGCCTCTGCCTCCGGAGTGCTGGGATTAAAGGTGTGCACCACTACTGCCAGGCACCAATTAATTTTTAAATTAAGTACACACTGTTGTTGATTCCTGTTTCAAAGAAGAACAAAACAGAGGTAGAAGCTCAAGGTCACAAGGGCAGATGACAGTGTAGCCAAGGTCAGAAATGACAACAGTTTCCCCAGAAGACTAATCAGAAAACAGCAGGAGTTACCTTCGTTCTGTGGTTCTCTGCATTCAGCCCTTCATAGAGAGATTCGTTGAAAGCTATTTCACCAAGGATCTGCAGTTCAGTTACATCTTTTAGTAACTATAAATTGGAGAAAGGTAGGGTGTGGAGGAACACAAAACATTTTAGACATGAACTCATTGTTTCAGGAGAGTATCAACCATCTTTCCCTTCAAATATATTCCTTCTCCAGTATTCCTTTAGCCTCTATAAAGGTCGCAGCCATCACACAGCTATCCACATCACAAGCCTGTAGTCATTCCCCAACTTCTTTTCCCTTACACTTGACATCATGCCACAATCACCACCCAACATCTGCTTTGGACCGTTCATCTAAAACAGTCTGTCATCCATGTGCCCCTTCTTCTCCATTCCCACATCTACCTCAGTTGCAATCACATTGTTCTCATCTGAAACACTGAACAATGTTAAACCAGACTGTTCCCACTTTATCATAAGGCCTTTCTGGGAAAATAAAATTTGAGCAGTGTTATGCAAATTAACAAGTGCAAAGTCCCAGTGGCCACAATGATATTAACAAGCTAAAAAACAGAAATAACAGACTCTCTGGGAATAAGGGAGAGACAAGTGAGAAAGGATAGACGGAAAGCAGATTCTTTGCTTGCCATGAAAGCAGTATGGATTTTAACCTAAGTGTATCCAACTCCAAAGTCCACTGCTTCTGTTTGTTGGGAGTTTCTGATTTTTGGTTTTTTGGTTTTTGTTTGTTTGTTTGTTTGTTTCGAGACAGGGTTTCTCTGTAGCTTTGAAGCCTGTCCAGGCTGGCCTTGAACTCACAGAGATCCGCCTGCCTCTGCCTCCTGAGTGCTGAGATTAAAGTCGCGTGCCACCACCGCCCAGCTTGATTTTTGTTTTTAAAGGAAGATAGCACAGTCTAATGCTAACTGAAGAACTATTTTTTTAAATTATGTGCATATATGTGCATGTGTGCAGGTGAGTGCGGGTGTCCATGAAGACTAGAAGAGGACATCAGATTCCCCCCACAGCTGGAGTTATAGGTGGCTGTGAGCTACCCAACTTGGGGGCCAGGAACGGAACCACATTTTCTATGAGATCAGTACACATTCCGTCTCTTCAGCTCTTTAAGAATTATTTTGTATAGGTTAGGGGGAAAGCTAAGACAAAGAGGATGACTTGAATTACAACCACATCAGTAGAGACAGAGAAGGTGGGATGGCAGGCTTTGCTGCTAGAATACACATGGGGAAGTGGCAAAGAGGAGGTAATTCCTACATGTCAGTGTGGAAAAGGATTAATATACCTACTACGTGCTTGCTAAAAGCAGGTTGGAACAGAAGGTCAAAGAAGCGTTCTACTCTGTTTGACACATTCCAGATGTTATTATTCTTTCTAGAGGAGAGGCCCTAGAGCTGGATGACCAAATCTGCAGAATTTTAGTGGTACCTGCTTAGTGTGGCCCAGGGAGATCTCCGCAGCCACAGTTACATTTTCTTTATTAGATGTAATAGCACAGATCACTGAATGCCACTCTTCTACATGCTGCAAAAGCAAAAAAGTGAGTTTGCTTACTCCCTTCTTAGGATATTTAAAATAAAGCATCTAAGACGTTGTGAGCAGTTTGAGCAATCCCCTTCGCCCAAGCAAAGAGTCAATCACCCTGGCAAACAGGATCAATGAGGCTGAGAGTCACAGAAAGAACTTTGCAGAAGCTGCGACCTGACCTTTGCGGTCACCCTGTTAAGGGGCTCTCCACATCCCTCTCTCGGGCTCTCGAGGAGATCTCGCTCACCTGAACAGGATCGCTTCCACACGCGCGCTCTCGACTCTGCGTACACTCAGTGTGGGCCTGAAATGAGATCCCTTCCTGAGCCGCCCTGAGCGCTCTAAGTCGCGCTAGGCATCTGCCCCCTGGCGGCTTCGGGAAGTCTGGCGAGCTGCGAAGCCGAGAGCCGGCGCTAGGACCCGGCGGGCCGGCGGGCGCGCTCGCGGAGTCTCGCGGTGTTTCAGTTTGAACTTACGGGCGGGCACCCGCCATGGCAGCGTCTCTCCCGGCACCCGGGACCCGTTTCTTTCGAACGTACGGTGCGAGGGGCGTCCGGAGGTCGCAGCAGCAACCCAGCCGGCAGACCGTGCCATGGTTCCAGCCGCCGGATCCGAAGCGAGCCTTCAGCAGCAGCAGCTTCAGCAGCAATGACCAGTCGTCTGCCACTTCTGACGACCCTGACGACCCCGACTTCCCTGGCAGCCCCGTGAGGCCGCGACGCCGGCGTCCTCCCGGCCGCATCTCCCGGAACCAGAAGAGCTTGACAGCCACCCAGAGGCTGCGACCTCGGCCCCCACAGAAGCACAGCACCCCGCGCGGCCTTCAGCGACCGCCACTCTTCCCCAACTGCAACCTGGGCTGTCTCAGCCCGGACCTCAGCGTCTGCAGCCAGTCCAAGGGCAGCAACGAGCTGGGCACCAGCGCCTCCCTGTTCAGCTCTCCGGCCTCCCCCGGAGCCCCCGACTCTCCGGATGCAGCCTCTGCAGTCCCCAACGGCTTCCTCTTCCGGGAAGCCTCTCTGGAGGAGACATCGCTGCCCTGCCCCCAGGAAGCAGCAATAGATGGAGGCAGGCTCAACACGATGGCCCACCAAGCCGAAGCCGGCTTCGGGTCAACTCTCTTAAGTCTTGTGGACTCGGGGACCACAGAAGATAACGAGTTTGGAATAGATGGGAAGAATGTGAAGGAGTCGTGTCGTGAGACACAGCAGGTGGGAAACAGACTAAAGGGCTCGGGTCTGGCAAAGAGAAGAAGGGCCACAGGTCAAAATGTTGTGTCTCAAGGAGCCGACCAGATGGACTGTGGAAAGGCCAGTGATTGCAAAGACCTTTGTGTACCAGGGCAAATCTGCAGGCCTAAGAGAAAAGAACCACTCCAGAAGAGGAAACAGCAAGAAGCAATGGGAACCTCGGCCCTTTGCTACCACCAATCTAAGCAGAGAAGGAAAGATTCAGTCCCCTCCCCGGGCTTGAATAACATCAGTGAGACCTGTTCTTGGACCAAAACCAGAGCCTCCTTCAGCTTCCACAAGAAGAAAATCGTAGCTAATGTGTCAGAGGTATGCAGCAGCAGTCTTGCGGGTTCTCCCTCTAGGTCCCTCCTGTCTGAATGTTTAGCCCCTCTTACCGTGAACAGAACAAACAGTACTGTTTCTTCCTGCCACTCCTCTTCTATGTATTTGCTAAGCCCCTTAAAGACCCTGCAGGTCACAGACAAAAAGTCATCTTATGCTGAAAAGGTTTATGGGGAATGTAATCAGGAAGGGCCTATCCCCTTTAATGATTGCCTTTCCACCGAAAAACTGGAACACTGTCAGAAGATCGGGGAAGGAGTGTTTGGGGAAGTGTTTCAAGTAATTACTGATCAAACACCTGTCGCCCTAAAAGTCATTGCTATTGAAGGACCAGACTTAGTCAATGGGTCCCACCAAAAAACTTTTGAGGAGATCCTACCAGAGATCATCATCTCCAAAGAGCTGAGCCTCTTGTCTGATGAGGGGTACAACCGCACAGAAGGCTTTATTGGGCTGAACTCAGTACACTGTGTCCAAGGGCCTTACCCTCCCTTGCTGCTCAAAGCCTGGGACTACTATAACTCAACCAAAAAATCTGCAAATGACCGGCCTGACTTTTTCCAGGACGACCAACTCTTTATTATACTGGAGTTTGAGTTTGGCGGGGTTGACTTGGAGCAAATGCAGAACAAGCTGTCCTCCCTGTCAACTGCGAAGAGCATTCTACACCAGGTCACCGCCTCCCTCGCAGTGGCAGAGGCATCGCTGCACTTTGAGCACCGGGACTTACACTGGGGGAATGTGCTCCTAAAGAAAACCAACCTCAAGGAGCTCCAGTACACCCTCAATGGCAAAACAAGCACCATCCCCACCCACGGGCTGCAAGTCAACATCATTGACTACACCCTGTCCCGCCTGGAGCGGGATGGCATTGTGGTTTTCTGTGATATCTCTGCCGAAGAGGACCTCTTTACAGGTGAGGGTGACTACCAATTTGAGATCTACAGGCTCATGAGGAAGGAGAACAGAAACTGCTGGGGTGAGTATCACCCTTTCAATAATGTGCTGTGGCTACATTACCTCACAGACAAGATTCTGAATCATATGCGCTTTAAGACTAAATGTCAGACCACGGCCATGAAGCAAGTAAAGAAAAAACTGCAGCATTTCCACAAAACTGTCCTGAGTTTTGGCTCTGCCACTGACCTGCTCTGCCACCACAGCCTGTTCCAGTAAGCCAGTACTTAGTGCTCACATTGAGGACACTTGTAAAGCCACACTGAGTACACCTCCAACGCCTCTGTAACTGTTTTAATCTCTGCCAATAGAGCAGGATGGAGGTAAAAGCCCGTCCATCTTATGAGTTCCCTGTCAGCTTTTTAAAAGAGAATCTTGTTTTTAAAGGTAACCAAAATGTTTATCGACATGATTAAACTTGCTTTTAACAAGTGTTCTTAAAAATAAACTACATAGAGGACAAGTATATACATCTTATACGTCCTCTTTCTGTCAGCAGAATCTGCAAACCTGATTTGTCATTTTTGAGCCTTGACACCCTATGTAGGATGAGCAAAAACAAGTCAGAAAAGCCCAGCTCTCAGCTGTGGTCCTTCCTGCTCCTGATGTTGTCAAGGCTGGTGCAGGAACCAGACCTCAGATGAATTATTTACTGAGTGCAAAAAGGATGTCACAGAACAGAGCAAAAGAAGAAACTAGAGGGTCAAAACGGAGATGGGTGTACACCAGCATAGGGGAAGTGTGGGAAATGTTTGTCAGATTTATTCTCCAATCACACAGAAACAAACACAATTTATAGATTCTCAAAAAGGGAAATAAATGGCTCTATGGTGCTGATGTTTGAGTTTTTGCTTATTTTCATCAAAGAAAGGGAAATAGATGGTTTTACGATCTTAATAATTCATTTTTCCTCCTGACTTACTCCTAATACTTCCTCATAATTAAGTAGTCTTATCTTTTATTCCTAAAATTCATGTTGGTTTGTTTGGGTTTTGTTTTTAAATTTTTAAATGCATATTGGTTTGTGTGCAGGTACGGTTGAGAGGCAGAGGGACAAGTAGAAATCAGAGGACAACTTGAGGTATCATCTTCAGGAATGCCAGCCACCTTTGTGACAGTCATTCATGGGCCTGGAGTTCACCGATTCAGCTAGATTTCCGGGCTAGTAAGTTTCAGGGATCCTTCACTTTCCTAGTAGTGAGATTACAAGCACATACCACCGCCGCCAGCATTTTTACATGGATTGTGAGAATCAAATTCCGTGCCTAAGAGGCAAATGCTGTACTGAGTTATTCTCCCAGCCCGTTTTGTTTCTGTAGTCCTAGTGTTTGAATCTAGGCCCTTGTGCAGGATAGCAAGCAGCCTTGCACTCAGCTGTATCCCCAGCCCTCTTTATGGCAAGATCTCACTAAGTTGCTCAGAGTAGTCTTTTTTTTTTTGGTTTTTCGAGACAGGGTTTCTCTGTGGCTTTGGAGCCTGCGCTGGAACTAGCTCTTGTAGACCAGACTGGTCTCGAACTCACAAAGATCCGCCTGCCTCTGCCTCCCGAGTGCTGGGATTAAAGGCGTGCACCACCACTGCTCGGCTCTCAGAGTAGTCTTGAACTTATTCCATAGCCAAGCTGGCTTAAATTTATGATTCCTCGCCTCATTCTCACAGACAGCTACAATTAGAAGCCTATGCTACCAGGCCTTGTTAAAGCTTTGAGAATCTGTAGTCTCTGGAAAGAGATGGATCATGATAAAGAATCCTCTAAAAACCAGAAAAGCAAAAAAGCTGGGCAGTGGTGATACACACCTAGGAGGCAGAGGCAGGCAGATCTCAGTGAGTTCAAGGCCAGCCTGGTCTACAGAGCGAGTTCCAGGACTACACAGGGAAACCCTGTTGTCTTGGGGGGAAAAAAAGAATCGCATTTCACATTTAAATACCTGAGTCTTTGTTACATTCTTCACTCTTACAATCCGGAAACCTTGTAATTTGATGGGGACACAAATTTGCAACTGGAATACAGCTCCAAAGAGATTTTCCCCATGTATCTGCCAAATAAAATGAGCAACAAGTCAGTACTCAGTGACTTTACCAGCCTTAGATGGACAGTAAGCACTATGTACTTACATTGAAGAGGAATTCTTTGTGGTCAGAAGGGTTCTGGCTTGTGTTCATGTACATCACTGATGGTCTGCAATGAGAGGACATGCATGAGAACTTAAACTCCTTCCTGGTTCCAACTGGAAACACTAGGACAGATAGGACCAGGTCCTTAAGAGGACTCAAGACTGAAGGTCAAAACGTTAAGGGCTTTGTAAGGCAGTTGGAACAAAAGAATACTTGCAAGCTATACAGCTGGGCTCTGCTGAGTCGCCTCCTTTCTTTTCTCTGACTTACGTGTTCACATGTGTCAGTGCACTTGCCGTGGGTGCACATGTGCAGGCCAGGTCAACAGCAAGTACCCTATACTCTCCACTTCAGTTCTTGACAGTATCTCACTGAACCTGGGAGCTTGCTATTTCAGCTAGACTGGCTGGCTGGTGAGCTGGAAGGATACCTCTCTCACCACACCCACCCCAGCACTGACTTACAGATGCCTGTCACACCAGCTGACTTTTACATGGGAGAACTTTTCTCACCGAGCCATCTCCCCAGCCCTTCTCCAATAGTTAGGGATAGGGTTAGCATCACGTCAGTTTCCTTTTGTAGCAGGACCAGTTGGCACTGTGCTTTTGACAACCACTTTGGTGTTTTAAAAACCCAACATGACACATGTGAGTGGCGCAGTAAAGAAGCCCAAACTGCGGCTCCATGGATAGAAAAGTAAAAGTTTATTCCAAACTGCCAAGGTTGTCTCTAGCATGGCCTTCATAATGGTGATAGGCACCACAGGTGTCCATTAATCGGAGAGCCAGATATGCCTTTTCCCAGTGGTAAGGGAAATGACTCCTTTTGACAGACTGGAACCAGTTTCAGAAGTCCTGAGGAATACTAGCTTTTATCTAACCACCAGAAATCCTGTAGTTTAGGTTGATCTGGGACTCAATTTTGGACAAGTCAGTGCCCTTTTTGTGTGTAGGAGGCTACCCTTTGAACCTGACAGTATCCCAGAGAGGCTGGGCACTAAGCAGCTTCCTCTCAGAGAAGGACAAGACCCACATCCACCCTACTGGGCACTTCTGTCCACATGAATCTCCAAAGCTGTCCTCATTGCATGACCATCACACAGACCCCTTGGGAGTACTTACCTGGAAAGAACTGCAATGAAGGCATGTCTGAATTGAAGGCTGTGGGTCTCTCTGGCCAAAAACTTCTCATCAGAACTGGGAATAAAAATATCAGTTGACCACACAACTGCTTTGTTACCTTGACTTCCTAAGAAACATCTCCAAGATGAATCTCTTAGATTTCACACTGAGAGAAATGTTGATTTTAGAAGGATTTCTCAGCTTCCATACTTGACATTTTGAGCCAAAGAATGACCTGTTACAGACTTGTCCTACACACTGAATAATAGTTATTCTGTCAATAGAAGCCAGCATCACCTCCTAACTCATGGCAATCAAAATTAGTTCTAGAATGCTGAGCATGATGGCACACACCTGTTGTCCCGGCACTCAGGAGGCCGAGGCAGAAGCAGGCAGATCTCTGAGTTCAAGGCTAGCCTGGTCTACAGAGCAAGTACCAGAACAGCCAGGGCTACAGAGAAATCCTGTCTTGAAAAAACAAAACAAAAAACTTCAGACATTGCTTCAGGAGTAGAATTGCCCTTGTTTGATCCCTCCAAGCACCATACCCTGTTCTACCTTAGAACATGGAGGCTTGCAGAGTTATGCCAGAGTTGAGAAAGCCAGAACTAGGTATATTCAAAGCCCAGCCCACCAGAATATACCTTAGAGTTCCTTTGTGTGAATTCGAGTATCTTAAGTATCTTTGATGAGAGGAAACTTCTTTGGGTTCTGTGAGATACCCCCTTTCTCCCAGAACAGTGAGAGAACCAGAGCACTCAGCATGAACATGACAAGATCCTAAGTCTGCTAACACAGTCACTGCTTACTTAGAGATGGTCACAGTGATGTCTGCTGTCCTGTTTGGAAAGATACTCTCCTCTAGCTGCCAAATCACTGAGACATTTGCCTGTTTTAAAGGAGGAAATAAGACATAAGTAAAAGGGGGAACTAGTCACTTGACAACAGGTTTCAAACTGGCTGTGATGATTTGAATAAGAATGGCCCCCATAGGCTCAAATCCTTGAATGCCAGGGAGTGGAAGTCTGACAGGATGGGAAGGATTGGAAGGTGTGTTTTTGTTGGAGGAAATATGCCTTTGGGGAGGTAAGGGGGAGCTTTGGGTTTTCAAAAGCCGAACCAGGCCAGTCTGCCTGCGATCAGGATGTAGCTCTTGGCTACTTCTCCAGCACCTGCCTTCCTGCCACCATGTGATGAAAATGTACTAACCTTCTGAAACTGTAAGCGCCCAATTAAATGCTTCCTTTTCTAAGAGTTGCCTTGGTCATCTGGTCTCGTCACAGCAATAGAACAGTGACTAAAGCCGCACCAGGAGACCCCGTTTACATTCCTCATGGGTTTGTGTTTGTAGCACAGCCACTATTTCATATAGGCTTCACTATGCAAATACCGAATGAGCGAAACAGATGGTGTTACTCGCCTTCAAGTAAAGGAAACTACAGCCGAGTTTCTGCACAGTTCAAAGACCATTTGGTTGGATATTCCTTCCATACTACTCCCGCTTCTCTCTGCTTTCCTTGGAGAAGCCAACACTGGCCATGCTATACAACAGAAAACTATTTCCTACACCCCCACCGGTCTCCATTTTAGGGCAGGCTTAGCAGTTCTGAATGCTGTTACATGGTGACCACAGCAAAGGGAAGATGCAGATGCGGCTGGGAGTTCAAGGGTAGTGAGAAGAGCAGACTCACAGATGATCGCTTGAGTATGGGGTGACCAATCTTGCAGTTCACGACCAGGACAGAAGCGACTGGCTTGGGGTCATCACATTGAATGTCTGGAGAGAGCGGCTGTTAAAACAGATGTTTTGGTTTTAATTTTTTTTTTTTTTTTTTTTGGTTTTCGAGACAGGGTTTCTCTGTAGCTTTGGAGCCTGCGCCGGAACTAGCTCTTGTAGACCAGGCTGGTCTCGAACTCACAGAGATCCGCCTGCCTCTGCCTCCAGAGTGCTGGGATTAAAGGCGTGCGCCACCACCGCCCGGCTGGTTTTAATTTTTATTTATTTTATGGGTAGAGCATCAGATTCCCCTGGAACTGGAGCTATAGATGGTTGTGAGTGTTTGGCTGGGGGCTTCACCCCAGCTCCTGGCATCCATTTTGGGATGTTGAGTGGAAAGCTCCATTTCAAGCATCTCCCCTGGGAGTTGTTTCTGTCCAGACCCCACCAAACGGTGACCCCTCCCCAGGGGGAGTCAAGACCACTCCCACAGGCTATTAAACTGCCCCCCCCATGAATATGTGGTTCTTCCGGTTCTCCTTTCCCCCTCTCCGTGTTTCTCCAGGGGCCACCCAGGAGCACTGGCATCCATTAAACCTGGGCTTCATCTAATTTGGTTTGATTTGGTCTGATTGGATTATTGTGTCGGTGGAGAGGTTTGTCAGCAAGAAAAAACTTAACAGTGAGCTGTCATGTAGCTTCTGAGACTCAAACCCAGGTCCTCTGGAAGAGCAGCTGGTGCTTTTAACTGAGCCATCTCTCTAGGAAATGGAGCAGTTTCTTCACACAAATTCAACAACCATTTGCTGATTTGTCTACATGTCAGACTTGGTCCCTGGCCTGCTCACAACTGAGGGTCGAATTTAAATCCAAAGCCTAAGGGTGTTCTGTGAGTGAGGCACAGTTGCAGTGGGGACTGGCTCCAACTGACAGGACTGTATAAAGTCCTCACAGAACTGGGCTGTGGACCAGTGCGAGTTCACGCTGAGATGGGGGCTCAAACACTGCTACGTGGCCTTATGACTAAGGCTCCTCATCTAGATTTCCAAGCACAGCTACTCTCCCCCAGAGGGCCCATCCTACATATATAGAAAATAATGTCAACTTTTCACAATAAATGCTAACTTAGCCCAAGCAAATTGAGGCCCCACCCCACCCCCTGGGAAAACCTATAGTCCCAACAGAGTCAAGTTTTTTTGTTTGTTTTTCAAAATAGGGTATCTCTATGCCAGGCGGTGGTGGTGCACGCCTTTAATCCCAGCACTCAGGAGGCAGAGGCAGGCGGATCTTTGTGAGTTCGAGACCAGCCTGGTCTACAAGA
>JAQHUG010000322.1:327882-361795 GCA_028555095.1 Dicrostonyx torquatus
TTGTATCCTGCTACATTGCTGAAAGTGTTTATGAGTTGTAGAAGTTCCTTGGTAGAATTTTTGGGATCACTTATGTAAACTATCATATCATCAGCAAATAGTGAGAGTTTGACTTCTTCTTTTCCAATTTGTATCCCCTTGATCTCCCTTTGGTGTTTTATTGAAGAGCTAGACTCTTAAAATGTGAGCCCACCTTGCCCCTCTGGCCTGCCAGCTGACATTCAAGGCCCTTCTATAGTCCCATGCGATCCTCTTAGACTTTCCTCCACTTCTCTCCATGTTACTCCCCTTCCCTCTTACACTTCTGCATTCACATGGAGCCCATGCTCTACCCTTCTCCTGTCAGGGCTGCTTCCATCAAGGCATTTGCTCTACCATCAGACACCACATGGACGGTACCCACCTCCTCCTGTCACCCTCCCTGACCACCCTATGTAAAACCTCACCCCTTCCCTGCACTTACCTTTGTGCCACATCCCATCTACCCAGAGTTTACTTATCTATTACTTTCCCTTCAAGTACCAAGAGGGCAAGGATTTTTGTCTGTACCTTTCACTGAGGTGATTCCCAGTATCTAGAACCCCTGGAACAGAGTAAAACTACTCCAGAACTACTTGATGAATTCATTCATGAATCTGGCCAAGAGGCGAACCAGAGGAAGTTCTAGGAGTGAGGCTCACTGTGAACATAGCATTGTTCAGGGGGTCAAGAGACCTGGATTCAGGTTCACCAAGTGCATCAACTTCAACTGTTTTCTGATCTATAGGATGGGAAGATGAATCTTTATCTTTCCTCTCTCACAGGGTGGCTGAAATACCAAATACAAAATCCTGTTGAGGGCGGGCCATGAGGGGAAGGGGAAAGGAGTGTGCACGCATGCATCTGAATGAGAGGCTTGAATCCTCAGGAGGACATCACCTGCAGAAATGATGTTCATGATAACAAGATTCAACTCACTGAGAGATGGTGGTGGCCAGCTGGATCTCAGCAATGCAGAACACTTTGTTCTTGCAGTCCTTCTCATAGAGCAGCTGTCACCAGACAAAGACGAGCAGAGTTAGCCCTGGGACCTCACCTTTCTAATGACCCTGACTCCGACCTTCTCCTTGGGGTAATTCTGCCCATCATGTTTTCCTGCTTGAAGAAGCATGGCTCGAACAGAGCGATGGCTGACAGCTGGGTCTGTGCCCACATGGCCAAAAGAGCTGTGTGTGTGACATTCCTAGACAATACGGGCACACTGTGATCCAGGCCTTCAGCCAAGCTCAAATGTGGGATGACCTTTGCGGAATGATAGGCATGCTGTCGTATTTGTATTGTGTGCATCCCTCTGCCTCCAACATCTGGGAGAACAAACCTTTGTGAGGCAAAGCCTTTGGAGTGCAGGCCGAAACAGCTGGGGCAGGAACAGGAATTGACCAAATACTATAGGTGAATCCTTGCCAGCACCCTCCCCCACTGTGGGTAAGTGTCCTGGGTAAATTAGCTACTTCTCTTGTAATTCTGCATACAGTTGCAACTAAATTAGAGTCACATCTGCTTGTAATCCTAGAACTAGGGTTACTGTGGCATCATGGTGAGTTTGAGGCCTAGGCTACACAGCAAGACTACACAGAGAAAAAGACACATTTGGTTCAGAAGCAATCTTCAAGATTGAAAAATCTCAATTTGAGTTAAAAAAAAAACCAAGTGTTCTAACATAGCCAAGTGTAGTTTTTTGCAGTGAAGGAAACAGCCAACCCCCTCACCCCTATCTCCCCACACCCCCTCACCTACCCCAACCCCTCCACTGCCTAGGAGCTGTCTCTAGCTCTCCAGCAGCTGGAGATCACTGCAGCAGCTTTCTGCAGGGAGAGCATCATGGGCTAGACTTGGAGTGGGAGCCCAGAGCTTGAAAGGTGACCATGCATTTGCCAGAAAAGAAAGGTGCAATTTGCAAGTCACAGTGTGGTGCTCTCTCTAACTGGAACAACAAATCTGTGCTGTCTTATTTGTGTTTATTCTGGTGCTCGGCTTGAAACCTAGGGCCCACACTCAGGTCCTGTTTTTTTACATTTAAATTTTATTTATGTGTGAGAGTGTAGGCATGCGCATGCCACAGTGCCTTGTGGATATCAGAAGACAGCTTTCAGATGTCACTTCTCTCCCTCTGCGGGGGGGATCACCGAACTGTACACTGACCATCAGGCTTTCATAGTCAGGGCACCTATGTTCTCCATCTAACCCTGATGAAAGACGACAGGGTTAACCCATCTTAGCTCCCAGCTGCAACTCATCTCTGCACCTTCCCTTTCCTCATCCCTTTTATTAATGGAATAAATATTTTAAAACCTCTTCCGCAAACCATCACAGTAATAATCGACAATGACTTACACTGTTAAGCAGGAAATGTATATCTCAAATTTTCTCCCTAAAATACTCAGTTATAAAGAGGAATGGGGCCGGGCATTGGTGGTACATGCCTTTAATCCCAGCACTCAGGAGGCAGAGGCAGGAGGATCTCTATGACTTCAAGGCCAATCTGGTTACAGAGCGAGTTCCAGGACACGCTCCAAGGCTATACAGAGAAACCCTGTCTCAAAAACCTTCCCCACCCCAAAAGAGGGGGGGGGAGATGGGAGCAGGAATACTACAATCAAGGCTGCGACGCACCTGCCAAAACACACAGCCTGGATCTAACTATGAGGAAACACCAGAAATAACCAAGGGAAAGGCTACAAAATGACTGCCCTATATCCTCTAAGCTGTGAGGGTCCTTAGAGACAAAAAAAAAAAAAAAAAAAAAAAGCTGGGTCTGGTGTTGAATACCTATAGTCCTAGCTTGGAAGGCAGAAGGTCATCCTTGTCTATATAGGGAGTTCAAGGCTAGCCTGAACTATAAGACCTAATCGCAAAATAAAAATAAAGTTGTCTAGAGAGATGGCTGAACAGTGAAGAGCACGAATTCAGAGGTCCTGAATTCAATTCTCAGCACCCACAAGGTGGCTCACAACCATCTGTAATGGAATCTGATTCCCTCTTCTAGTGTTCATAGAGACAAAGCACTCAGATGTATTTAAACATAAACACATAAATCTTTGCCAGGTGATGGTGGCATACACCTTTAATATCAGCACTTGGGAAGCAGAGGCAGGTGGATAGTTTGAGGATGGCCTGATCTACAGAGTGAGTTCCAGGACAGCCAGGGCTACACAGGAGAAACCCTGTCTTAAGAAACCAAAATAAATAAAAGAAATAAACATAAAAATAAAGACAAGGAAAGTCAATAATTCTAGATTAGAAGTGACTAAGATAAATCACAATGAAAGACTCTAGATTTATTTATTTTAATTTATTATTGATTGATCAATTGATTGATTGATTAAGGGTCTCACTGTCCAGCCATGGAAGACCTTGAACTTTTGCTTTTTCTGCCTCTATCTCTTAAATTCTGGGATTACAGACAGGGGCTACAGGAGGCCTAGTTTTATTGAGTGCTAGGAATGGAACATAGAACTCTACATATCCTAGACAAGCATCCTACCAGCTAAGCTACATCCCCAGAACTTTTTTTCTTTTGCTAAACAGCAAGTTACTAGGATATCAAAGAAACCATGAATAAATTTGTACAGTAGATAGCAATATTCCTTCAGTGTTAACCTGATTTCATCTGTTGTGCTGTGGCAGAGAATAGCCCTGTTTTTAGGAATTATACTGAGCATGGGGATGAAGAATATCAGATCTGCAACTTATTCTCAAATGAGAATTCTTTGGATTTCTTTGGAAATTTTGTTTCCAAATCCAAAAGACAGGATCCAACTGTGCTGTTCTGGGTGGCTTGGAAGTTGCTATATAGAATCGACTGGCTTCCACCTCACAGAGATCTGCCTTCATTCTGTGCTCCCTGAATGCTGCGGTTAAAGAAGTGTGCCACCACACCCACCCCAACTACTACTTTTTAATATTCTTTCTTTCACTTCTTTATCCCTGATGATTCCTCTCTACTCTGTAAGTGGAGATTGGCAGAGGACCATAGGAGCCACAGCCTGGGTAAGGGCTAAGTCACCTTAGGTACAAGAAGATTAGAAAACCTAGCTCTTTTACCTTTCCTTAGTCATGAGAAAGTTTCTGTGACACTCCCTGCCTGCCTCAGCTACACTGATGGGCACCAGGGTAGGGGTAGGTGCAGGCTTGGTGAGCCAGACATCTCAGCATGAAGGCTCTGAGCAGAGCCTGAGCAAGCAAGTGTATCTAAGAACCTCCTCTCTGCATCTCACGGCAGGACAGCACCAGTGTAGCACCCACAAGGAACCCACCACACCATCCTCAGATACCATGCAAAGAGAGCCCCAGTACATAGCATACCCACGTGTGTCACTAAGCATGTAGGGAGCACACTGTGTGAACCAGCCCAGGGCAACAGCTAGACCTGCTACCCACCAGTGAGCAATGAGCAGCAACCATCTCAAGGGGCCCCAGGCCCCACTGACACAGTCTGATGACCCTCCCTCCCAACTCTAGCCATCTTTGAAGTGAGGGGGGCAAGTATTCAATGGGAGATGTTCCCCAAGAAAGTTGGGTCCTTCCTGTGGAAAGAGTCACCTGGAAGATGGCAGAGGGGTCCTTGTAGTGGTCCAGGATGGGGTTGGGGTGGTCTTTCCTTCCTTCAGCTTCCTGGAACTCGTAGCTGACCTCGATGGTGATGTTGGAAAAACAGTCCCCCTCACAAAACTGTGGGTGACCGAGGGGAATGTGAAGAGGACAAGAAGAAATGAACAGTGACAGCAATGACCAGGAAGTCTTCCAAAAGACCCAGGCCCTCAAGTAAGCCAACAAGAGCTTTGGAAGTTTTCCCAGTCTGCCCCACCTTTAGGTCTTGGGGCTCTTTGAGGTTCTCACCCCAGTCACAAAGGCTTAGACTTCGTGTGGCGAGCAAACAGGAGTCATGGAGGGAGGAGTCGTGGTCACATGTGAGATAACAAAGATCTCCAACCAACATGGAAGGAACCCTCTTGTCAGAATGAGAGCATGGAGGGCTGGCGAGAAGGTTTGGTGTGGAAAGGTATTGCTACCAAGCCTGACAGCCTGAGATTAATTTCCAGCACCCAGATGATAGAAGGGAGGACTGGCTCCCACAGGTTGTGTTCTGACCTTCATGTATAAATTGTGGAATAATAAATAGACAAATAATTTTAAAAGTTTTGAGCTGGGCAGTGGTGGCACACGCCTTTAATCCCAGCACTCGGGAGGCAGAGGCAGGTGGATCTTTGTGAGTTGGAGACCAGCCTGGTCTACAAGAGCTAGTTCCAGAGCAGGCTCCAAAGCCACAGAGAAACCCTGTCTAGAAAAACCAAAAATAAATTAATTAATTAATTAAATAAAAAGTTTTGAGCTGGGCAGTGGTGGCGCATGCCTTTAATCCCAGCACTCAGGAGGCAGAGACAGGAGGATCTTTGTGAGTTTGAGACCAGCCTGGTCTACAAGAGCTAGTTCCAGGACAGGCTCCAAAGTTACAGAGAAACCCTGTCTTGCAAAACCAAAAGAATAAATAAAGTTTTGAACATGAAAGCAAGTGAACTTGATTCCCTGGTAAAAATACAGTTAGACTTTTATTTCTAAGAGTTATCGTATTACTTTAATTATACATACGTGTGGGGGTATGTGCACAAGAGTGCAGGTGCCTAAAGAGGCCGGAGACGTTGGATCCCGTGGCACCGGATTCACAAGTCCCCCAGGGTGGTGCTGGGAACCCATTTCAGGTCCTCTAGGTGAACTCCTAACCACTGAGCCATCTCTCCGGCTCTTTGCCTTTATTTTTAGAGGATTATAGATGTTCTAGAAACTTTCCTAAGTCAAGTAACAATTAAAGGTGCATTCAAAGCAGAATTCATAAAGCTTGTTTTCTGAAACAAATGGTCCATATAGTTCAAAGTTCTAAGACCTGTTAGAATCTGAGTTCTGACAAGGCCACTTTTTAAAAGCCATACCTCTCAATATCTTTGCCAAGATTTCTTTTTAAATAATTGGGGGGGGGTTGGGACAGGGTAACAGCTCTGGCTATTGTGGGACTTGATTTGTAGACCAGGCTGGCCTCCAACTCACAGAGATCCACCTGCCTCTGTTTCTGCCTCTACCTCCTGAGTGCTGGGATTAAAGGAGTGTACCACCACCTCCTAGCTAAATTACATTTTAAAATAACTTATTCTTTCTAGTTTTGCCTTTAAAAATATTTATTTATTCCGTGTGTGTGTGTGTGTGTGTGTGTGTGTGTGTGTGTGTGATTTGCCTGGATGTATGTCTGTGTACCATGTGAGTTCCTCGTGCCCTTGGAAGTCATTATAAGGCACTGGAGCCCCCAGAACTGGAGTTACAGATGGTTGTAAGCCACTATGTGGGTGCTGGGAGTCAAACCTGGATCCTCTGGAAGAGCTGTCAGCGCTCTTAACCACTGAGCCATCTCTCCAGCCTTCTAGCTCTGCCTTTTAATCATTCAGATTTCCTGATGTGGATCCACTCAGGGCCCTTCAGCCTACTATTACTGTCAGGTGAGATGAGACAACACAATGAAACCATTCTCCTCTTTGTCCAACCACTAGAAAGCTCAGTGGCATCATCCCCGTTCAGTTTTGGTAGGCGCCCTCCCTCTCTCTGCTCTTTCTCCCTTCTCCCTTGGCTCTTTCCTTCCCAGTGGACTAAGCACAGGGGCCCACACACGCAAAGCTTACAAAGCACTCACTGTGTGCCTGAGCCACGCCCACAGCCCACTCACTGTGTGCCTGAACCACACCCACAGCCCAAGCCGCTTTTGTTTGGATTTCCAGTAGGCTTATAGTTCCAGTGTCACTCTGTGGTTCTTGCTGTGTTGTAGTTGTTTCGGTCGCCTCATTTGTCTGTGTGGAAAGGGGCCTGCATGGCACATGTCTTTTCTGGGACGCTGCCTAAATTCTCTACTTACCTCCTGCTCCACGGGGATGAGCCACAGGTGCTTACACACAGAGGACTCCTCACTCCACTTCTTAAGGCGGCTCTGACAATTGCTCTTGTCTGCACAGTGCAGCCTCTTCCTTGGCTTGGTCACATCCACATCCACCGTGAAGTTGAGTGACATCTCTCCAAGGCCTGGGGTTGAAGACCAGACATTCTGATGAGGCTGGAAAGGTCAAGACCCAGACAAAGAGCCCCAGCCTGAAGAATCCCTATGTAGTCTGTGGGCACTTCCTTGGGGCCAGCCTTCCAGGCTTTGTTTTGTTGAGATAAGGTGTCACTATATACCCCTTGACCTGGAACTTACTAATAGATCAAGCTTGCCTTGAATTTACAGAGATCCACCTACCTAAGTGCTGGTATGAATGCCTAGCTATTCATCATCATTCTGAAGGTGATTTCCATGCCCCATTACTTCTGGTAGACCTGACCAGAGTCTGGACCTATACCCAGCACAATCCTGGGTTAAGTCCAACCTTAGGGAAAGAGAGTTTAGGCAGGTGTGCTAACTAGCTTCATGTCAACTTGACACAAACTAGAGTCCTTTAGAAGAAGAAACCTAGTTGTGAAAATGTCCCCACTTGACTGGCTTATGGGCAAGCCTGTGGTGCATTTTCTTGACTGTGAGCAGTGATACCCCCGGGCTGGTGGTCCTGGGTGCTATAAGAAAGCAGGCTGAGCAAGCCATGAGAAGCAAGCCAGTAAGTAACCTCCCTCCACAGCTTCTGCTTCCAGATTTCTGCTTTAACTTCCTGCCCTGAATTTCCTTGGACAATGGACTGCAAACTGTAAACTGAAAGAAACCCTTTCTTCTCCAAGTTGCTTTTGGTCATGGTATTTCTATCACAGCAATAAGAACCCCTAACTGCCAGGCAGTGGTGGCCCTCACCTTTAATCCCAGCACTCGGGAGGCAGAGGCAGAGACAGGCGAATCTCTGTGAGTTCAAGGCCAGCCTGGTCTACAAGAGCTAGTTCCAGGACAGACACCAAAGCCACAGAGAAACCCTGTCTCAAAAAACCAAACAGCAACAACCCTAACTAAGAAACTAGGAGAATGTGGAAGGGGGTGGGAAAAGGAGGGATGGAGAAAAAGGGAGAAGAAGAAGAGCAAGGGGAGGAGGGGAAGGGAAGAAGAGGAAGAAGAGGAGGAGGGGGAAGGGTACAGTAAGCGGAGAGTGAAATCATGAAAACCAAGCACAGGAGGATTGGAAACATCCTGGAGATTGCCTGGGCCAAGTCCCTTACTGGCTACACTCTCAGCTTATCTGCTTCTGGCTGGGGGGGGGGGTCATGCTCATTTACCCAGACTAAAGACACAGGGGCCAGGCTCCAGGAGAGGGACCAGGACCAACCCTACAAGCCAGTCAGGAATGACTGCAACACCAAGGCACCCCACCAGGCAGCCGTTACCTGGCTTGGAGGTTGTACTTGAGCCAACTTCAAAACACAGTTCTACACCCATCTTGCCATTGAAAACCATGGGCAGTGCAGCAGGGGTGAAGGTCATAGACACAGTCAGGTCAACCACAGGTCGTGAGCTAAAGACAACAAAGAGACCAGTGAGAAGTGAGCACAGATTCTGCCGCATTCAACATTTCCAACATGCAAGGGTGCACTGAGTCCTCAGGACGCATTAACAGTAGTGAAAGAGAAGTCTTTGCTCTTGTGGGGAAGCAGATAGCCACCAACAAACAGGAATAGAGACAAACACGGTGCTGGTGACGCTATAGTAGGATAAGGTGACAGATGGCTACTTAGATCAGGGGGTCAAAATGCACTCCTTGATAAGGGGGCCTTGGAAGTGAAAGCAATGGCTTAATGAACAAGAAAAAGCCAGCCATGTGAAGGCCTGAGGAAGCATTCCAGGCAGAAAACACAGCAGGATGAGGCTGGTTTGTTTGAGAAACAAAAAGGACAGAGAGACTGGAACTTAAGGAGCCAAACAAGACTGTGGTGACAAGAGCTGAGGATTGGAGGGTGGGGAGGGCCAATCACAGACAGAGCAAATCAGCGGTGACAAGGAAAAGGGGTTTTACTCAGGTGGGAATCACCGAGGGGTTTTAAGCAGTAGAGTAGAGGGATCATGTCAAGAGAGCACAGCAAAGTCTACACAGTGGTCCTGGAGAGAGGTGACAGCCCCCTGGACTGGGAGGTGTTTTTGGAGATAAAGTCAATGAAAACTGATAGACAGGATGACGAAGAAGGACGCAGAGGAAGCCCACAGAGAGCTTTTGTCCTCTGTAGCCCAGAGAACCTTGAGCTGGCGTCCTATCTGCCTCAGCCTCCCAAGGAACTGAGATTACAGGCCCATGCCAACAGGCCTGGTCCTAGAATATAATCCTCACTCTCTAAGTGGGTGACAGTACCATTTGCTGAAACAGGAGCCTGGGGGAGGGCAGGAAGACTGGGGATTGGAAGGTGGGAGGAGCAGGCGCTCCATTTGGTGGCCTGTTGGCTTGGAGGCATCAGGGAGCAGACGACAGGTGTGGGACTTCCTGTGACTCAGTTTCCATATGGAGTCATTTCTGGCTTAAAGAAGTCATTTGAGTTCAAGCTAGCTTGCCTGCTCTGCTTTTTCCGGTAACCTTGAAGGTTGTGAGAAAGTTCTGATTAACCCCTTAAGCCCATGGGAAAGAGCATTTTTGCCCAGTTGAAAGAGAATATTTTTCTAAGATCTGGGCTGGTGTATGCCCGCCAAAGGCACTCCTCGTTAGAGATTAGAAGCTGCTTAGCTGAATAAGATGATGCCCCTGCTTGAGCTTCCTCCCGAGGACAGTGCAGGAAGGTGGTTAGCTTGCTGTCTGCTCTCTGTTCTGCCTTTTGCCTGTAGTATACATGCTATCTGAGGAACAAACTCGGGGCTATCCTCCCGGTCTATCCTCTGTTTCTGTTTTCATTTCTCTTAATCTAACTTTTCCTCAGCCTCAGTGCCCCCTCCCAGGAAACCCCCAACTGATTTCTGCCAGAGGGGGTTCTGACAGGACTCTCTGGAGAGGGCTGGGTAGTCAGGGGCTCTAGCCACAGGACTGGAAATTGCCTGAAGGCAGAGTCCAGGGGTTCTGGAATTCACAGCACACTGCCCCCACCCCCAGCATTGTGCTATCTATGTTTCTAATTTTCCTCCCACCCCGTGAGGCAGGCACTGTCATTATTCACAAATTGTAGAAAAGAAAGTTGGGACTTAGAATTCAGTAGCCCACTCAAAGTCATACTGTCGAGAGCTAAGGAGCAAACTCACCCAGGTGGACCCCAGAAGCTGTGCCCCTTCCCCATACTTTCGCCCTCCCTTAGTGCTTGGAATCTGCAGGACCCACTGAGTAAAGCTAGGGCTTGAATCCCAAGAAGTCAGGGGAGACCCATACCGAAGCACAGCTGCCCGGTCCCGAGAGCCCACCGTGATGTCAGCAAGGCCATCGCCATTGAAATCTAAGCCACCGGCCACAGACATGCCAAAGTAGTGGAGTCCCGAGGCCACAGAAGAGGCTCTGATCCGCTATGGGAGGAGAAAGAGAAGCTTGGTCTTCTGTTTCCTTCAGCAGCATGACCTGCCTCCCGCTTTGGCCCTGAACTGTCTCTGATATCAGGGTGGAACCCTGAAGGGCAGGTGGGAAGTGTGGGGAGGCAGAGCGAAAGAGCAGAGTGCTCTGAGAACACAGCCAAGGCTCAGTGCCGGAGTCGGGTGGGGTAGAAGGAGGTAAAAGGATGTGGGTGCAAGGAGGCTTGATGTGGGCTGGGCTGGCGGTGTCAGGAAAGGTTCTGTGGAAGAGTAACTTCTTCAGGGCCACAGTTTATAAGCATCCCTGGAGGCACAGGGAGAAGATGGGCTGGAGGGGAGAGCTGGGGTGGGGAGGGATGGAAGGTGTATGTGTGGGGGGCGAACAGAGCTAGAAGCACTAGGATGTGGTGGCTGACAGGCTATGCATTGGGTAGCAAGGTGCTGGGCGACTACCCTGGGCACCTGGTGTGGAGAAGAGGGGGATGGGTGCGCAGGAGCGTTAGTTTTCCGGAAGAAGGTGCTGCGGACTGAGGTGTGTAAGAGGCCACGGACCACCTTAAGGGAGGTGCTTAGGTAGTAACCGGAGGTGGGGGAAGGGGAGGAGCCAGAACAAGGAGGTGCTGGGTGGAGACAGGAACCAGAGTCAGAGGGAGGGACCTGAGGTGGGTTGTTGGTCAGCAGTGGCAAAGGAGGAGACACAGACCAGGAAAGTAAGCCACGCCTCACCCTCTCCTTTCCTGAAGGGTTTGGAGGAGGCGTGGTCAGGAACCCTCTACCCTCATCCCTGGTGACTTCCTGATTTCACTGGCATTCTCTAACACCAGAAGCTGGCCCAGCACTTAAGACTGAGGCTGACTCAGGGCTCCGCTCATTCTATCTGGGAGATTTGCAACCCAGAAGAAGCAGGAAAGAGCCTGTAGAGTTACCTGGGAAGGACTGGCACGGAGGCCATCGGAGTATCCATTGTAGATGTATACGCTGCCATAGCTGGTCCCATCACCAAAGCCCTCCAGAGGGGCCCCAATGGCCACATCTGTGAATTTATCTTGATTGATATCCCCCACGGCCGCCATGGCAAAGCCGAAGCGGCTGTTGGTGAACCCGTGATGTCCACTCAGTATGAATGCCAAGGAGAAGGAAGGATCCTGCAAAATGAACGAACCAACAGCTCAGTCCCCAAGAAAGGACCACCTGGAGGGCATTCTCCCTCACTGGTTCCCACTCTCCAGCAGGAGTCTAAGGCTGAGAAAAGACAAGGGACCTGAGCCTGTAGTAAGGTCAGGGGTGGGGGTGTCTTTCTGTCTTGAAGTTCAGGGCCTGGAGCCTGCCCCCTCTGTTCCCACACATTGCTATATTAGCAATAGAGAGGCCCCGCGGTCCAGTTACATCGCTCCCACACCCAGCATCACAAGTTAGCTCACTGAATCTCAGACTCCTCATTGGTAATGAGAGAGTAAGAGCCACTCCCATAATTACTGTGAGGAACAAGGTAGACCTGGACAAGTGTTCTGTTCACTGGGCAACTATGACAGATGCTACCAGCAACCATCTAGGTAAGAAACAGGGAGACAGACATGCTCCCTGGCTGTCTGGAAGGGGACAGCCATGCTCTCTGAACACCCACCATCACTGCCCACTGTTGCCAAACAGATGTCAGGCCAGGGCTCATCCAACCTCTGCTGCCTGAGCAGGCGCAGCCTTGGCAAGCTCACCTGCCTGTGCACGTGGTACACATAGACTCTGCCTTCTTCTCCACGGATGTGATAAAATGGAGCGGCCACCAGCAGAAAATCCGTGGTTCCATCCATGTCAATATCCACAGGGCACAGCTCAGAGCCAAAGTAGGACCCCATCTACAGCTCAGAAAAAATTCAGCCCTCCTGAGGATGGGGGCATCCCCTTTCCACCCTCACCACAGCTAGACACACTGCTTATGTCCTTCCTGGAGCACAAAGAGGGTGTTCCAGATCAGTCTGATCTCTGGTGTCACAGGGGATTAGAGGTGACAGCTGAGTCTCCACCAAGGGTGACCATTGAGCAGACATGAGGGCCACTAAATTACACTCAGGCCTGAGCCTTGCCCAGGGTGGGCCCACCCGTGTCCCCAGAGCCTCAGGGCTCCTACTGGTGGAAAGGTGACTTCTCCAGGAGGTACCTGCTCTCCCTCCATCTGTCGCACAAAGATGTTCTTCTTCAGGAGCTCAAACACAGCCCCACGGAGCTTGTGCCTTGGAGCCCCTGCCACGTAGGAGAAGCCATAGGCCCTGTGCAGCACTGCCACTGAATAACCTGGGGCAAAGTGGTGTGACTGTAAACAATTGTTCCCCACCTCCAGCCGCTCCCTGCAACTCCATCTTCCTAGTCACGTGTTCCCACTCGGCACTGACAGCGACACCTGTGTCCCCATACATGTGTGGTGCACTGCACCCCTTTCAGTACATGAGCGCTAGATGTGAGGACCGATGGGGAGGGGTACTCAGCTGTTATTAACGAGGTGTCACAACTTCTTCTTACTCAGAGAGGCCCAAGGCCAGCCTGCCTCCGCCCCTATCTCAGGGTCCCTAACTGAGGTCTGATCGTCTAATTGTGCGTGAGCCATGGGATTGACCGTAGCTTGTCTCCACCAGGAATCTTAATGTGTACACCAGTAGGCAACCTAGGTGTCACAGACTACATCGTCCCTGGGTTAGTTTACAAGTCCGTCTTTTAGCCCCTCCCCCAGACTACAGAGATAGCTGTTGCTCCACACCCAACCTCCAGGACCCAGTTCATCCTAACATCCATTTGTTAGGTTTCACTGCACTCGGGGCTCCGCCTTCCCCATCCAGGCCCCGCCCTCGACCCACACCAAGCCTTCAGGCCTCACCTTCACCCACCTTCCAGCTACCCCTTTTGAGCCCTCTCTTTCTCCAGGCCCCACCCTCGTCCCGTCTGCATCCACCACACCCTGCCCTTACCGAGGTAGCTGTACTGTGCAGCCCCAGAATCCTCGGCTGTTTGATTTAGGAAGCCGCCCCGACGACTCTGTGTATCATAGAGCAGCGCACCACCGGACCAGTTAAAGGCTCCCACAGTGCCAAGCAACACCTGCCCCTGCAGAGGACCCAGAGGGCATCAAATGAGTGGGAATGATCCAGGAGCCTGCAAAGCAAGACTTCCTGGACAAAGACGGCATTCAGTAGTCAGTAAAATGAGATGGCAATACTGTGTTTCTGCTCTGTTTTTATGAGTCTGAGTAGCCCTAGCTCCAGAAGTTACCTTGGAGCCCAAATATTGAGCTTTTTTTTTTTTTTTTTTTTGTTTTTTCGAGACAGGGTTTCTCTGTAGCTTTGGAGCCTGTCCTGGAACTAGCTCTTGTAGACCAGGCTGGTCTCGAACTCACAAAGATCCGCCTGCCTCTGCCTCCCGAGTGCTGGGATTAAAGGCGTGCGCCACCACCGCCCGGTATATTGAGCATTTTTTAAAGTATGATTGAGTACCATGGTGCTCATAAGACCCCACATAGTCCGCTGTGCTGTGTGAAGGTTCTGCGCCTCTCAGTGGAGAAGGTCCCAATGGCACTGGGATGACTGACTTCAACTCTCACCTCCACAGAGGTCCCAGTTAGTGAGTGCACCATCTGTTGTCCCCTTCCTTCTTCCTTCTCGGCTTCCTCTTCTCCCACATAAACTACATGTTTTCCTGACACAGTTCGGTGTTTGGCTTTGGCCACCAAAGCCAACTCTCAGTACTTTCAGCTAAGAGAATGCCCCAATCTTCAACGTACAAAGTGACCTCCTAGTATAAACTCGCCATTCTTCTGTCTAGTTCAGTGGTCCAGATAGGGAAAACTAGCAGGAGCCCCTTATTGCCTGGTGGTGGCACATCTTAGGGACCCTGTCTATGCTGAGTGGGTCACAAACCTTGTCCAGGATCTGGGCGCTGAAGCCGGTCTGTGCAAGTTGGTATTGAAGGGCTTCTCCAACTGTGCCTGGAAGCCAAGGAATCTGGTGAGACGCTGTGCCAAGGGGCAGGGTGAGGCATGTCCAGGAGGGGCCAGCTGGGCCAGGCCCCAGAAGGGATGAGTATTTGGTGGAATGGTGCCCTGAGCTGAGAGCAGAGATCTGGGTCATGCTGAAGCAAGAGCTGGCTGGCTAGGCCTGAGCAGTCCATGCTCTCTTCCGGGCCTCAGTCTCCCTGTCTGTAAGCTCCTGTTGGGTCTATGTCCCAGTCTTCCTTGCTTTTCTACCACAGCTTCAGGAGATTTTCATAGATTCAGGGGGATGAGGAAGACTGGGGGTGTCATCGCCACTTTAGGGATTAACAGTTGTGGCTCAGGGAGGTGGTTAGAGTCAGGGAGAGTTGGGTCTGGGGAGGGTGTCCTGCTGGATGCTGAGGGGGCTCTCACAAGCCCTGGGGGAGCCCACACCTTCCATATGGATGATGCTTTGCTGTAGCTTGCTCAGCAGCCCGTCCAGAGCCGTATAGTTGGTCACCTTGAAAGTGTGGGTCTCTTTGGGGTCTGAGGCAATGAGCTTCAGTTCTCTGTCAGTCTTAGGATTCTTGAATGCATCACCCACCTGTAAGGAGGCCCCAGTCAGTGAGAGATCCATCACCATCTCCTTCCTTCCTTCCCTGCTTACTGGCCTTTATCCCCAACAAAGTTCCACTTTTGGCGGTGTGTTCCTGACACACCTGGCTCTCCTTGGCAACCTCTGCTGACCCCTCTGCCTAAAGACCTGATGACCCTCCCCTGTGCATAAGGCCAGCTGTTCATGTTAGCTATCAGGACTCAGCTCAGCACCGTCTCCCTAGGGACCTTTGTACAGGCTTTCTCTGTCCTTCTTAGCCAGTGAGCTACAACCACCTCAGATGAGCCATCTGTAGGACCCAATAAGAAGGGGACCATGCAGAAGCAGGTGGCCAGGAAAAGATGAATGTCTATGAATGGAGAGGGTTTGGAGATACTGCTTCCAAAAGTTTCCATTGGGCTCATTCAAGGCTATACAGAGGCAGGGGTTGCCTCCCAGCTCTTGGATCTTACCCCAATGGCAAAACGTTCAACACCCTGCATCTTTGGGGAGTTGATGACAGTTGTAAGGTTGAGAGGGTCCCCAAATATGTCACCGTCAGTAAGCACCACCATGACCTTCGATGCTTTCTTCCTGGAGCCGCGGCTTGGAGTGAAGATGTTGTCTCTTAACAGAGAAAGAATAAAGATAATCTTCCAAAGAGGAGTCTGGGCTCTCAGCAAATTTTTACTCATTGACCTGCTTGAACTGGAGAGTTAAGGAGCCCTCCAGATGGGGAATAAAGGCCCAGAAAAGGGTGGGTTTGGTCTTTACTTCACACAGCAAGGCATAAGCCCACACCACAGATGCACTCACTCCTCACCTGCTCCCTATAGTAAGAACACTGCATCTGCCCCTTTTATGTGTACACAGTATAAAATTTTGTGTCAAAAAACAGGCAATACTTATTTTTTATTTTATGATTATTTCACTTTTATAAAAATTTGTACTTGGGTTTTCCATTTGGTTTGTGTTTTTTCTTTGTGATGAAATTTCTCTACATAACCCTGGCTATCCTGAAACTGGCTATGTATGTTTCAGACTAGCCTCAGACTCATTTTTGGGGTTTTGAAGCACACTGTCCAACCTCTTGAGTGCTGGCATTCCAGACACATGTCACCAATGCCTGGTTTCTATGATACTTATGCACTGGACATTATCATAAATACAGTATATATTTTAGCTATTTAATCCTCACAAAAATCCTAAGACGCAAAGATGTGTATTATCTTCGTGTCAGACATGACAGCACTTCTCCGCATCCTAACTTCCTCCTCCCACAGTCCTGCCCAGGCTCTCCTCCAGACCGTATGCCACAGAGCCTTTGGCAGGCATCTTACTCACAGGACATGCTGCATGGCTGAGGCAGTTTTAGTCAAATTCTTCACTTGAATGATGTTCTGAACTCTGGCAAGGGAGGCCACAACGTTCTGGCTGTCTCGAAGATCGAACTCAGTCTGGATCACGCTCCCATACTGCACCAGGGCAAAGTTGCACTGGAGAACAGAGTGAGGTGGAAGGGGTCATCAGACCGTACTATAGACACCCCTGCCCCAAGTGGCTTCTCTTGGAAAGGCAGGAAGAAGCCGCTCTACTCTGTTGGCCCTGGACAGAAGCAGATGCTAATGCAAAGTGAGTCTCCAGTCAGGCACAGATGGAGGAGTGATTTCTCCCTGAATCCATGTCCCCATGACGACCCCTCTATGTTGACTGTAGGATCTGCCATGTGGCATTGGGGCATGAAAGGTTGGTTGGGTTGGCCTTCTGGAGATTCGCAGCTACCACAAATGAGTAGGGTCACCTCAAGTTACCCATCTGCAATCAAGCAAACAGATGTCTATAGGTGCATGATAGCTCCAGGCAAAACTGAGAGAAGAGACGCCCAGCTGAGTTTGGCTCAAACATCTGGAGAGCTCTGAGCAAATGAAGGGCGGTTGTTCTGAAGCCATTACATAGACATAGATGAGTGACAGGTGACGAGAGCTCAGACCTCAAGGAAGCCCACCTCAAAGCACTTCTCATAGAAGTTCTTCATCATGTTAGAGATGAAATCTTTGGCCCTCTGGAAGTCTTCGGGCTCGATGCTTCCTGAGCCATCCAGAACAATAGCAATCTCAGTGCCTGGTGAAGATAAGGAGTAGGTCGGGAGTGGGTATGAGATTCAGGGCAGGAGGAAGGGCAGCATGTTCTGCCCTGTAAGACACCCACCAACCCACCTACACACCCATACACAAAATACTCAATTCCTAAGGTTCAGTTCAGGGAAGAAGTGGGAAGCTCCTGAACATGGGAGTTCTTACCTTAAGGGCAAAGAGAGATCTAGACCCTGGTTCTGACTGTTATGGGAATCACTCTCATTTGGGAGGGGGAACTCGATTTCCCCTCCTCTAAGATGAGCGAGGCCAGGTAGATGGCTCAGCTGACAAAGGAGCTTGCTGCCAAACCTGATTACCTGAGTTTGATTCCTGAAACTTACAAAGTAGAAGGAGAGAACCAGCTCCTGCAAGGTGTCCTCTAATCTCCACATGTGTGCTGTGATACAGGTGTGTTTAGCACATGAGGACACCCATACCCATGCACAGTGAACAAACATGAAACAAATAAATGCTGAAAATATGAGGAGACAGAGGCAGGACTTGCCATATCTATAGGACCTAGCCACTGTTCCTCATCTTCAGGACGTAGTCACTGTTCCCTGTCTTCTAGATCTGAACACACCTTGTTCCCAGAGGCCATTAGCTTGGGGGCTCATTATGGAGGCACCTGGTCTGCCTCTTCTCACCAGCTTCCTCCTCTTCATCGTCCTCCTCATCCTCCTCCACTGCCCGGGGTCCTCTGGCTGGTGTCTTATCCTCCCCTCTGCTGCCCCCTTTGTTTCTGTAGCAGTGACCAAGGTCCACATGGATGCCTGGATTCAGGAGTTTTTCTTTAAGAAACATACAGAGAAGACAGAGTCAGATGAAGCCTCCATGCACTGTCATCTGTCCCTGAGGCATCCTTAGTTCTGCCCTGACAATGACCCTGAGCTTCCTTGTCCCATTCTGGGCCTTCAAGTCTGTCTGCCTCCGCTTTGAGCTGGTGTTTCTTATTGGATCCCTATATGGCTACCCAAGGCCAGAGAATCTCCAATCCTTACCAAGGTTAGAGAAGTAGACTTGGTCCTGGAGGTTCAAGCTGGGGCTCAGTAGGCTGCAGGCACCTGTGAGCTCAGAGTTAAGGCTTCTGGGCTGCCGGGCCCGTACCTGAATACATACCTGAGGAGAGGCAGAAAGAAGGAGCAGACAGGGTGAGTCAGCCCCATATCCCCTAGTCACAGTCATTTCCATTCTAGAACTCAGTGGCTGAACTAGGCAGATGACAGAGGAACAGCTGTGTCCCTCCTCAGGGTCAGGAGTCAGTTGCTAGGGTCCAAAGTGCAGTCTGTGGCACTGGATCAGATGGCAGATAGATGGCAGCGTAGCAATAGGACTGGCAACACCACCATCACAAACAGAGGTAAACACCAGCCTCCCCAAGGCCCTCTGGCCTCCTGCCTATGTACTCACCAAAACACCATGGTGGTTCCGGACCACTGTCACTCCCTGGTACCTGCCTTTTGGCATATAGATGTTCTCTGAAACAGTTAAAGCAGGGAAGGGTGAAGGGATTCAGGGAGGTCAGGAAAAGGTCGGGGGCACAGGGCTGTTGATGTCAGCAGTCTCTAGACACTGGGGTTGGGGGTTCCACAGACCACAGTAGCTTAGGAATGCCAGGATGCAGTCCCTGTCCAGCCCCATTTACCATCTCAGCAAAGACCCTGGTGCCCAGTCTTGATATCGTGGTAGGGATTCAGAAATGACTGTCACTTGGGGTTTGTCAAGGGGCTTCTGGTGTGTGTGTTGGGGGCAGTAGGCTGCAGGTGCCAGTGAACTCTGAGTTAAGGCTGTGGGGCTGGCTCCTGGACCTGGACCTGAATGCATATATGGGGAGAGGGGTCCAGGAAGACTCCCAAAGTCAGCCTTGAGCCTCCACACATATGCCCGCCTACATGTGAACACACACACAGACACATAAAAATGTGGCTATATTACTAACAAAGTGCCATGGCGAGCAGTCAGTGAGTATTGGTTCCAGATCTGTCATCAGGACTGATCAGGAGAGGCAGGCTGGGCTATGGGTGGGTGGTATGGGGCTGGGCACTGGGGAGAAAAGTTCACTGTGGGGCTGAAGGTCAAGGGTAGTAGGGGCTAGGTCAGGCAGGACTAGCGTTGGATTGGCTTGGGCTGAGACATGGGAGACTCCTAGGAAGGTGTCCTGAGGAGCATGCTAGGGAGGTGGAGTTGGCTTACCTACTGGATGGCAAGCAATTTCATCTGGAATGGTGGATATGGCACATCGATACAGGGGTGCTGACATCCTGTTAGTGCTGCGCCTGGTGACCAGGAGGCTGAGTGGGAGGGCAAAGACAAGCTGGCTGAGGGCTCCTTTCCCTTCCCTGTCTGCCCAGGTCCTATCTTCCTATTCCTGCCTGAGGAGGAGGCCCAGACCTGAGAAGGACAGCCAGCTCTCTAACCCAGGCCTCCAGACTCAGCATTATGGAGAAAGTGCTTCCTCACCTCTACTTCTACAGGGCTCCAGGCAGGAAGACAATTCAGTGTAGCCCCTGACTGCCTGTAACCTCTGTCTACCAGTAACCCCTGTCTGCCTATAATCCCTGTCATCTGCCTGTAACCACTGACTGCCTGGAACCCCTGTCTGCCTGTAACTCCTGTGTCTGCCTGCCATGCACCCTGACAGGGTTTAGAGCATGTCTGGTGGTTAAAAAAAGACTGCTGTCCTGTGAATGGAATAGGGGAACCAGGAAGCTATCAGTCACAATGCTGGGTCCTTGAGGGGCAAAGCAACTACAGCATTGGACCCATCTGGCCTTAGCATTTCCTAAGAACTAGTGTTTTGGAGACCTCATGAAGACGCCTGAGCAGATGTCAAACCTGCTGCAAATTTCTTGTCCCCCCCCAACCCAAGTCCAAGAAGATGGCAGACAGGACAGAGTCAGCTTAAACATTCTCACTGTCCACGTTACTCGGTGGGGCCTGGAGCTTGGCTGGCCTGAGACAGCAGGTGAGGGAGGAGCTCTGCTGGGGTTTGGAAGCAGAGTGTGGTAGGGAAGGAGAGCCCAAGATCACCTTGGTAGTTAACAGCGAACCATGTCGGAGGACTTCGTGGTGGTGACAGGAAGCCATGGAGGGCTTTGTAAAACGGAAGCACATGATTAGCCTACGCTTTTGAAAGGTCATGATGTGGCTGTGTTGGGCTGGAGGACAAGTTAGCAGAGGAGGGACAGACCTGGGGTGCTGTCTCTACTTCCTCAGCTCTTACCACTAGACACTTCTTGTTTTCTTTTGAGACAGGGCCACTTAGTGTAGCCCTGGCTGTCCTAGAACTTGCTCTGTAGATCAGGCTAGCCTCAAACACAGAAATCCACCTGTCTGTACCTCCTGAGTGCTGGGATTAAAGGGCTATACCACCACACCCAGCTTAGAATAAGGACCAGGCATCTTTCCTTTTCCTTTTTGGTGGTGTTGAAGATTGAACCTTGTGCATGCCAGAGAAGTCCTCTGCCGCTGACCCACTCCCCAACCCCTCCTTGTCTTTTTTTTTTAAACCCCTCATCACATCTTATAACCCAGGCAGGATCTGACCCCATCTCTACCTCTCCAACCTGCCCTGCTTCCCTAGAGAAAGACCTGTAGGTGTATGCTGTGGCCTTTAACAAACTTTAGGTCCTAGTCCTTTCTTGCCTCTGGCCCTCTGGCTGGGCTGCCTTTTCTGCCCTGAACCCTGGCCTCTCACTCCCTAAAATGGCTCATGCCCATCCCTGTAACCTCTCATATTGCTTTCTCTAAGGAGCCTCACCCTGCACCCCAGTACCCCTGCTTCTCATGATTTCCTGCTTAGAACTTGTCACCACCAGAGGGTAGCTTGCCTCCTTATTTACCTACTTATCACCTGTCTCCTCCATAAGTGAGTTCCCCAAAGTCTTGCCTACCTTGTCCATCATGCAATTTCTGAGGCCTAGGACACTACACAGTGTAGGGGCTCAGTAAACATCTGTTGAATGATTTACATGACAGTACAGCTGAGGGGTTGATCTGGAGGGTTGGGCAGAGGGATAGAAGGCCAAAGCATTCCTGAGTCCCCAGATTAGGTCACTGCTCAACAACTCTGCCTCTCTTCCCAGGCTGTCATGGCCTCTGGCCCAGTGTCTTTCCCCCTGCTCCCAGTGGTAGATGTGCTCACAACTGTGTTCCCCACAAGACCACCTGGAACAGCATGGCTCTCCCCATCTTCAGCCCTTTGCTCAGACTGCTTTCTCAACCTGTGGTGCCTTTTACTCCCTTCTCCTGCAGAACGACCTTCCTGGGCACCAGCTCTGCAGGAACTTCCCAAAGGAAGATACAACCCGACCCCCTCCAAGCCTCGAGTAGCCCCTAAGTCCTAGAGTCCCACTCCTATTCCCAGTCTTTATTTCCACGTTAGCTACGAGCTCCCAAGAGACCACCACGTGCAGCAATGCAGGCTGCACACCGCATATCCCCAAGGCGGCCAGCCATATTTATTTCAAGTGTGCAGTTCTATGGCCTGAGGCCCAGTCTGTGCTGCTCCCATCCCTTTTGTGGCTGGCAGCCTTCAAGTTTGCTGACTCAGCGATGAGCAAACCAGCTAAACAAGACTGACCAGCTTTGACAAAGGACCAGCCATCAGCCCCAGGTTCCCTATTGCACTCTGAACTAGGTGCAGCCCCAGGACATCTCATCCATTTCTCTCAGCTCTAAGGGTCCGTTATCCCAGAGATTTCCACAAATCCTCCAGGGAAACCCTGCTTACAACCCACCCCACCCTTCTGCGGCAGTCACAGCCTAGGGTACTGGCAGTCTTACTTAGTCTGCCATACTTGAGAAAGTACAAGAGAGTTAAGAGGGACGGACATGTTAGCTTCACTGTAGAGCTGGGTGGGAGTGGATAGCAGCCTGTTCCTCTTTCTATGGTGAGCTGGGCCAGTCAATTGGCTCATTTCCTGCCCCCTGCAGCAGGCCCAGAAACCCAGAATTGTCTCCACCACATCCTCCTACTGACATTGCAAACCCTCTAGCCCCCCTCTGCCTGAGAAGGTGTTCAGGCAGGTGCTCATGAGCCCCACCAGGTTCCCAATCTCTTGACAGCTCCCAGCACTCTAGGCATTGGGGGCTTTAAATGCAAACACTCTCTTCTCATCTACCTTGCCCTTCCTTCGGGCCTCTAAGGGAGGGGAATTAAGTCTGTGAGCCTAGGCCTAGTAAGAGACCCACTACTGATAGTGACGGTAGTGGCGGAAAGTGGTGGTGGAGAGGTAGAAGGTGGAAGAGAAGGTGGAAGGTGGAGAGGGTCACAGATAACTTGACTGGGACTCCTTTATGTCGTGTAAACAGTTTGGAAAATAAAATACAAGCAAACCTCCCTTTATAGGCCTGATCAAATAAATCCACCTGTCTGTGGAGTAGAAGTGCCAGGGAAATTGCCCACATGCTCGCCACTGGCCCTGTTCACACCATGCAAAAGTCCAGCCTCAGACAGCACCATGGCTGAAGGACCTAATGCTGTTCGAGGGTTGCTGGATGGAGTAGGTTCTGTTTGTCTCATCTACAGCAAATTGAAAACAGCAGAACTAATCTACAGAGACACAGAGTTTGTGTGCATGTGCCGTGGAGGGAGGGTGACTGTCAGTTGGGAAATGTCTGGTACAGAACACAGGGCTCCCAGGAGACTTTCCTGGTGCTCTTTGCCCATTTTGTTATTGTTTTTCTTTTTCTTTTTTTTTCCCCACACCAAATAACATCTTTCTTTTCTTCTTTTTTTTTTTTCTTTTTCAAGACACAACCTGTCTCTCTGTGTAGCCCTGGCTGTCCTTGTACTCACTATGTAGACCAGGCTGAACTTGAACTCACAGAGATACCCTGCCTCTGCTTCCAGAGTGCTGGGATAAAAGGTGTGAGTTGCCTACCATACCAGGCTGCCCTAGTGTTTTTAATCCAGATGCTGTTTATGACGATGGCTTGTTTTATGAATGTACATTGAGCTCTACATTGATGATATATGAGCTTTCATGTATGATTTATGTCAATCCAAAGTTACCACAAAACAAAACAAATAAATGTCAATTTTTGTTTTGTTTTTTGAGACAGACTCTCACCATGCAATTCTAACTGCCCTGGAACTTGCTCTGTAGACCAGGCTGGCCTGAATTCACAGAGATCTTGCCTGCCTCTACCTCCCAAGTGCTGAGATTAAAGGCATGTGCCACCACACTTAGCCCAAACATTAATTTCTAATTCATCTCCTTAAAGCCAAAATCTTTTGACAACATTCTTACTGTTCCTGCCTCACACCCTTTTAGATCTTGTAGACCCTCCATGCGATGGTGATGAGGTTCAGCCCACCTTTCCCATCTTATTCTTCACGCCTCTCAGTCTCAGCCACTGGACATTTTCTTAGCCGCCTCCCTGGCTCAGGGTAGCCTCCAGGCTTTTAGCCAAGCTCTTCTCTCTGCCTGAACTCTTTTCTCTCAACCCTTATCATGCTAACTTTGATCATATCCAAGTCCTGGCACAGACACTGGAGCTGGTCTTTGTTCAAGTTCTGGAAGCACCAGGGGGTCCCACCACAACTATTAGTATTGTTATCGTTGTGAGACTTGTGTCCTTCATGAGCCCAGCAGCTGTCAAGGACAGAAGCCACATCGTGCTCTCTTTTGGGAGGATGTGAGAAACAGAGTCTCACTATGTAGCCCTAGATGGCCTGGAATTCACTATGTAAACCGGGCTGTCCTCAAACTCACAGAGCTCTGCCTGTCTCTGCTTGAGTGCCGAGATTCAAGGTTCGTGACACCATTCTGGCTCCCTCTTTGTTTTAATCCACAAATTTTGTCCAGCACCAAATAGATGCTGTATAAATATTTGTTGAATAAATGAAATGAACTTGCCCTTACCACTTAAGTCTACTGATAAATTCCACCAACCGAGACCTTACAATTTACAAGCCATACATGCCACTAGACACGTGTTATTTTAGACTTTAATATTGATATTTCAGTTAAGAGTGCACAGCTATAAACCACATAAATCTATCACTGACAATATAAACAACGATATTAAATGCTTTCACCTAGCAATGAGAAACCCAGTGTTGACAAAGGGATCTGAGCCTGCTTTGTGGGTGTGGCCAGGGCGACATCCAAGACTGAGGGGGCCCTTTGGCACTAGCTGCTAATCCCCATGCACTCCCCACGAGGCAGAGCTGCTCTGCTCAGCCAGGAGCTCTTCTCTGGCTTTGCTCAAAGCCTGCTGCAAGTCTGGGCTCACTTTTACAGGTAGGTATAAAGAAAACTCCCAGGTTGGAGATGTAGTTCAGTGGCAGAAAGCCTGCCTAGCACACGTGAGACCCTGAATTTGATTACCAGGACCACCCGTCCAAATTATTTTTTGAAGATTTATTTTTTATTTGTTTGTTTATTAGTGTAGTTGTGTGTACACGTGTGTGTACACACATGTGCGTATGCATGTGTGCGTGTTGTGAGGCATCTCTCCAGCTCCTGTCCCCACTTTTGCTCTTAAAAAAAAAAAAACAAAAAAAAACAAAAAAAAACAGACTGGCAGGATAAAGGCACCTACTACCAAGCCTGATGACCTGAGTTCTATCTCCAGGAAAATAAAATACATAAATAAAATACAATTAAGAAAATTAAACCCTTGATTACCGAGACGAAACAAAGTAGATGAGGTGGAACATGGACAGCAGCGGCCCGAGACTGGGCTTGAGCCTGGCTCTGTGGTAGAGCAAGCACAGAAACAAGCCCTACTGCCTTCCTGGGAAAAGAGTAGTGGAGGGCTGGGCATGGTAGCACATACCTTATCCCAACACCGCAAGGCAGATGCAGCAGGATCTCTTTGAGTTTGAGGCCAGCCTGGTCTACATAGAGAGCTACAGGACAGCCAGGACTACATAGACAGACTGTCTCAAAAAAAAAAAAAAAAAAAAAGGAGGCTAACCAAGGTGATATGGCCTATAACCCCAGACTTGCAGAGGTAGAGACAGTAGAATCAGGAGTTTGAGGTTGAGCTATGTGAGACCTTGTCTCAAAGCTCCCCTCCCCGTCAAAAGGGGGTGGAAGGGGTAGGGTAGAAGGAGGAATGACTACTTCAGATTAAATTAAAAGACACTATACACAACCCGAGATTCATAACTGGATCCTGACTATGAAGCAAAATTGCTCATAGACATGTTGCTTATTGGTGGAGAGAGTGCTTGCTTAGTATGCAAGAGGTTCTGGGTTCAAGTCTCAGAACATGAACAAGAACAAAAATAAAAATTGAAAAAAATAATCTCCATGCACAAGAAAGAAAGGAAGGAAGGAAGGAAGGAAGGAAGGAAGGAAGAAAGAAAGAAAGAAAGAAAGAAAGATGAAGAACCTAATGGAAATGGACCACAGATAGGACTTTACATATGAGCTTCTCCTCTACCTAGAACTGCCCATGCCTCAGTGCTCTGCAAGACCCCCATCTGTAGAAGACATATTTGACCCACCATGGCCCTGATCAACAGGAAGGCTACCTCACCCAAAGGGACTGGGGCGATGGGAGGGCATTGTCTGCTTTGCTCAGTGTTCCATTCCCAGGGCCTAGCACACAGTGGAGGGGCTTAGCACACAGTAGGTGCTCCATCAGGCTTTGGACTGAATAGTAACCTGCCTTCTCACCACATTTCCAGGCTGAACATAATGCTAGTTTCACTGGTTTGACCTGCTTTCCATTTCACGCAATCACACCATATTTATTCTTCTGGTCTTTCATGTTATAATCACTGCCACTATCAGTGTCTCCATGTCAGGGCTAGGAGCAAAGCTCAGTAGTAATAGCTTAGCATTCTTGATGCTTTACATTCAATTCAGTTCTCAACTCAGCACGCACGCGCGCGCACACACACACACACACACACACACACACACACACCCTGGGATGGGGTCCCCGGGGAAGAGTGTGTGCTTAGAATGTGTAAGATCCCGGGTTCAGTCCCAAGCACCACATTTTTCCTTTTGTATGAGCCTGTGTGTCTCTCTAGAGCTGGTCCATGGGGTGTAACTGCTGAGCCCAAGGCCACCAGATATGACCACACTGTTGTGCAAGGCAGCAACGCCAACACACTCTCATGCATTCCTGTTTTACCACATCCTCACGGGCACAGCACTCTCAGATCTGCCCGTTCTTGCTCAGCCAGGGGTGGACACAGATAATACTTTTAAGATATAAGGCAATGTTTATCATAGCTCAGTTTGGCCAGAACCCATGTAAAGAAAGCCGTTTGGGTCCATTTTCTCAAATAGTCCTATGGCAACCCTGTGAGATCTAGAAATCACCAGTCAGAGGGGAGAAACTAGGGCTTGGGGCTCAGCGCTTCACTAAGCTTGCTGAATGAGTACAGTAAAGTGCCTCTGCCAAGAACCCCACAACAATGAACTCTTCATTTTTTTATTTAAAAAATTTGTTTTTCTTTTTTTTTTTTTTTTTTTGAGACAGGCTCTTTCTGTACAGCTCTGGCTGTCCTGGAACTCGCTCTGTAGACCAGGCTGACCTCAAACTCACACACAGACAGATCCACCTGCCTCTGCCTCCCGAGTGCTGGGATTAATAGTGTGCACCACCACTCCCTGGTAAAGTTTTGTTCTTTTTTTTTGACAATGAACTCTTAACCTCTATAGCTGACCCTCATAGTTTCCATTTTTCCTTCAATTGTTTATTTACTAATTGTCTCTCTCCAACTTTTCTATGTTGAACACATGTAACCTATAAGTCAGGAAAGACACTCAGTGAATTTCATTTTAAAGTATTACTTAAGGTCCCCTTCCCTAACCAGCACAGGGGACACTGAATGAGCAGAGAACAGGGGCTCTGTGAGGCCCACAGGTTGGTCTGGCGGTCACGGCGCCCACCTTTCTCTCTTTGGCTGTGTGCTGTCCACAAAGTGAAAGTTGTGCTATGCAGGCTATGAGGTGGGATGTGGCAGCCTTCTCTGGGGTGCATCGCAGACATTGTGGGGACCACCGCAGGCATTGTGGGGACCACCCAATGCCTTCTACATGGTAGCTCCACTCACCAGGTCTGGTTGGTGCTGGGGTCCTGATGCAGAAAGGAATTGAGCATTGAAGGTTCACCTGACTTAAGTGCTGTGACCCAGGGCCAGACCACATCCACATTGAAGGCTCCCAGTGGCGTCAGGCCTGTGAACAAAAGAGAAACATCTGATAAAGCCGCACACTGTGGAGGCTGTGGCTGTACCTGTGCCTGCTGTCAGCCCCTTAGGTCCTGTGGTGTCAGCATCACCTCCATGAAGGCCTTTCCCATTGGAGAGGGAATGGATATGGGGGCGTCTGACCCAGGGCCACTGGTCCCCATCCTAAGCCAAGATGCTCTAGCCCCAGAGAAGACAACCCATCTGCTTACACTTCCTGCTTTGTGATGGCCACACCAGTCACGTGGCTCATACTGTGACCTGCAACAAATTAACAGGGATTCAGAGCCCCCCAGAGAAGGCCTATACTATACCCCTTCACGTGACCCAAGAGGAAACACAATGTCTTCAAAATACCTTCTAATAGAGTTTGGTTCTTTACCAACCCTGAACTGGAAACAAACCAAATGGCGGCAGAGGGCAGACGAAGTAACAATGTGCTCGCATGATGGAAGACTACAAATCTAGAGTGAGAAGGCATACAGCAACACGAGGGGGTGGACCTCCGCTCATCATGCTCAGGAAAAGAAGCTTAAAGGCCTTAGAACCACAAAGAGCCGGGCAGTGGTGGTGCAGGCCTTTAATCCTAGCACTCAGAAGCAGAGGCAGGTGGATCTCTGTGAGTTTCAAGACAGTTAGGACTGTGACACAAAAAACTCTGTCTCAGAAAAAAAAAAAAAAAACCACAAAACAAACCGAAAAAAAAAAAAACACACACATACAAAGAGTTCAGTGTGGTGGCACACACCTTTAATTCCAGCACTCAGAAGGCAGAGTCAGGTGGATTGCTGTGTAGTTTAAGGTCAGCCTGCCCCATCACTAGTAAGACCCTGTCTAAAAAAATTAAAAAAAAAAAAGGTCAGGAGTGGCGTTGCACACTTTTAATTCCAACATTCGAGAGGCAGAGGTAACTAGATCTCTGCGTTTGAGATTAATCAGTTCCAGGACAGCCAGGGTTGCACAGAGAAACTGTCTCAAACCAACCCCTCCAAAAAAGAAAAATATAAACAAATTTTGAACTTTAGTTCACATGTATGATGAAATGTTTAAGAATACATAAGAACCCAGCTTGAGCTGGGCGGTGGTGGCGTACGCCTTTAATCCCAGCACTCGGAAGGCAAAGGCAGGCGAATCTCTGTGAGAGTGAGGCCAACCTGGTCTACAAGAGCTAGTTCCAGGCCAGGCTCCAAAGCTACAGAGAAACCCTGTTTCAAAAAAAAAAAAAAAAAAAAAAGAACGCAGGGTGTTGCTTATACATGATAGAATGGATAGATAGATATCAAGAATCAAATAGAAAAATATTCAGAACTGTAAAATATGACTGCTTAATTTCTCAAATTTTCCACTTTCCATTAAAATTTGTAGAGACAAACCAGGCATAGCAGCCCACACCTTTAACTCCAGCACTCAGGAGGCAGAGGCAGGTGGATCTCTGTGAGTTTGAAACCAGCCTGGTCTACAGAGTGAGTGCCAGAACAGCTACATAATTCCAGAGAAACTACATAGTAAGACCCTATCTAAAAAGACCCCCCCAAAAAAAATAGTGGAACAAATTGAAATTGACTCATTCCCCCCCCCAACAGGCCATCCTAATTCACACACCAATAACAGGATAAGTTTATTTCCCAAAGTGTTTTATGCCTTGTTGGAAAAACATATCCCACCATCCTGTTCCAAAGCCAGGGATGAATGCCAGTGGTAGAGCATCTGTCCAGTGTGTGTGAGGCCTGAATTCAATTCCCACACAAAAGTAAAATTAGAACTTGGCTTATGTCAACTAACATATTTTACTATCAGAAAAAATTGTCTGGGCATCTTGGATTTGATAGAATATAATACAAAATATGTATGTAAAAATTAACGGGAGAATATCTTCCAATAAGTAAATGTTTATTTTCTAGTAGAGATTTTAAGAGCAAATCAAAATAATTATACAAGGGTAGATTTATAAACTATGCTCTCTTGGGTACAGGGAATGGAAAGATGGATATATACATAACCCTGTCTTTCTTCAGTAGGAAGATACAGTGCTTTTTAATATGCATGACTCCAGTAACATCACTTCAAAATCTAAACGGCAAAACATTACAGACTGGATTTAAAACATTACCACAACCAAAGGAGACTTCAACAAAACTTTTAGTAAGGTAGCTATAAAACAGACAAAAACAGAGCATCAAGGATACAGCTCTGATCAACTGACAAGCTTGACCTAATCACCCAACAGAACACATTCCTAACAATGGGAAAGCAGGTATTTTTTTCAAACACAAATTCGCAAAGCAAGCCTTTACTGACAGATGAAGACAATTCAAAATACCTTCTGTTACCATAATAGAATTAAAATCAATAACAAACAGAAAGCTGGAAGAGCTGTTTCTTAGAAATTAAGCAGTGCACCTTTTTACAGTTTCCTCTTTTTACTTTTGCAGCCATGAATTACATTTTTAATGTATAAAATTTTATACAAATGGATTAATAAAACTAAAATATCAGGAGCTGGAGATATGGCTCAGCAGTGAAGAACACTAACTACTCTTACAAAGGACCAAGGTTCAGTTCCCAGCACCCACATTGCAGCTAACGAGCCATCTATAGCACTAGTTCTCCGGGATCTGATGTCCTTTTCTGACTTCTGTGGGCACCAGGCACACATATATTGCGATATGTACATACAGACAAAACACTCATACACATACAATAAGTCTAAACTGGGTGGTGGTGGTGCATGCCTTTAATCCCAGCACTCAGGAGGCAAAGGCAGGCGGATCTCTATGTGTTTGGGGTCAGCCTGGTCTACTAGAGCTAGTTCCAAGACAGCTAGGGATGTTACACAGAGAAACCCTGTCTCGAAAAACCAAAATAAATAAATGAATAATAGGTCTAAAAAATAACCCCCCAAACTAAAATATTAAGTAGCCAAACCTCAAAAGTATGCAATTAACATAACATCAGTTTATCTAATATTAAAAACATTCAGTTTTAGTCATATACTAACAAACTAATATTTCTATTTACCAACAAAAATATTACATCTTGCACTGTTTTATCATTAATATCTTATCACTATAAGAATTTATAATATAAGCTACACTATCTTAATGACCCCAGCCAACACATCCTCTGAGAACTGCAGCTCAGATGGGCCCTAAATTGGTTATAAGCTATAGTCACAGAGGAAATCACAACGGAAATGCTGAGAGCTTAGATTGAGAGATGAGAAATCAGAACCTGCAGGACACAGTAAAGCAGTGATTACAGGAACTGCACAGCCTGACACACATGCTCAGAGAACAGAGTCTGAGGATGGTGGCACAGGCCTGCAATCTAGACACCTGGAAGATGAAGACTGGAGACTCAGGAGTTCTGTGTCATCCTCAGCTACAATAGGAGCACAAGGTTAGCCTGGGCATGCAACCCCACCTTGAAAAAATTACAAAACAATTAAAAAAACAAACAAAACAAAAATCAAATTACACATACACACACACACACACAAAGAAGGAAGGAGAGAAGGAGGAAGGAAATATAGAGCAAGAATATATAGCAAGGTTATAAACTATGTTAGCTTAATCCAAAGAGTGGCACAATAATATGTGCACACAATTCTATTCCCCCACCCCTGTTATGGATGTAAAACTTCCATAGAAGTCTGATGGAGACTCTAGCCAATTATATATACACAAATGAGAGAGAGAGAGAAAGAGAGAGAGAGAGAGAGAGAGAGAGAGAGAGAGAGAGAACAGAAGGAAGAAGGAAGGAAGGGAGGGAGGAAGGAAAAGCCACAGACGAAGAGAACATAATTGCAACACACATTCACAAAAGATTCATTTCAGAATAGGAGTTTCTACAAATCACTATGAAATAAAAACACAAAAGCTAACATAAAAAGGAGATTTCACAAGAGTTTATCCGAGCAGCTGTCAGTCACCTAAGATGTTCATAATTAGCTATCAGAGGAAGGCAAAGTAAGAGCATCATGTGATATGGGTGTAAGCAAACATAGACAAGTGTTGGTGATGATGGAGAGCAGCTAGGACTCCTGAAACATTGTGTAGGCTTTGCTTGCATCGCATCTTTTTTCTTTCTGACTTTTCGAGACAGGGTTTCTCTGTGGCTTTGGAGTCTGTCCTGGAACTAGCTCTTGTAGACCAGACTGGCCTGGAATTCACAGAGATCCGCCTGCCTCTGTCTCTTAAATGCTAGGATTAAAGGTGTGCACCACCACCGCCTGCCTTTGTTTGCATCTTAATATGAGCACGCTCACTGTTAAAAAGACAATTTGAGACTGATATTCATAGAGACATGTATGAAATGGTTCAAACAACTCATTTTGTTAGCTGATAGATTGTGGCAGTGGGAGAGAGCACCACATTCTTCAAAAATGCATGAAGGGTTTAGGGGCAATGTTATTTGCAATGAAATGAGGTTCCTGAGCCAATGACATGCAAATGAGTCTTCAGGGGCTGTTCGTGTCAATTCTGCTTATTTGCATATATGTGTATATGTATTTGCACATGTGGGGGCGCATGTATGTATATGCATCCATGCAGAGCCTGAAATAGACATCAGGTATCTGTCTTCCTTGATCGCTCACCTTAGCTATTAAGGTGAAACTGGAGCTAAATTGCTCCTTGTCTCTCTGTCTTCTGTGTAGGGATTACAAGAGGGGCTGCCACACCCACCTGACTTCCCTGTGGCTTCTGGGGTTCTGAATTCCGCGTCCTCACACTTAACACAGCAAATGCTTTGCTCACGGAGCCGGCTGTCTCCTAGTCCCATTTTTACCTTTTTCTTTTGTTCTGTTTGTTTGTTTGTTGTTGTTGTTTTGTTTTGATACATGGTCTCTCTATGTAATCCCTGGCTGTCCTCGAACTCACTTTGTAGACCAGACTGGCCTTGAACTCCTACGCCCACCTCTGACTCCCAGGTGCCAGGATTATAGGCTTATAATGCCCAGGCATACCTAAGGATCCTAATTCACAGATTCTGAATTAAGAGGACAAGGAAGGGCCTGAGGGCCTAGCAAGCCTCATTATTATGAATATATCTACAGCTGGCAGGTCCTCAGACCCCCCTGGAAGTTTTAAAATACTTTGGTAAAGAGGGAGAGCGGTGTGTGGGAATTCTGACAGCTCCGTTGCATGTGTGGTACACAGCTGAGCTTGCTGCAGTTACCCTGCACACCTTCAAACAGGTTTGAAACCTTGTCGTGAAAAGCCTTCCACTGGCTTGATTCTCAATCCTTCTGTCTGAGTCTGTGACGGGGGATCCAAGAAAAAACAGATTCAGTTTACCTTATATTTTCCCTACACTAAACACTCCTATGAGCTCATATACATCTTTTTTTTACAGGTGTGTGTGTGTGTGTGTGTGTGTGTGTGTGTGTGTGTGTTTAATGTGCAAGTTTGTATGGGTATGTGTGCCCCCGTGTAATGGATGTGTGTAATCCATGTTTGCATGGTATGTGTGCATGTGTGCCCCTGTGTATGGAATCCAGAGACTGATGTCATGTGTCTTCCTCTATCTCTCCCCACCTTACTTTTGAGAACCTGGTGCTCATCACCTCCTAGACTGGAACTCTGTGGACCCCGTCTGACTCTGCACCTCCGACCCCAGTTTTGGAGTCACATGCCTCCACCCCCAGCTTTTATGAGATTGCTGGAGGTCTGAATTCAAGTTCTCCTGCTTAGAGGCAGAGGCAGGTAGATCACCTCTGTGAGTTTAAGGCCAGCCTGGTTTACCCAGTGAGTTTCAGTCCATCCAGGGCTACACAGTGAGACATATGCAAAAAAAAAGAACCCAAGTCCTATGCTTGCATAGCAAGCACTTTACCTCCTGAGCCACCTCCCCAGTCCCATGTGCCCACATTCCATTTCTTTATCTTGACCTTCGCCTTGCCCAGAATAATTTCTGCTGATTCATAAAAACACATGACACTGTATTATTAATAAAAGTCATTAAAATTATGGAGCAGAAAAAAATGGACAGAAAGAAATTGGCTTTTTAGTTTTGTTTTTGTTTTAATGGAAGAATCCGATTAAACTGGGAAGGAAATCAACCATTAACTGGTGTGTCTGACCATGAATCCTTCCTAAGCCAGCCCCACTTTCGGCTCTGGACACAGCTCCAGTCCCAGTAGATGCTTAGTAACATTTTAGCTGGATGAGAGGAAATCAGTCAATGTCACTCATGGTGTCTTCAATTCTGGAAAAAGAAACTATTTTGGCAGGAGGTAGTGGTGGATCTCTAGGAGTTTGAAGCCAGCCTGATCTACTTAGAGAGCTGTAGGACAGCCATGGTTACATAAAAGGGCTCTGTTTCAAAAACAAAGCCTATTTGGTGGAGCACACTGTCGCTTTTACTTAAGCCAAAATAAATTTCCTTGAAGACTGGCTTAGGGAGAGCACACGATACTCAAGCTTCCCAGAGCTGCTGTTCATCTCCTCTCTACCACTACCCTGAAGCAACACAGAGAACACAAGCAGACCACGCGTTCACCAGAGCTTTGGAGATCACACACCGCTCTGGGAACCAGACAGAAGCATCACTCTGGAGATCACACACCGCTCTGAAAACCAGACAGAAGCATCACTCTGGAGAT
>JAQHUG010000322.1:372289-389252 GCA_028555095.1 Dicrostonyx torquatus
TATTTGTTTGAATAACTACATAATGCTAATATGAATTCAGTAAAGTTTCAGCAGATTCAAACCACTCCCTTGTGTGTTGGTCTGTCTGTCATTCACCTGAACTCGTGCCTTCCTGGTATCAAGACCCTGTTTCCCCACGGTCCGTGGCAGAGGACCACAGGGAATGGGACAGGCAGAGCCAAGGTCACCTGGAATAACCTTTATCATAGGGTAGTGTCATCTCAGATCATGGTTCTGATCTCAGAGGGAAGCTAAGGACTGAGCCCAAGGCTACATGGATGGCTAAGTTGCTGAGCTAGGAGCCAGAAATGACTGTCTCCTCCAGAACCAGGACCCTGAACTACCAACCCCTCTCTTTGATCATAAGGTTTTGAGAATTTAAAAAGTAAAAACAGACTTGCATTCCCAGGTACCTACAGCTGAACAACATCCACCTCCAAATTCCTGTATTCAAGTTCTAAACCTCAATGTGACTAGACTTAGAAATTTGTCTTTGAGGAAGTCACTAAGCTTAAAATAGGCCAAAAGGGTGGGGCCCAGTCCTTAGGGTTGTTGGAATGAGAAAGGTCACAGGCACACAGAGGAGAAAGGCCACTTCCATGCTGGAACCCTCTCAGACTTCTAGGGCCGTGAGAAAATAAATGTCTGTTGTTTAAACCATCCATTCTGTGGTTATCTTGTCATAGCTGCCCAAGCAAACTAGTACCTTTAGGCTACCTTTTCAAATAGCTCCCAAATTAAAGGCCAAACAGTGTGTTTGTGTATACCTGCACACATGTACACACATGAACATATCACAATGCATGTATGGAGGCCAAAGGACAACCTGCATGAATCCTTCTTTCCATCATATAGATCCTAGAGAATAAACTCAGTCTATCAAGCATGATGGCAATAGCCTTTCCCCACTGAGCCATCTCACTGGTCCTTCTTGGCCCTTCATGACTGAACGGCTGGAAGGGAGCATGCACTGGCTGTGGGACCAGGTTACTCTTCCTATCGGTTACTCCCAATGCTCCTTGCAAAGTACAGCCTGAGTTCCTCCCATCTCAACTACTATGCACATAGAAGAAACTTGAGCTCATCTCATTTGAGGCCCCCATTTAATGGACAAGGAAACTAAGAGAGGAGAGGACGGGACACGTTCCACCTTCCAGGTGTGAATGTGTGTGTGAGAGAATGAGCTCAGCTCTAGCTACCATCCTATCTGCCTTTCCTCAAAGACTTTCTTCCACAGCTAAGAGTACTCGGGCAGAAAAGGGACAAATCACTAGATCCAACACTAGGAAAAGGGGACGCTATTTTTGTCAATGACGTGAAGCTCTTGCTCTACAGCCTACACTGGTCCTTACTGGTCCAGGGGTAGAGGTGTCTAAGGCACACAAAGTCTCAGCTTCTGAAGAATCTGAGCATCCAGAGGCCTCTGGATCTAGATGAGATTCCCCTCAGGCAGACTTGTGACTTTGGTACACTGAGCATCACCAGCACTCTGGAATTTATTAATGAAACACAACTTCCATGCTTTACAACATGCTTTATCAGGCTAAATATAGGGAAAAAATGTTCTCTGTTCTACCCTCAATGTTACTGTGATTTTTGAAATTACTTCAAAAGAAAAAGTTTATAGAGCCATGGCAAACCTATAATCCTAGTGTTTAGGAAGCTGATGTAGGAGGATTGACAGTTCTAGACTAGTTAGGGCTCTAGGCCAGGACAGTTTGTGTAGCAAGGGGAGACCATCTAAGACAGGCTTCTGAGGCAGCAATTCCTTGACTGCTCCCAGAAACATCAAAATTCTGTGAAATGCTTATAGGGTTTCGGAGGAGTCAGGACCACTCTGCTAAAATCTGCCACACAAATAAAAGACTAGGCATTTGCTGCTGGTCACGTTATGCATCTTACAATCTGTCCTGAGGCAAAAGTACTACTCTCAATATTTCTGAAAATACAAAACTTCCTTCTTTGAGCTCTTACTTTTAAAGGGGGAAGGAAAAGGCTCGGGTTCTAAGCTACATCTTACTAAGTACAGTTTAAAAGCAAAGACAGGCACAAGAGCTGCTCTACCTCCTGCCTCCTGTTCTGGGTTGCAGTCACCTATCCAGACAGGACCAGGGCTAAGAACTGGTTCAGGGTTCCCTCTCTGGAGCTCCGACTTAGCTGCCAGCCTTCTTTCCTCCTATCCTAGGGAGGATAAATTCTTAAAAAAAAAAAAAATCTTGGGAGAGGGAGAGGTTAAGAGTAACTCTGCTCTTGTAGTGGCTCTGGGCTGGGCTCATGACTGTCTAATCCTTTTTCTTTCAGATACTGGTCGGATCTAAGCATGCTCTTTCTGGTATTATGGACTTTTTTGTTGTTGTTGTTTTTTTGAGACAGGGTTTCTCTGTGTAACAGCCCTAGCTGTCCTGGAACTAGCTCTTGTAGACCAGGCTAGCCACAAAGTCACAGAGATCCGCCTGCTTTTGCTTCTGAATGCTGGGATTAAAGGTGTGCACCATCACCACCCGGCTCTGGTATTAAGGACTTTCTAAGCCTGCTTCTGGCCATTAAGTGGCTGAGGACACAGTCACCTTAACTCAAGTGGCGTGCCCTTTTCTGTTTCTTTCCCTTTGCTATCTGTTGCGATTTACAACTTGCCTGGCAGCTTTCTTTCAAACTCCAATAAAACTGTCCTCAAGTTTAAAAAGCAAAACGAATTCCCAGCAACCTTTCTAGAGCTGGATGAACTCTAGCTCAGATGTGGCAGATCATCAACATGTGAGTTTTCTGAGATTCACTTAGTGAGAGCTCCTTACTGCACACATGGAATATCAATGACTACTCTGGCCCACTTTGCATGTGGGGAACTCAGCTAGAATCAAAAAAAGGCACACAAATGGTGTGCGAGCTGCATTATCAAAGTTATTCATTTTCCAAATACTTCTGAAATTCTACTTACACTGGGCTGGCCTGGTTCAGGGATACAGAGAAAATATCATGAAGATACCTGCTCCTTAGGAGCTCACAGGCTGGAAAGGAAAAAGAACAAAACATGAAAATAAAGCACTCCATATACATGGCAGAAAAATGAGGCCTCGCCCATAAGAGGTACAGGCCTGAGGGTCGAGCTGCTCTTCTGGTTGGAAGCTTACAGTCTCTCAAATGTTCAGAGGACCTGCTGGGTCAGTATGGTGACAAGCATGGAGAAAGCACAACCAATGTAAAAGTCAAACATGGTCCCTGCTCTCACGAGCTTACAGCCTAGTAAACCTATTAACCAGGAACAGGAAGTGAAAGTCCAGTAAAGTGTGCTGGGCTGGAGGCATGTAGTCACAGGATTACACACGAAGCACTTGTCTGAAAAGTAAACAAACAAACAAAAACAGTTGCAAGGCGAAGGAGCCACACTATCTCCATCCTCCCCTCAGCAAGCCCAGGCAAGCTGGATAGGAAACCCTGGGCATTCTTTGTGCTTCTGCTGCTCCTGTGGCCCAAGTTCCCAAGCTTCTTAAAAGTAACTTCACCAAGTGTGGTGACACCAAAATAAGGGAGCATTTGCATGACGTGGTCCTAAATTGCAGACCCAACTACTTCACTTAGTACTCAACAAATTAAGAGTGACCCTTTTCCACAAAGGTAAGAACTACAAGAACTTTACGAAACTGGTCTTCAATGTGGCACCCGCCTTGGGATTTCCAAGAGATATTTTGATTAGATTACACTCAATTTTAATGTCGGGGCACTGACTTAGGATCTAACCCTGGAGTCAGCTAAGATTCCTTTATAGCAATACTGGGACACATTCACAAGGAAACCAGTATTGAGGAATGCCTCTTAAAATCTTGATCATGAGAGAAATCAAGAAGGTAGTCTGGAAAAAAATGAGAACAGGCCACAGGTACTGCCAGGGGCCATCCTGACTGGCTCCACAGGCTATCAAAGAAGTCTGGGATTTTACTCCAGAAGTGATGGTGAGGTTCTGCAAAGGTTTCAAGCAGAGTAACAATAAGCTCAGATTGATATTTTAAAAGTTCATCTTGTTATACATGAAAATATGCCCAGCCGGGCAGTGGTGGCACACGCCTTTAATCCCAGCACTCGGGAGGCAGAGGCAGGTGGATCTCTGTGAGTTCGAGGCCAGCCTGGTCTACAAGAGCTAGTTCCAGAACAGGCTCCAAAGCCACAGACAGAATAGGCTTCACACAAATACTCACAGAAGCCTATTCATGATAGTGACAGAGCCCTGTCTCGAAAAACCAAAAAAAAAAAAAAGAAAGAAAGAAAGAAAGAAAATATGCCCAACATAGCCAGGCATGGTGATGCATGCCTTTAATCTCAGCACTCAGGAAGTAGAGGCAGGTTCGAGGTCAGCCTGGTCTACACGGAGAAACCTTGTCTTGAAAAGCCAAAAAATAAAATAAAATAACGGGGGGGGAGGGGATGAGGAAGAGGAATAAATAATGGCCAACAGCACTAGTCATTAGGAAACTGCAACTCAGAACCATTCAGGGACTAGGATGTAGCTCAGTGGTACAGCAGTTGTCTATATGTTCAAGGTCCTGGGTTTGATGCCCTACATTGCAACAAAAGAAAACATTGTGCACACGCACATACACACACACAATGAAATACTGCTTCACAGTGAAAAATGAGTATTGGAGAAGATATGATAAACTAGAATCATGATACACTCCATGGGAATACAGCTTGGCAATTCCTCCAAAGACTAAAGGTAAGAGCTACCATGATCCATAGATTCCGTTAATTTCAGCATTTGGAAGGCAGAGGCCGAGGCAGGTGGATCTCTGTGAGTTCGAGGCCAGTGTGAACTACAAAGCAAGGTCTAGGACACAGAGAAACTCTATCTCGAAAACAAACAAAAACAAAAACCACACATCCATGAAGGGAAGCTGCACACAAATACTCACAGAAGCCTATTCATGATAGTCTCAAACTAGAAACCACAGAATGCCCATTAAATGAATGATAAATATACAGATAATCTAAAAAACTGAATAAAAAAGCACTGAGAAGCACATTGCTGGCACACCTTTAATGCCAGCACTTGGGAAGCAGAGGAAGACAATTTCTGTCAAGGCCAGCCTGGTCTACATAGGGAGCTTGAGGGGCCAGGGCTACACAATCAAAACCTGTCTATATATATGGGGGGGGGAGACAGAGAGACAGAGACAGAGACAGAGACAGAGAGAGAGAGAGAGAAGGTAGAGGGAGACTTGAAATGGCATGAATGAACCTTGAAATAATGTAAATAGACACACAGCATAGGACACTCATGAAGTGTCCATAATAGGCAAATCCCCAAAGACAGAACAATTAGTAGTTGCCAAGTCTGGGCAGAGGTAAGGATGAAGGATGAGTACTAGTGGGAACAGGATGCTTTTGGTGATGAAAGTGTTCTAAAGTTGATTATGATAATGGTTACACAACTCTGTAAATAGCCTAAAATATATACTTTAAATGGATGAACTGCATACTATGTAAATAATCTCTCAAGCAAAAATTCACCCCAGTTACATGAAGAATGGAGAGGGAGAACTGAGAGAGGCTGCTGCACAGAGGGAGGACAGAAGCAGGGAAGGATTCATGGGATCAGGCTAGAGGAGGGCCAGAAGCTATCCAGCCCCTCTATAAAGAGGGGGAGTAGGAAACAGAGATGAGGTATCTGTGATTATTACCAAGCAGCAAAAAGTATATTTAAAATCTTCTACATGGAGTAACCCCACATGTACAGAAAGTACCCTGGATAAAGTATACCCAGCTGTCTGCTAGACTATCCTGACTATCCACCGTCACTCCTAAGCATACAGGGCTCAAGGTATTGAAGACCTGAGCAGCTCCAAGTGCAGGCTGGAGAGAGGGCTGGGAAGGCCATCACTACCTATCTTCCATAAAGTTCTCCCCTCATTTCTAGCAGGAGACTGACAAGTGCTCAAAGGCCCTAGGCAAATGGGTCTGGATTGGTGGATGGAAAGCATAACTGAGGAACAAAAAGAAAGCCAGGGAGTTGCCCAAGCCCTGAGGAAACCATGTCAGGTGGGAAGCACACACAAAGTTCTCCAACCCACTGACAGAACCAGAGCCTGTGCTCAAGCACATACCTGCCCTGCCTTCCTGACACACTGGCCACCTCAACAGAAAACATGCTACAGACACAGCTCCAAGAATAACAAAATATCAAATAATAATAATCAACAAAGCCAGAAACTGCACCAGACCATTTATTTGCTTCATGGGAAAAAGGAAAGCTCAGGACCACTGGGCAGGGTTTGGGTTGGCATCCAGGTCTGCTCTCAGGCCCCTTTGCTCTCAGGCCCCTTTTCTTTTCATTCTGCCAAGTCTGAACCTCTAAGAACATGACTGTGAGCTGTGAGCCACACAGGGCAAGAGAAGCTTAGAAACCTTAGAGGCCTTAGGTCTGAACTAGCAGAGAAATCAAAACTACCTCTTTCTGGGATCTGCAGAAGCCAAACAACTTTGGTTATATGGGGGTGGGGTGGGGGGGAATTAACCAAATAGTACATATGACACAGGTTTGTTCCAACTTCAGTTAAGCCTTTCTGCTTCTTTTCTTATGACACTGTTCATTCACAATGTAGTCAACCATCAATGGAACATGTGCTCTACGGATGACAACAACCCAGGCACGTGAAGAGCTTGACATCCCAAAGTGACAGCGGCTCACCACATCTCTAACTCCAAGATTCTAATGTGCTTAAGTGAAACATCAGTTTTACACCTGTAGAGGAATACAGTATTAAATATTGCAAAGTAAAAGTCAGATGAAAGGCCGAATAATCAACTGACTTTCCATGGTAAAAGAATTTGAAAGATTAAAAATACACTAAGAATTTCTGAAACTATTATTTGCTAGTTTTGAATAAGTCTTCAGTGACAAGTCAGAGACAAAGGAATGAATTTCAACCCATGCCTTCTAGAAAAGCTGTAATGAACAGCTTTTCCTACAGTGCCCACAAAGCAAGTTGAATTCATGTACAACAGACCATACAGTTAGTATCATTTAAAATAAAGACTCTTCTCTTTGCCTTCTTCCAAAGTATATAATGTATATTTAACAACACAAGAGACACCACTCAAGCTTCCCCTGTAGCCAACAGGAGGAATAGCCACATATAAAAATTAAAAATTTAAACTTTTAAGTCATTAATAGTTTTTGAACATAATACAGACTTAGAAATTGTTCAACATTAACCCAAGACCCCATCCCTAAGCACACAAATCAACTTCAAATTCAGAAGCCAGAGGTGTCTGTCCTTAGAAGTCCCACAGCACTACCTTGATCTTCACATCAGGCTAATAGCCAATAAAGGGCCCTAACAGAAACTCCCCAGGGAGGAATGGAAGCCACTGCTGCTACATTTCTATCTACCAGGGAGGGCAGACGCAGCCAGGTCAGGTCTATGAGATTCAGCCTTCACTCTAAGGTCCTGGAAGGGTGGACGGGCAGCTTCCCTCATCTTCCCCCAAAGACTGTCCAATAAGCACCTGGGAACTGACTTTTCTTGGGAAAAGGGTGCTGGCAAGAGCTGTCAGAGCCAAGGCAACAGTGAGAAGTTCTCTGCTCTTTGGATGAACCATGTAAAACATTTCTTTTAAAAGACACAATGTTAAAAATATTAAGAAAACGTCTACAAAATCTGGAGGGTTGCCTTTTTCTCCAAGGGTAAAGCTTGTGGGGTGGTGGGGAGAAGACTTGAGGGCCCAGAATTGTAGCTCTGCAGCACAAGACAGAGACGCCCTTCAACACTCATCACACTCCAAAACTGTCCTACTGGGACAGCAAGAGTTCAGGGTGCCCCACCCTACATAAGAATGTCAGATCTGACAGCAGCTGCCAAGGCCAGGACATCAGGACTCTGCTTCTGAACCAGAGCTACTTTCCCGGCTGACTTCAATCTGGAGCGACGGCAAGCTATCTAGCCGACTCTTTTTCTGGCGAGATTGTTCTTTCTCCTTAATCAAAGCACCCCATGCCCTCTGAAGCTCCGAGTCATCTTCCTCAGCACCAGACGACCTGTGATCCACTTTCTTCGTGTTCTTTTCTTTGGTCTTGGGTGTAGATCCTAAGCGAGTCCATAAACCACCTGTTGGGGTGAGAAGACACCTCAGTTTGGCAGTCAGTGCTGAGCACCAGAAAGTCCTGAGGAAGCAGGTATACTGCCAACACCTGCCACGTACAAAACATCAGCAGAGACAGCTGGCACCAGTGTGCAGGTGGACGGTTTGAGCTTCGATGAAAGAGACTCACAGCTCCAAACAGGTGGCCCCACACCAAGCATAGAACAATCACCTTAGACTTTCCTGACATACTTGTCCCTCTCCTGGTGAGAGGCATCATGCCCCATGGCTCATACCACCCCAGTCTGCTAGGAACTGCAAGCTCTAACATTCTGCAAACTGAAGGGTCTATTTTACTATGACGATTCTCAGGCTTTCTGCTGACTCTTAATTTTTAAAGAGTTTTATTAAGGGGCTGGAGAGATGGCTCAGAGGTTAAGAGCACTGGCTGCTCTTCCAGAGGTCCTAAGTTCAATTCCCAGTAACCACATGGTGGCTCACAACCATCTGTAATGAGATCTGGCGCCCTCTTCTGGCGGGCAGGCATACATAGAGGCAGAATGTTGTATACATAATAAATAAATCTTTAACAACAACAACAAAAAAAGAGTTTTATTAAACTGAAGAAATGGTTCAGCCATTAAGAGCTCTTGGTCTTGCAGAAGACCTGGTTAGATTCTGAATACCCACATGGCACCATACAACAGTCCATAACCCCAGTTCCAGGGGATCCAATGCCCTCTTTCAAACTCCAAGGGCACCAGACATATACACGGTACAGAGACAAACATGCAAGCAAAACATAAAAATCTCAAAAAAGGGGAGTGTTTTATTAAAATATAACAACAAATAAAAGTGTTTAGAATGTGGTGGCATAGATACACTCCAAAGCAATTAAGTTTTATTTGTGAAGAATAAGGTAATCATGGAAGAATCACTATGGAAAAACACTACACAATAAGAACTAGATATATGTGTGGACAAAGTAAATAATGTAAAAATAAAAAGAAGCAAGGATGTTGTGAAATATTACTTTAACTATAGAAAGATGTGATATTTATTTATGTTGCAGAATATTTAACTATGTAAAGGTGTGTTACATTTGTTTATGCTGCATTTGTTTTTGTTTTTTAAAAATGTTTTCTTTATTATTTATTATGTATACAGTATTCCACCTGCATGTACAACTGCAGGCCAGAAGAGGGCATCAGATCTCATTACAGATGGTTGTGAGCCACCATGTGGTTGCTGGGAATTGAACTCAGGACCTTCAGATGATCAGTCAGTGATCTTAACCTCTGAGCCATCTCTCCAGCCCCCTGCATTTGTTTAAGATGTAAAGATGTGTTGCTTTACCTGCATACTGACTGGTCCAATAAAAAGCTATCGGTCAATAGTTAAGCAGTAGAAGGATAGGTGGGGCTGGCAGGCAGAGAGAATAAGAATCTAGGCTCAGGAAAAAAAACGAGAGAGACAGGACTACAGAATGAAAGAAAGGTAAAAAGCCCTGAGGCAAAACACAGATGAAGAAAAGCAGGTTTAAATAAGTTATAAGAAGGCTGTAGAGATGGCTCAGAGGGTAAGAACACTGGCTACTCTTTTTTTAAAGATTTATTTATTTATTGTGTATACAACATTCCTTCCATGTATGCTTGCATGCCAGAAGAGGGCGCCAGATATCATTACAGATGGCTGTGAGCCATCATGTGGTTGCCGGGAATTGAACTCAGGACCTCTGGAAGAGCAGCCAGTGCTCTTAACCTCTGAGCTATCTCTCCAGCCCCCACTGGCTACTCTTTCAGAGGTCCTGAGTTCAATTACAAGCAACCACATGATGGCTCACAACCATCTATAATGAGATCTGGTGCCCTCTTCTAGCATGTAGGCATACATGCAGACAGAATACCATACAAAATAAATAAATAAGTAAATCTTAAAAAAAAAAAAAAAAAAAAGAAGTTATAAGAAGTAGCAAGAAATGAGCCTAAGCTAAAGTTGAGCATTCATAACCAATAATAAGTCTCTGGGTCATAATTTGGGAGCTTGTTGGTGGCCCCAAAAGAAAGTCTGATACACAAGGATGTGTTCCCTCTTCTCCTTTCTAAGCTTTCCTGTAGGCACGATGCTGATGTAAACAAATGCAGTTATGCTAACTGCAGAGAAATAAGCACTGGTTCTACTTCCAACAACCACTGCTCTCCACTCTTTCCCACCCATCAGTGTGAAGTGTTGCTCACCTGATTTCCTTTCCCGAGTATCAGAGTAGAGGCCTTTAACGTCTTGCCTGGGAACACCTAGCCTACTATGTACATCCGAAGAGGGTTCTCTCCGAACCACTTGATTACCACTAAAAGCCTTTTCTGGAGAATATGGTCTTTTTCCTAATCGTTGGCGAATATCTGAAAAAAGAGAAAAAGTATACCTGTTACCAAGCACGTATGTTTTACTATAAGTACCAACCACCTAGGATTTTTGTCTTAGCTATAGCTTCTATTGTTATAAAACAAAACCAAAAGCAACTGGGGGAGGAAAAGGTTCATGTCACTCACAATTTAACAATTTATCATCAAAAGCAGTGAGGGCAGGAACTCAAACAGGGAAGGAACCTGGAGGTAGGAACTGATTAAGGGCCATTGAGGAGTGCTATTTACTGGCTTGCTCATCCTCCTTTCTTATCCCACCTGCTTTCTTATAACACCAGCCCAGGGGTGGTACTGCCCACAGTGTGCTGGGCCCTCCTATATCAATTATTAATAAAGCGCACCACAGCTTGCCCATAAGCTAATCTGGTGGGGGCATTTTCTCAGTTGAAGTTCCCTCTCCCAAAATGTCTCTAACTTATTTCAGGCTGACAAAAAACTAATTAGTACGGCTCTCTAAAGACCCGACCCCAGATCTTCCACAGTGTAGGCACAAGTTCTGGCATGAGGCTTCTAAAGCCAGTTCTGTTCATAATTAATCTTGCTTCTCTTAGGGAAACTTAAAACTTGGATGCAGAGGCTATCAGCTGATTGTTTGAAGCAAAAGTTTTCTTTCTTCCTTTTTTCTTTTTTTGTAGAACCAAGCAAAACTAAATAACATCACAGATTTTTCAGTTAACAATACTGCAAGCTCCCCACAATCCTTGGATATACAAGTCATTCTCAATAAACTTAATACATTTAACCGATAAGTATAATGAGTCTGGCAATAGGCCAAGGATAAAGTAACCATGTCCTAAACTAAGAGCGTTTCTCCTCCAAGTCTGTCAAAAAGCTGCTGAGCCTGAGGTTTCCACTAACAAACAGCAGCCACATATTCATTAGCCTAGAGCCTTGAGTCTGCTTTTGACATCTTATGTAGTAAGCCCTCTCCCTGCAGAGGTCATGTTGAGCCTCCTTCTTGTTTTCTCTTCCATCCTTCCTCCTCCCAAGGTCCCGTTCTCAGCCTGTCTTCACCATCCCTGGTAAAGTTCTGCCCTTGTTTTTTTTTTTTTTTTAAAGAAACCTTTCACTTTAGATTTATTTATTTATTTATTTATTTATTTTGGTTTTTCGAGACAGGGTTTCTCTGTGGCTTTGGAGCCTGCACTGGAACTAGCTCTTGTAGACCAGGCTGGTCTCGAACTCACAAAGATCCGCCTGCCTCTGCCTCCCGAGTGCTGGGATTAAAGGCGTGCACCACCACCGCCCGGCTTTATTTATTTTTATTACGTATCCAGTGTTCTGTCTGTATGAATGCCTACAGGCCAATCTCCTTACAGATGGTTGTGAGCCACCATGTGGTTGCTGGGAATTGAACTCAGGACCTCTGGAAGAACAGGCAGTGCTCTTAACCTCTGAGCCATCTCTCCAGCCCTGTTATCTTGTTTTCTATGTCCACTACATTCTATTCCTCCAAAATCATCTTTTTAAAATAAGAATCAGATTATTCTCCACCTTGAAAGATAGTTTATCAACTGCATTCTATCCCCTCCCAAGACCAAGATCTAAAGTCTTTTTCTCCAAAAGCCTTCTCCAATTCTCTCAGCAGATCTATGGCAGGTGACTTGCACCTAGATTAGTAGCCACAAGCACACCCACACACTGTTCTATCAGGGTTTACTCACACATACAATCTAGTTCACATTCAACCATGTATCACACCATACAACTTAACTTTATTGGTTTAGGGTATAAAGTATACCAGGGAAATAATACTATGTATTATTTAATATTATCTATTACTTCAGACAAAAGTACTAAAAGCTAGTTTTGCCAAAAACCTGATTTTATTTATGTTCTCATGAATCCAATGCCTCGCTAAAGATTTAGCTAAACAAAATGAGAACAATTAAATCAGTTCAGAAGAGCCTACTTTGAGAACACCTGTTTGTGGGAGCTCAGAGTGTTACACCTCTAAGGGGAAAGGTATCCTGGCAGTCAGAAGCCTAGGACTACTACAAAGTCACACTGCACAACAAACCTCACACAAGAGATTTATTGGGAAAGAAATAGGAGGGTGGTTGTCTCTGCTTAGGAGAGAAGCAGCAAAGAACTGAGCAGGAGGCAGGCTTTATATAGAATTTCTTGTAGGAATGGAACTTTCCAGGGTGGCCCGATCTTGGGCTTTTTTAATCTCTATAGGGCGGAGCATGGCCACCTGCATCTCGAGAGGCAGGAAACAGGTCATTACAACTGTTACAGTAGTTTGGTGGCCAGGCCTGGCTGGTCACTGGAGGGCTTACAAGAAGGAAGAAGAACAGTACCTGGTTTGGTGCTGCCAACCGCCGGTCGTGGACATGAATGCTGACGCTTTTCATCTAAGAGATGTCGGACATCTGCAAATTTCTCAGGTAGCAATTTGTTACCAATTCGATTTTTTATATTGCTGGTTGATATACTATCTGCCCTCATAGAGTTCCTGTAAATAAAAAAAAAAAAAAAACCAAAAAAAAAAACAAAACAAAACCAGGGAGAACACAAGTAACCAACTTCAACTGTGAGACAAGCAAATCTCCTACTTCAGAGAAACTTAACTTGAGACGACACTATTCCCTTACAATAGCACTGATAATAGCTTACTCAGAACAGGATCAACACGCTGTGAAGAGATGGTGATGACAGCAGGGTGATTTCCACATGATGCCTGGACACTTTATCACAGAACACAAAACTAGCGGTCACTGTCTCCAAGGGCAAACGAACATAGACAGATGCTTGCAAAGAGGCTGGAACTTCTCTGTCTACAGACCATCCTACCATGAGAGCACTACTCTGCTAGAATTTTCTATTAGTTAGTTCTATGAAAACTAAACACAAAGATGTGAACAAGGCCACACAAATCAACACTAGAAGTTCCTTTTCTTCCTATTGGCGAGGACCTCAGAAAGCCCAGGCCTGGTGGTGCAGGCTGCAGACTCAGTTACTTGGGAGACTAAGGCAGAACACAGGATGATCACAGATTCACATCCTGCCTATGTTACATATTTATATCCAGCCTACTTGGTTTAGTAAGATACTGTCTCAAAATTTCAGAAACTTTAAATAAAATCTATACTTATTGAATCAGCTCATTAAAATAACTATGTTCTCTATTCAGAGGTCCATAAAAATTAGGAGGAACAATGGTTTCTAAACCCAGTAAGAGTATGAGTCACAGACAGTAATGTGGATAAAGCCCTAGAAAGGAAAATCTAGCAACACATACAGATTTTTAAATACATAAATTTTTCTTTTATTTTTTATTTTGATTTTTTGAGACAGGGATTCTCTGTGTAGCCCTGGCTGTCCTAGAACTTGCTCTGTAGACCTGGCTGGCCTTGAACTCACAGAGATCAGCCTCCTGCTGCCTCCCAAGTGCTGGGATCAAAAGCGTGTGCTACCTCCACCTGGCAACACATATATCTTAAACACATGTATCTAGCAACACATACAGGTTTTTAAACATATGTATTATTTTCTATAACAAGGCAGACTTTGAGGAATCATAGTATTAACTATTAAACTATTAACATTAACTATTAAAAGGGATTAGTTGTGGTGGAGTAGCCTTCCAGAAGTAAATAAAAAGAGAATTAAAAACACAAAGCCAGAGCTATGCACTGAAACTCAATCTCAAAAAAAAACCCCAAATAAATAAAAAATAAATAGGACCAGCAAGATAGCTCTGCAAGTAGGGGTACTTCCTTCCAAGTCTGAGCACTTATGTTCAACATTCAGAACCCACATGGTAGAAGAGAACCAACTCCACAAGGTGTCCTATGACCAACACACATGCACCATGAAATAGTCACACATAAAAAAAAATTAAAATAAAAATTTTGTAAGTAGTTAAATAAATGATAATAGTGTTAAATAGTGTACTACATATGATGGAAGAAATAACAGATGTCTGGAAATAAAAGTGGTTTTCAATTTTTATACTGTCTATGCAACAACTATTGCTTATATAGAAAAAAAAATTGGATGCTTCCATCAAATACCAATAAAGGAATATAAATTAGGGTAAAGGAATATAAATTAGGGTAAAAATGACTGCAACATGAAGAGGGACTGTATTTGTCCACTTAAAAAGCAAATTACAGGCCTAGAGAGATGGCTCAGCAGTTAAGAACATCGGCTGCTCTTCCAAAGGACCTGGGTTTGAATTTCAGCACTCACATGGCAGCTTACATGTGTAACTCCGGTTCCTGGGGATATGATGGCCTTTTCTGACCTTCAAAGGCATTGCATAAATATGGTACACAGATATTCGGGAGGAAAAACACTTATAAAACAAAAATAAATATTAAAAAGAAAATCAAGCTACAGTGTAAGAATATATCTCAATGGGCGAGTACTTTGTCTAGTAGTATGTACACAAGAGTACATACTACTTCTGTTCAATCATTAGTATTTCCAAAATAAATAAATAAGTAATTTTAATTTAAAGTTAACATCATTAAAAAGAGGAAAAGTATTAGTTGGGAGGCAGTGGCACAGCCTTTAATCCCAGTACTTGGGAGGCAGAGGCAGGTGGATCTCTGTGATCAAGGTCAGCCTGGTCTACAGAGTGAGTTCCAGGACAGCCAGGGCTGCACAGAGAAACCCTGTCTCAAAAAAAAAACAAAAAAAAAAGTATTTTACCTAATACTTTTCAATTGAGATTCCACTTCATCTGCATACATGGTCATCTTCATGCTTTTCTTTGGGGAGGGAGTGGAAATCATCTTCAGTTCTAGATCATAGTCCATCTCATCTGAGTCTGAGCTGCTCGCACTGGACCGCCTAGACACGCTCCGCTCACGGGGCTGCTTGAGAGTAGGGAGTTCCTCATGGTACTCCACCACGACCCTGTCATCTGCATCCATGTCTTGGTCCTCTTCTTCCTCTTCCTCTTCTTCAATGGGTTCCTCAGGAACATTCACTAATCCTGAAGAAATTTAACCCAAAGGTTAGAACTAAACTTAAGGCTAAACTAACAAGCATCATTTCTACTCCACTTCTACGCTGGTAGAAGGAAAGACTATGACCTCCAAGACTGTACTGGAGTATTTACCATCTGTAAAAGTGCCAAACTGGAAGCGATTCTTACTTACTTATTTATCCAAGAGACTGGATAAAACATGAATGTAGTAGTATAAACTCCTGTACAATATGAGCAATCTTCATTATTTTTGAGTTTTATATTATAAATCTGTCAGAACAAGGTTCTGTCATGAACATATGCAAACTGATAGAAAACTAAGCACTTCTTCCTAGCCAAGGCAACAGCAACACCACCTGCTTATTCATGACTCAAACCGTAAGCAAGGTCCTTTTCAATTTATTAACCGCTATGTTTTCAGTTTTTGTGCTTTCTCTTGATAATTTTACTGCTTAAAAATGGTCCCTGCTGGGCAGTGTTGGCACATACCTTTAATCCCAGCACTTGGGAGGCAGAGGCAGGTGGATTTCTGTGAGTTCAAGACCAGCCTGGTCTCAGAACAAGTTCCAGGACAGGCTCCAAAGCTACATAGAGAAATTCTATCTCAAAAAGCCAATAAACAAACAAACAAACAAACAAAATGTTCCTGAGCTGTTAAATAAGTGGTGGTCTATACCTTGATCCCAGTATTGAGAGGCAGGGGCAGGTGGATCTCTGAGAGTTCAAGGCCAGTCTGGTCTATAACACAACATTGTTCCAGACACAAGGGCTACAGAAAGAGACTCTCTCACAAAAAAAAAAAAAAGAAAGAAAGAAAGAAAGAAAAGAAAAGAAAAAGAGAGAGACAGAGAGAGAGAGAGAGAGAGAGAGAGAAAGAAAAAAAGAAAGTCCCATTAAATACAGTGAGTGAAGTGTTGTTTAGTAAAAGGATGGTGGTGCACCTCATGAAGAAAACACCAACACTACATTAGCCTTGTTCAGGCATGGGTTACACACTGTCAGCTGTTAATTCAATGCCAAATAATTAATAGTGCATATTAAATAAGCTGTCTTTAAATAGAAAAATGGGCACAGCAATGTTACACACTGATTAGTTGACAAAAATAGTGTGACCAGATGTTTTGTACAATTCAATATTCACTAACATTCCGTGTAACTTTATGCCACGTGATAGCCCTCAATAATAAAAATCAACATTACAGGCTAGAGAGATAGCTCAGGTTAAGAGCACTAGCTGCTCTTCCAGAGGTCCTGAGTTCAATTCCCAACAACCACATTGTAGCTCATAACCACCTATGAGATCTGGTGCCCCTTTCTGGCCCACAGGCATACATGGAGGCAGAATGTTATATACATAATAAATAAATAAATAAATCTTTTTTAGAAAAATCAACACTAACTCTAAAGCTTATGGGCTCTTGGTCTAGAAAGATGGCTCAGTGGTTAAGAGTGTATACACCTCTTGCAGAGAACCAGAGTTTGGTTCCTAGAGTTGATGGCTTGTAACTCCAGCTCCAAGGGAATC
>JAQHUG010000322.1:389977-411225 GCA_028555095.1 Dicrostonyx torquatus
AAAAAAAGAATAAGTTACAACACTATCTTTGTTTTTTTGAGTCAGGTTTTCTCTGTGTACCCCTGGCTGACCTGGAACTCAGACCGATCCACTGGCCTCTGTCTCCTGAGTGCTAGAATTAAAGACATGTGGCACAGGCCCAGCTGACAATATCTTAAAGTAACTGAAACTGGAAAAGTATAACAGAAAATATGTGCATTACTAATATGCAGATCTCAAAGACACAATTCTGTACACATTCATCAGCTAAAAGTATGCACGCTGCATCTCTTCTTGTTTTGTCCCAATGACACCTGTGCACATTGTTTGTACTGCTGACATACCTAGCTCTATAAAGCACGCAGAAGACTGTACACAAGTTCAAGATAAAAGTGAATCTTCTAGAAAGCATAATGAAAATGGTTCCTTTATAATAAACATACAAGAGAGAAAGAAAAAAAACTCAAGTCATAATGTCCCATGTTTTAGTAGCATTCATATGCAAAAAACAATGTGTAAAAATACTCAACTACTCACATTACCAGAAAAGAAAACAAATTCAGTTCATCTGATAAGGTTTGTTCATGCAGTTGTTGATATTAATAGTAGAAAAATTAAGTTCCTAAGAAATTTTTATTTTAATTTTCTCTCTGTGACATATGGTCTTTTTGTTAGAACCGTTTTATAAAATCATGTGACTTCTTGCATGGGCAATTCAAAATTAATCATGATTTGACTTACTTTCCTCTATGTTGGCAGAGGGTGAGGGCAAAGAAGAGAGGATAATAAAGTTTGGAACCTTAAAAGATTGTGTTAAGAATAAAAATACGATTTCGAGAGCCGAACATGTGTGTGTCTACCCAAGAGCTGAGCAGGCAACTACCGGAATGTCGGTGTTTATACGACGTCAAGCCAACGTCATCCCCAATCAGGGCTCTCTTCTTGATCACATCCCGCTGAATGCGACGGGAATGATATCTTCGCTTCCTGCAATATTGCCAAAATAAGCACACCATCAGAAACCAATAAGAAGGATGCTGAAATCCACTTCATTCCAGCTCCACAATGGCACAGCATTAGTGCCGAAGCAGCGTTCTCACACCATTTGCTACAACTAAGAATCATGAGTGCTTCCCTCGCTTTCCTTCAGTCCACAGGATGTTCTGACATTCCGCCACAGAACACCAATTGAATGATGAAAAACAGCTGAAGTAGTGTTCAAATTATTGTAATTTTAAACCAGCACTTGGGAGGTAGAGGCAAGAGGATCAGGAGCCCAAGGACCTGCCTGGCTACATAAGAGTTTGAGACTTGTCTGGACTACATGAGACACTGTTACAAAAAACTAAAACCAAAACAAAACATTTTGCAGTGGTCACCAGTGAAGACAGAGACTTAAAGCTGACAAAGTATTGAGAATAAAAGACTCTTGAATGCCTAAACCAAAATGGGACATCTATACCATCCCTTCCAACTCCCAAGAAACACTGTGGAAGAAGGGCCAGAAAAAACATAAGAGCTGGAGAAGAGTGAAGTGGGGTGGAACACTGAGTTCTTGCTTATGGCATGATTGCCACACTCTGAAACTCACAGCTGTGATTGCTTGCACAAAACCTACACAAGATAGAGTTCATCAATCCCATTATTATGGGGAGGGATTCACAGGACACCATGATTTATATGCAGTTTGTAGTTGAGTGGGGAGGGAAAACTCTCCTTCAGTGACTACTGGTAAGAAAGCCATGCTCCTGTAAAAAGCTCTAATGAAACTCATGGGTCACTCACACAACAAAGAGAGACATCAGAGGAGAAGGGAGCTAGTTGGAAAAGGAATGGGTAGGGACAGGGGAGACCAAAATCAAACTATCAAAATGCATTATATATACTACATGGATGTCATTATGAAGCCTATTATGTGCAATTAATATATCTAATAAAAGCATTAAGACAAACAGTCATTATATTTTACAGTTTTTGACTCACCATGAATTGCTAAGAATTCCTTTCATGCCTCCATAATTGGGATTTCCATATTTCATATAATATTGACTTCTTCTGGCTGCTCCAAGTTCCTTTTTGTCATCTGAAAGTTAATAGAATAGTTTCTTGTGAGTGGGAAGATAATACTGACTACTTGATTTTGGATTTGTTTTTTTTTAAGTCAGAGTCTCCTGTAGCCCAGATTGGCCTTAAATTTACAATAAAAAGACCATATAACCTGCTGGGTGGTGTTGGCGTATGCCTTTAATCCCAGCTCTCTGTCTCGGGAGGCAGAGACAAGCAGATCTCTGTGAGCTTGAGGCCAGACCAATCTACAGAGCAAGTTCCAGGCCAGGCTCCAAAGCTACAGAAAAACCCTGTCTCGAAAAAAAAACAAAACACAAAAAGAGCATATAATCCATCTATACTACTTGTGGATATATGTCCAAAAGGAGCCAAAATTAGCATACTGTAGGGATATCTGCACATCCACGGTTATCAAAACATTACATGCAAAAAGCCCATTCCATCAACCCCCAAAAGACCCTACAATAACTTCATGGCACTATCCCAAACTGGGACAAACAGTGGCATCTTCTACTGAGACAAGATACCAGCAAGCACATGTCTTCTGTTGGAACGTAGGGACACAGAAATTATGTGAAGATAGGATATTAAAGCACCTGTCTTTGGCTGTATGGCACTATAATAGACGGGTCACAACACTGATACGACCATCACCACTGGGTTCCCTAGGAAGCTGTGACAGGCCAAGCTCAGCACTGCAGGGTTCAACTATCTATTAGAAAAAAGCACAAACTACTGGCTTATTTGCTGGCAATAGTGAGGGTGAGCATCCTCTATGAAAAGATGTGTGAGAACTTTGTGAAACAGAAGGAAAGGGAGCCTCAGTATTCATTGGCTACTATGCTGAGTGCCTATGCTACTCAGCTTTATCTCACCTGAAACTAGTCCAAAGACACCAAGGCAAAGATGACATACACATTGGTTCAGGAGGAGCTTCTGCAAGATCAGACTTCTACCAGCACAGCTGGACGCTGGCCTAGGCCTTGATGGGAGAGTCCCTGGTCCAGTGACTCCAAGTGGATTCAAGTGGGGTGACAGTAGAACTGAAAGAACACCTTTACTCCTGACCATCACTTTGTTATCTGTGCTGACCAGGATGGACATGGTGGTAGACTCAGTGTGTGCCCATGGAATCGCACTCATTTCAAAACCAGCTCTCTCACCACAGACATGGTGGTATCTTCAGGATGAAGCCCTGATCAGATCAGTATACCCCTAACTAAATCTTCACCCATAGCAGCACTTCAGTGGTGGGTTCTGCATGTTAGAGGGTACCCTGAGCACTGCCAATGCCATTCTGGTCCTGTGCCCAGCACCTATGACTTCTACAAATCTTCTACTTTAATAAACTTCCCTCTCCTAAAAACAAAATCTCAATATAGTGGCACACCCCTTTAATCACAGCATTTAGGAGGCAGAGACAGGTGGATACCTGAGCTCCAAGATAAATTGATCTACAGAGTGAGTTCCAGGGCTACACTTTTTGTTTGTTCAAAAAACAAAACCAAAGGCTCACAAGGTACCCTAGTTGTTTTTCTCTGTGGAATTTCAGAGTTAAGTAAAAGGGGAACTATTGGGGAGGTAAAAAGAAAAAAGGAGGGAATTATGAACAGAAGAGAGGATGGATGGGATCCAAGTACATCACAAGCATGTGTGGGAATGTAACAATGAAATCAATCACTGCACAATAAAAACACACTAACAAATATGTATGTAAAGAAATTCCTTCCCAGCACTCGGGAGGCAGAGGCAGGCGGATCTCTGTGAGTTTGAGGCCAGCCTAGTCTACAAGAGCTAGTTCCAGGACAGGCTCCAAAGCTACAGAGAAACCCTGTCTTGAAAAAACAAAAACAAAAAACAAAAAAAAAAAAGGAAATTCCTTCTTAGTCAGTAAACCAGTTTACATAAAGTATTTGCTTAAAGGGAGTTTGGGATTATCTGCACTAATTTCTGATCAACAAGAAAAGTGACTCATTCTGACCAAAACTCAGTATCAAATTTACCTTTTGTAGCAAATCTCATGAATAGCCTATTTCCTTTAGCAAGTTTGTTTGCTGGTCGAAGATCATTTCTTAACAAAGACTCTTCTTCTACCTGAGACAATGTGTCCAACTTAAGAAAAAGAAAACATTTTCAATGTAAAAATCCAAGCACTTTTCATACTTTTTCTGTAGTTACCATTAAGAAAGTATTCTATTTGTTACACCTATCAGTGTTATAGTACTCATTCCCCTTGAGACCTCTGAAGCCAGGTCTTCTCTCACTACCTTGCCTAAAAGAATAATCTCCATAATTTTCTATCTTTTATCATAACATTTTAAAAAATTACATGTACTTATATATGTCTGTCTGGGGTTATGTACACATGAGTGTAGTTGTCTGCAGAGAGCAGAAACAGTATTAGATGCCCTGACGTGGGCAGCTGTGAGACATCCCACATGGGTGCTGGAAACTAAACTCAGGTTTTCTGCAGGCACGGTATACACTGTCTTTGAAGCCCTAATTTTCTCCCCCTTACCTTTTACTGTTTCATAGTGTTCACGGTGTCTCCTAATGTAGCTTCCAGTGGGGTGAGGCCTTTATTTTTTTACTTGATAGTAGGTTCCCAGAATTTGGTTCACAGTAAACTTCATTTCAATTTTAAACTTGAAATGAGTATGCTTAGCTGGGGACACAGATCGAAGGCACAGCACTTGCCTAGCACCATGCACACACAAAATGAACACACACCAAGATTTCTAACAAACTCTAGCTGCTCTCCCTTACTTTATTGGTTAGGTAACACTTCAAAGCATTTCTTAATTAACCCATTTTTTCCTTCTGAACAAGTATAAACACTATTCTAAGATTCCAAAATGAACTGTTGTAACATTCACACAAATAATAAATGGCTGAGAGTCTGTTGTACCTTCAGAAGGTTCCATGTTAAAGCTAGACAGAGAACACAGCTTACTAAGTCTTTAAGACTTACATTTAAAAAGACAGTAAGCATTTTTTCTTACAATAAAATCTTAGTTATTTTTGCCCTATTACTAACCTCTACATCACTTGAATTCTCATCTTCAACTTCTCCTTCTTCAGTCTCGTCGTCATCTGAACTGTCTTCCTGCTTGTCTAAAATAGAGTGTGAGGGACAAGAGGAACCTTAATGTAACCTCATCTCATAAAATTTAAAAAGCCCAGTGTTCTCTATTCCTATTGACTGGTACCCAAGCATCATAATTTACCTCAGAAACATCTGGTAATGCAGTTTTCATAACGCTCTACTCAAAGACCCAGAATTAGTCAGTGTAAGAATGGGCAAGGGCCCCTTTGTGTGTAGTTACCTTTCTTGTTTTTCTCAGATGACTTGTCTTCACTGGTATCTCTGTTTCTTATCTTATCCTGAGCTGGCAGAGAGCTCATATTGATGAGAGCTCGTGTGGCTGTCATCTCATCCAGCCAAACCACATTACCTAAAATAAAACATTACAGATTCAAGTGTTAAGTTTTTGAGAGCGGATTTAGCATCAGGTTCATTACCACTGCTTCACTGGCTATATACAGCTGTCAGTCAATGCAAAAACAGCTCATGAAAAAAGTATAAAAGGTGGTGAAATGCCTGATGAACATGGTCTAAAGCTACACTCCCAAACCCAATCCCACAAAATAACTGTTCTATGCCTATCAACTGCTTGAAGCTGAATGTGGCAGCACACACAATCCCAGCACTTGGCAGGCAGAGACTAGAGGATTTCCAGTGTTAGACCAGGCTGGGCTAGAGTAAGACCTACCCCAAGAAAACCCTCCTGGAGCCGGGCAGTGGTGGCGCACGCCTTTAATCCCAGCACTCGGGAGGCAGAGGCAGGCGGATCTTGAGTTCGAGACCAGCCTGGTCTACAAGAGCTAGTTCCAGGACTGACTCTAAAGCTGCAGAGAAACCCTGTCTCAAAAAACCAAAAAAAAAGAAAACCTCCTGGAACACAATAACTGCTATATAGCACGAACAGGTTAGCTGTTTTTCTTCTAAGCTAAGAACAGAGGTTAAGAATAAATAGTTTAGGCTATAATTATTCACTATCAAAGATAGCAAGAATGCTTTAAAAATCATAAACAGAAGCATGCTAAACAGAATATGTGGTATACTTACAGGAGGTATCATCCAGCCATTCAATGTGAGCTGGAGGATATTCTTTAAAATAGGAAAAGATATCCTGGGTACTCATCTCATCTACTCCACAAATATAGATGGTCTCCAGTCTCACTTTGGGGATTGCTACAAAAAAAAAGACAGATTTCTTTTCAACCTGGTATGTACTGCTTGCTAAGCACTTTTTTTTTTTTTTTAAAAAAACAATGATTTAGATAATGGGTCTAGAAGAGGAAGAAACTAAAACAAGATGGCAAGGCCAACTGCAATAATGGTTACCATTGACCTACAATTAAGCAAATGTGTGATTTAGAATAGCCATCTATTCTAGGGTTCAGATTGAGGAAATAGAACAACGGTAAAATAAAAATAAATGGCAGTTCTTTCTACAATGCCCCATAGGACTGGTCATGGAACTTGATGATCTGATTCTGAAATTACACACACACACACACACACACACACACACAAAAACCCCTATGGGGGCTGGAGAGATGGCTCAGCGGTTAAGAGCATTGCCTGCTCTTCCAAAGGTCCTGAGTTCAATTCCCAGCAACCACATGGTGGCTCACAACCATCTGTAATGAGATCTGGTGCCCTCTTCTGGCCTGCAGGCATACATGTAGACAGAATATTGTATACATAATAATAATAAAAAAAAAGTTTAAAAAAAAAAAGAAATGCCCTATGGTAGACATTCCAAGAATAGCCTCCACACTCAGATGAAAACTAAAAAACAACTATTGCATGGTGCTAGAGTCAAGAAACCCTACAAATACCTACAGCATGATGGTGCCTGTAATTCCAGTATTTGAGATATTGAGGTAGAACAAATGCCACAAGTTCAAAGCCAAATGGGCTACAGAGTTCATTACAGGCCATTCTGGGCTCCAGTATTAAAAGTCTATTTCAAACCCTACTGTACACACACACACACACACACACACACACACACACACACACACACGACATCCTAAAAATCAGTTAAAAACAAAAACAACCTCAGTCAGGTGGTAATGGAGCACATCTTTAATTCCAGACCTGAGGTGAAGTGATCTTTGTGAGTTCGAGGCCAGCCTGGCCTACAGAGCTAGCAGAGCTAGTCCCAAGATAACCAAGGCTACTCAGAAAAAAACCTGTCTCAAAAAACCAAACCAAACAAAAATGGGCAAAAATGTAAACAAATAATTTACAAAGATGGAAATATAAACGACAGATAAAAATATTGAGAGGGGCTGATCTTCCTACTATTCTGGAAATTCATATTAAAAGGATACTAAGCTAGGTATGGTGGTGCACATCTTCATTCCCAGCATTCAGGAGGCAGATCACTGTGATTTCTAGGCCAGCCACGGCCACACAAGGAGACCCATCTAAAACCAATCAAAAAAGATATCAGCTTCCATTGAACAGTCTTTTACATGAAACACTGTCCAGGTGGGAGGAGTTGCTCCTCCTGCTAGTAGAAGCATGGACAAGGACATTCCAAGGATAAGAGACTATAGCCTAGCACATACCCTATAAAACCTATGAATTCTCAGCATCAACCCCAGCATGCACATGAGGTCATAAAGTATCTCACACAACAATGACCAGGGTAACACTACTTATAATAATCCAGCAGCCATGAGGGTAATAAGTTATGGCTTACCTATATTAAGTAAATCATGGTTTAACCATACAATACTGTAGAACATAACATAGTAAGAAAGCAATACAGAGAGAGAGAATGATTAAATACCAGAAATTCTAAAACATATTGAGTGGGGAAAAAAAGTTATCAAAAATTCTTGGGGCCAGGGAGATGACTCAACAGTTAAAGCTCTGGCTGCAACACAAACTTGAGGAGCTGAGTTCCACCCCCAGACCCCACGTAAGAAGCCTGATGCAGCAGCAGGCATCTGTAATCCCAGTCTCTAAAACGAGAAGCAGAGCTCATGGGTCAGCACAGCAGAAATAGAGACATTGCCTCAACAAGGTGGAAGGTAAGAAACTACTCCTGAAAGTTGTTCTCACACCTCTATATTCACGCTGCAGCATGCACACACCCACAACTAATATACACCATTACATAACATCAAACACCTTAATGCTGTAGAAAAAAGCCTGAGCAGGGCAGTGGTGGCACACACCTTTAATCCCAGCACTTGGGAGGCAGAGGCAGGCGAATCTCTGTGAGTTCAAGGCTAACCTAGTTAGCCTGGTCCCATTCACAATACATTGAAAACAGTTGCTACAGCTGGTTTAAAAAAAAAAAAAAAACGTTGACAGTCATGGTCAAAACAGAACTGAGTGCTACCATAAAATATTCAAGTAGGTTATCTTGTTTAACCCTTTTCATTGTAAAATATGTAAGGATGTCATCAAGAATTTATAAATCCCTGTATATCTACTACCTGGTTTTAATTCCTTAAAAGATCTCAAGCAGAGACTAATAGAGAAGAGGCTGTGGGCCAGGAGTAATGAGTGGGGAGGAAATGGAGACAGGAGGGATGCATCTGAACAAAACTCAATATGTACATGTATGGACATGACAGAATCCTCTCAATCTATACAAGTAGTATTAGTTTTTAAATTTCATGCAAATAAAGCATCATATAAAAACCAGGGCCTCATAACCTCCCTTCCTCTTCTGAAGTCAGTCTAACAAGAATTCAGTTCCCATTACTCCCAAGCATGTTTTTCTTTTAACTGATACATGAAAACAGAACATGCTGACTCATGCCTGAAATCCTAGCACCCAAAAGGCTGAAGCAGGAAGTTCACTAAGAATTCAAAGCTAACATGGGTGAGTTTCAGAGAAGCCTGGACTACAGGATAAGGCCCTTTCTCAAAAACAAAAAGGAAAGCAAACGCTTATTACTTCTTTTTGGTATAAACATTCAAATGCCATTCCTTTATACATTTGAAATATATTATTACATAATTGTTCTCAATAATTAACCTCCCATGCAATTCCATAACCAGATCTTCTTACTCCAAACCAGCATTTTACTATCTACTCCTCTTGAACTCATGTATTTTAGATTTCATTCATGGAATCACATGCTACTGTTTATCTGTGTCAGGCTTATTTCACTTATAATGATCTCTATTTCTACCATGTTGTCACATTGACAGACAAGGTTTTGCTTTTTTTAATAGCTGAAAAGTATTTCATGTGAGTATGTACTACATTTTCTTGATCTATTCATCAGCTTGTGGGGGGAATGTAGTTCAAAGATATGGCCTCAGCTTTAACCCCTATACCACAAATGGACATTTAACTTGATTCCCTGTCTTGAATATGCAAATAGTGCTACAAAAAAATAACAAAATTCACAGGTGTACAGATGTCTCTTCATATATTGATTTTCTTTGAAAACAGGCTTAGAAGTGGTACCCTAGGCCCTATGGTAGTTCTACTTTTTACATTCCCACCTACAGTGCACATGGTTTGAATATGGAGTGTACACTATAGGCACATATCTTAAGTGCTTCATCCTCACCTTGGAGTGCTACCTTGAAGGCTATAGACTACAGCTTTGAGGATGTTGGTCCTAGATAGCAGAAGCAGGTGTTGGGGAGGGGCTTCGAAAGTTATATCCACCTATAGTCCCAGTCTTTCTCTGTCACACATTCTCACTATTGTGGATCAAGCTTCTGTCCAGAGGGATTGCATACCTGTGGATCTGAGTGTCAGGTGTTTTCTTTCCCCTCCATTGTACTATATTTGGAGTCACAGCCCAGCTTAGCAACTGCAGGAATTTTAACAAATTTGACCTTTCCTGTCATGACAGACTGTGACTCTCTGAAATCTTGAGCCAAAATCAATCCTTCCTTCCTTAAGCTGCTCTGTCAAGCATTTTGTCACAACAATAAGACAAGTACCTAGTTCCCTTTTCTCCACTCCTTGCTAGTGCTTGTTATCCACTCAAAATGTATGCAGGCCATGCCCAATCTTCTGACACTGCAACAGATCTTTCATCTATAGAGTTCATGTTGGAGAACCATGTAATCAAGTTACAAAACAGAACAAAATCTCACACCCAAAAATCTCATCATGCATTAAGAAAATGTATAGCTTTGTGTTGTGATACAGTCATAGTTACCCTGGTACACATGTGGCCCACAGAGCTTAGGAAAGACTAAGGGGTGGATGGAGAGATGGCTCAGTGGTTAAGAAAATGTGTTGCTCTTGCAGAAGACCCAGATTTGTTTCCTAGCACCCACAGGTGCTCTGAGGGTCTGTAGGAACAAGGCACACAGACATACATGCAGACAAAACACCCAAAAGACTTGTAAAATCTGAAACAAATTACCAGAAAAAAAAACAGAAGGAAAGCTTCAGGTCACTGGACTAGGCTGAGATTCCTTGAATAAGATTCCCCAAAGCACAGGAAACAAAGACAAAACTAAACAGATGAATTACACTGAACCCAAACTTCTTCACAGCAAAGAAAACAATCATCAGAACAAAGAGACAACCAACCTATAACCTGGGAGAAGATATTTGCAAAGTATACCTCCAGTAAGGAATTAACATCTATACTACATAAGGAACACCAAAACCCCAACAGCAAAAGAAGAAAAAAAAAATCCAACAGAAAAATGGCAAAATGTCAGCCAGTGGTGATGCACACCTTTAATCCAAGCACTCAGGAGGCAGAGGCAGGTGAATCTCAAGTTCGAGGCCATCCTGGTCTACAGAACAAGTTCTAGGACAGCCAAGCCTACACAGTGAAACCTTGTCTCAAAAAACAAATAAACAACAACAATAAAAAAGAGCAATATTGCTATGTTTGGTGGTGTAGGCTGTTAATCCCAGCACTGAGGAAGCAGGGGAAAAAAGGCGTGGGGATATGCCAGGGATGGCATGTTGATAGTACGCATCTGTAATTCTAGCACTGGGAAGGCAGAGGCAGGAAAAGCCCTGAGTTCTAGGACACCCTGTTGTACAAGGTGAGTCCTAGCCAGGTCTACACTGCAAGAAAAACATTCTCTAAAAACAACAACAAAAACAAAGAATACTTTCTTGGCTCTTGGCAGTGCAAGTCCATGAGGACAGAGATACCCTCAGGACTTTTTAATCCAGCAAATACTCACTGGTGAAGCAACAGTGAGCAGAGACTCATGCAGGAAGGGAAATACTGACTGATTTAACCCAGTGGTTCTTGGGCTTCTCAGTTCCTTGAACTAAAAGCTATGATTTTAGAAGGCTATAATAAGTCAAGAGATGGTTCCCCAGAATGTAACAAAAAACAAGACAGAGCCAGGCATGGTGGCACATGCCTTTAATCTCAGCACTAGAGAAGCAGAGGCAAGTAAGTGGATCCCTGAGTTCAGGGCCAGCCTGGTCTATTTGGTAATATCTAGGCCAGCCAGGACTATGCAGTGAGACCCCTGTCTCAAAAGAAAAAAAGGAAACAAAAAACAACTCCCAGTAATGGAAAAGGAAAAGTTTGGGTGTTAGACTACATATTTGTCCATCTGATAAAAATGAATTTAATTGAGTCAGACAGAGGAAAAAATAAAAACACCATCGTAGTATGTACTAACAAAAAAAAAATCACAATATGGATAAAAAAATAGTTTAAACACTAAAGAAGAGTGAAAAAGAATAAAAAATCCTGGCTAGATATATTTTAATTAGCAGAATAACATACATATTAATAGTGGACAATTTTCTTCAAAAGAAGCAGGTCAAAGCCAGACTTGGTGGCACAAGCCTTAATCCCAGCTACTAAGGAGACTGAAGGAGAATCAAGTTCAAAGTCAGTCTCCATGAGACACTGACTCAAAATAAAAAAACAAGAACTGGGGATGTAGCTCAGTGAAAGAACACTTATCCAGCATGTGTATGTGGTTCGTTTTCAAAAGAAAACCAAACTGTCAGAGGCAGTCCATAAGAGATAAGAACTTTGTTAAAATCAGGATTTCATGGATGAATGCCAAAGGAAAAGGCCCTCACCTTGCCAGTAACGTCACTGCAAAATAAACAGTCAAAGAAGGTAGCTAGACTTAGAGCAAGGGATGAGAAAGAGCGGAGTGCTGAGGGGCAACTGCACTGGGCATGGGAACTGCACATTCACTCAGTACTGCTTACAAGCCAGGCACTGAGGGCATCATCTTGGATGTTCCAATAGGAAAGGAAGATAACCAACAAAAGCAAGTAAGACAATAATTCAAGTCTTTTGGAAAGCAGATTTCAGAAAGCCCAAAGGAAAAAAGTCAATCCTCAGTCTTAGATTAGAATGATTAAAAAACAAAGTCAGTGGCCCTAATACAGTACAAAAAAGTTCTAAGAACCAACCCTGTTGGTGCAGGTGTGGGCAAGCCAGCCCAGAAATTGTGAGCATGGGAGAGCTGTCCCCATTACCCACACCCTTGCAGTGGCATGGATGGAGGAGAGACCTTCCTCCCATCAATGCCAGAGACAGATGAGAGAGTTGGCCCTGTAGTCATGAGAATAGGAGAGTTATCCATGACCCCCACCAGCTATAACACTTGGGAGAGCAGGCACTGCACTTAGCCTGGGTAACACGATAGAGCCAACCCTATTGGCAGAGGTGTGGGTGAGCCAGCCCCAAAGTAGTGAGTGTGGGATACCTAGCCCCACCCCTTATCTGCCATATGGCAGCAAGGACTGGAGAAATGTCCTTCCTCCTACCCCCATCAACGCCTGAGACAGGTAAAAAAGCTGGCCCTAGGGTCATAAGAACAGGATTGCTGTCCCTACCCCTCACCAGCTGCAGCATTCAGGACAGTCGCCCCCGTACCTTGCCTGGGCAACACAACAGAGCTGGCCCTAATGGTGTAGGTGTGGGAGCCAATTCTAAGGGCATAAAAGTAGAACTGGCCCCACCCCTTGCTCATTGCTACAAGAGGTGAATAAGTCAGGGCAATGCTGGAAAGCTCATCCTAATGGTGGAGATGGGAAGAACTGGCGGGAGGACCAACCCTACAGCTGCCCAGGCCAGGAAATAGGGTTATGACTTGGCCCACCCCAACAACTACCCCATCTGTGATCTGCTAGAGCACATGAAGGGACCTGACCAACAGACCCAAAGCTGCCAGATCTCCATGACACAGGGCAACAACAGGATATCCAAGAAGAGTCCTAGGGAGGGCCCAGCATTGATAATGTAGTAGAAACCAGAGGCCTCAAACCAGACTCTTTGCAATGAACACTTGCAAGTAAAGATATATGGTCAAAGGGGTTTATTGTGTGACTCACTGTGTCATACTGCAGCTTCTATGATGTGATTTTTATTTTTTCCCCTTTTTTCTCTTACATTTTGCTTTATTTGGGGGGGTACAGGAGTGGAGGGCAGATGCGAAGGGACAGGGGAAATAAATGGGATCAAGATACATGATGTTAAAGACACAAAGAATAAATAAAAAGAAGAAAAGAAAAGGCTCTAAGAAAAGCCACACTAGCACTCAGGTGGGCACAACCTCTCAAACATGCACGGGAGAGGGAAAGGGTCAATTAGAGTGACAGTGACAGAAAACGCTGATGCTGATGAAGAGTGTTAGAAAGCAGCATCCTAAAAAAAATAAAAAAATAAAAAATAAAATAAAAAAAAAAAAAGGAAAGCAGTATCCTACAAAGGGAAAAGCAGAAGCAATGCCCATTCCCAGAAAGACTGGAAGCAAATATACACCAAACTGGCAATGGTGGAACGTGGGAGGCACACTGCAGGTAACTTGTCACCTTACTTCACTTTCCAAATGCTCCTGGTGAGTACAAAGTGACTGTTAAGACATCTAACGAAGACCATGTTTCCAGAACAGCATGAACAGGCCTATCTAAAGCCCTGACAGCCATCTAGGCATAATGGTATACACCTTTAATCCCAGCACTCAGGAGGCAGAGTCAGGCCAGTCTGGTCTACATAGTGAGTGGACATCCAGAGTGACATAGTGAGACTCTGCCTCAAAATAAATAAATAAACCACAACAAAAAGGTGCTGACAGCTTTCTTTTCTCATTAAATGTTTGCTGCAGGAGAGAAAAGGCAAAACTGCTAATCTGTTTTGCTGTGCCACCAACAGCAGAACAAAACACAAGTGAAAAACAGAGGAAGAACCATTTCTGTGGAGTCAGACCTTCTAGTCCAGAGTTTTATCCCAGCATACTGACTTCATAATTAGGCATTAATTTCTAAAAAGGAGCAAAGAAAGAGAAGTGCTTTGAAGCCTTGAAAAGGACTAACCCCACACTGATGGAAAGAGGAGGAGTAAATTCCCAAGCCACAGACTCCAAAGCTTACTATCAGTCTGAATTTCCTCAGCAGCAGCTTATTAGGCAGCATCTATAATCCCTTGAGACACCAAATCTTTCCTATAGGAAATGACCTGAGTTTAGGAAGAAAAAAGTCACACTAGACTCATATGGTTTTGGGATTTGTTTGTTTACAAGATTACTAACTCAACAAAATTCAAAAAATACCAAGGATGGTGTTCCATCAAGAGTCAAGGTGTTAAGTCCAAGAAATCAGTGAATCTGTGACTCTGCAGGAGATGGGAATACACAGTTCATCTCAGCTGACAAGTGGATCAAGAGAAGGAAACTACATTTCAGGTGGAGCAGATGCAGTGAGGAAGACAGTTAAAAAGACAAAGGCACATACAGATAGCAGGTGTGATGGTGCAACCCTGTAACCCCAGCACAGCACTCAGTAGGTAGAAGGAAGGCCAGACGTTCCAGGAGCTCCTGGCCTGAAGACAAGTCTTCTGCCGTGACTGGCACAAAGGAGAGGATAAGGAGCAACAAGTCTGTCACTCAATACATATACTGTATCCAGAGTCTACACAGCACCTTAGGAATGACATTTAGAAACTGGAAGGACAGGAGGCCAGAAAGACATGCCATACAAAAGAAAGCTGGTCAAGGTTAAATGAGGTGGCCCACACTAGTAACCCAGAATTTATGAGGGTGAGGCAGAAGGACCACCCCAAGGTCCACTGGGCTATCCTAAAACCTTGTCTCAAAAGAGAAAAAGAAGGAAGTGAGGCTTTATTTCTATCACCTGAATGGTCACTGTATAAATAAGCAAAGTACTGAAGATGTTTTCCCTAAGAGTCACACAACAACTACTAGACAGAAATTCCTGGAAAGCAATGTTCCACACAAGGAAGTATCCTAAGACAAAACTGCCTGCCCTATAATGATTCTCATACAATCTCTGGATGCCAAAGGGCCTGATGTATTGGGAAGGAAGCTGGTTTAAATGACCTAGAAGATCCCTCCCAACCATGAAAGCTCTGATCCTGGAGACATGAGGACCAAAACTACTTAGCAAGATATCCAAAAGTAGCAAATCCCTTTTGAAGCATAACAGATGTAGTCTATCTCAAGTTGTGTCCCTGAATGCTAGGAACACAGGCTTTCAGTCAGGCCAGTCTTCAAGCCTGGCCTCAGGCAAGTTTCTTAACCTCTCAGCATCTTGGTCTTCTCATTAGTAAAATCCCTCAGAGAGCTGCTAAAGGACAAATTAGCCACAAAGCAGAGCAACTGTAACTCAGTAAGCATTTAATAAGTGCTATTGTTGTTATTAGTAAGAAAAAAAATCACATGACACTGGGTGTAGCTTGAGTATAAAGATAACTTATTTCAATCCCCCTCTCTAAGACTGGCCTGCTCAGGTGACTACTTAGCTGACTAAATAACTAACATCTACTGGGTGCCTAGTATGTGCCAAGCACCAATCGAAGAGCTGCAACATTTTGTCAGACTCCTGACAATTCTGTCTTCCAAGAGTTCATAGTGGTTAGACAATCTGTCCAAGTTACAGAGCTACAAAAAGGCAACTGGACTTCAGAATCTTAGCTTAAAACTAACGATTCCTAGTCCTCTCTAATCCTGACTCCGCATTAAAATTACCAAAGAGATACAAAATCAATAGTTACCTCTATGGCTTATCCAACTCTATTTACCCAAATTCTACCTTAAATTCATCTGGGTGGTAGCAGCATTCCCCAGGGTTCAGGGACATCATTTAGGCCGTCTTGCCTAAGGCTCATTTTCAGGTTGCACTATAAAATGAGTGATATTCCTAAGCTGATGTTCAGGCAAAGCTACTGTCTTTTAAATGAAATATCTGCATAGCTGAGCAAGTTGGCCCACAGTAATAAACTCAGAACTTGGGAGTCAGAGGCAAGAGAATCAGAGTTCATGGCTAGCATGGGCTACAAGTGATTCTGCCTAAAACAAAATAAAAACTCAGCAGAAACTTAAGATTCTGATTGCTTTACCATATGCAGGATAAATATTCTTGACTAAAATTTAACTCCAAAGCAATCCCATTAATAACATAGGTATTTTATTCCTATTTTGTGGTTAGTAAGTTGTCCAAGTCACAAAAGAACTGGCACTAGATTCCATGAGGGTTTGTGACCCTAAAGACACCAACAGAGAGGGAGTTTTGAGAACAAAATCAGGGAAACTTCATGGAGGGCAAATGAGCAGAGAAAAAGCACGGACAACTGTGGCTGGGACTAGAAGCCAAAGTGCAGTAAAAGATGGAGCTTTCAAAGCTGAGCTGTGAGAGAAGAGTCCAAGGCCTTCCTAGGCCTGCACTGTGCTAGCACATGACTGAGAAGCTATATTCCTGACCTTCACAGGACTTTTCCTCATACTGAGATCCACTTAGGCCTGGAACTCCAGAGCTTGCAAGAAAACTGAGGTCACATTCTCAACTTGAACTCAGGATGCAGGGAGAAGAGTAACCAGTTCTGCACACATACTACTTTGTCCCACTAGGACTGACTAAAAAAAAGAGTGACATGGTCTAGGACTATGGAATTATATTCACATTACATATAAAATATTCACATATATAAAATTATACCAGTAGACCAAAAATACTAAAAATAGTTAAGTGTTAAGCATAGGGCTGGTGAGACATGGCTTGAGGGTAAAAGCACTTGCAGCTAAGTCTGACCATCTGAGTTTGATTCCCAAGAGCCACAAAACAGGAAAGAACCATCTCCCTAAAATTATCCTTAGACCTCCATGCACAGGCTGTGGTACACATACACTAAAAGAATGTGTTTGTTTGTTTAAAGTAAGGTCTAAGTCTTTAGAGTCAGATAAACCTAGGTTGAAATCCTGGTCCTTTCATTAGTTCTAAGCAATGCATTAAACTTCTACAACTTGTTTCTTGCTTTGTAAAATAATGGTAAAAAATAAAAAATATTCCTCAGAGGGTTACTGTGAGAAACAAATACATAACATGCTTAACCCACTGCCATAAGGAAACCCGTTCCCAGCAAACAACAGCATTCTTTCCCTCATCTACCAGGTATGAGCTTCTGCTTTCATCAATCAGCAGGACTGAAGGTACTCACACAGCACCACAGAACTTCAACATACAGTAAGGAGGCTGCTTCTTGAGCTCTTTATAAATACCAATATTTGTAATAATATCTGTAATACAACAGAGAGAGGCCTTTTGGATTCATGGATTTAGATTAGAGGATAATAATAAGAATGCAGACTCGGTAGCCAGGCGGTGGTGGCGCACACCTTTAATCCCAGCACTCGGGAGGCAGAGGCAGGCGGATCTCTATGAGTTCGAGACCAGCCTGGTCTACAAGAGCTAGTTCCAGCGCAGGCTCCAAAGCCACAGAGAAACCCTGTCTCGAAAAACCAAAAAAAAAAAAAAAAAAAAAAAAAAGAATGCAGGCTCGGGCTGGAGAGATGGCTCAGAGGTTAAGAGCACTGACGACTGCTCTTCAAGAGGTCCTGAGTTCAATTCCCAGCAACCACATGGTAGCTACAGCCATCTGTAATGAGATCTTCTGGCCAGCAAGCATACATACAGACAGAACATTGTATACATAATAAATAAATAAATCTTTAAAAAAAAAAAAAGAATGCAGGTTCACTCCAAGGAAATGTTCCCTTTTTTAATAAATTGCTTTGCTATTGAGTATGGTGTATCCCTGTAATCCTAGTACTTGGGAGAAGCAGGAAGACCATGAGTTCAAAATTACCTTAAGTTTGAAACCAGTCTGGACTACTTGAGACGTTGCCTCAAGCAAGCAACAGAAAAGAGTAATTGGACTGAGGATGTGGTGACTTGACTTGCTTAGCATGAGAGCCTCAGGTTTACACCTAGTACCACAAACAAACCAAAACCCATCACTATCAACTGCCTTATTGTGAGTTCTAGGGAGCAAAATACATTAATAAAATAGACAATTGATTTAGGTCTCTTTGACAATAATTACTGGGAGGCCTGCATGTTCCACGTATTGATATTATCAATAAAAGTCTCCACTAATTCCCAAAGTGCTCCAATTGCCCTAAAAGAAAGCTCTGCAGTGGGACACTTCCAGTATTCTTTTTGTTGTTGCTTGGTTTGATTTGGTTTTTTTCAAGACAGGGTTTTTCTGTGTAGCCCTAGCTGTCCTGGTCTTATAGACCAGGCTGGCTTCAAATTCACAGAGATCTGCCTACTTCTGCCGCCTGAGTGTTGGGATTAAAGGTGTGCGCCACCACTACCTGGCCACTTCCAGTATTCTTAAAGGCAAAGAAAGGCTAACTAATTAACATCGCTATGAAAACAGATGATGAGAAGGGCCACAGAGAAGGAGATGCACATCTCATCTCAGACATAACCTTCCCTTGACAATCGCCTTTGTTTCTTTGTTCTAGCTCTAACTGAGAAACATCTGACAACCTCTCACCTTTACACAGAATCCCTTCCTCTTGGGTATGTGGGTGAGGACTGGACATACAGGACAAAGTCAGAAACATGAAACGATGGCAGGGAAAAGTTACCCTTAGAACAGTATGAAAAATTTTCCCCAAACCAACACACTGTACCTTTCTTCATCATGTCTCGGTCCAAGGCTACATTTCTTTGGGCAAGATTTACTTCTGCTCTAAAGTGGAAGCGCTTAGCTCGCTGTTCTTTCTTTTCAATTGCTTCCTAGAAAGTACAAAAAAGTCAAAGAGATAAAAGATGAGGAAAATTAAATCACAACAGCAACAAACAGCATGTTGCAACCTTAAAATAAATCAGAAGAAATAAGCAACCTGTGTTTTGAATGTGTTTTACAGTCAACTGAACATGCAGAGCTTACAGTAGTCCTACTGAAATCATCTCCATTCTATCATGGCTTGTGACTGCACTCAGAACATAGTACGAACTCAATGAACACTTGTTTATAAAGTTTTCTGATACTTCATGTATTATCAACAATCACACCAAGAAGTTACAACAAATAACCTCAACTTTTCAATTTTCCTAGGGCAGAAATGGAGATACAAAAATGGAAAAAAGTTTGGAGGAAATATTTCCACTAAGAGCAGATCTGATCCAGTGCTATTTCTAGGAACTCCACAACTACCATTATCACTTTACATGACTGTGAGCAGGGTAATCACACCTATTATGCTCTTCCACATTATGTCTGCCTGAATGGTCCACCCCCCAAAAGTCACACCCCCATTTAAAAATAACACCAGAGCAAAAACACTGTCTCCTCAATTCCAGCCTCATATGCATGGAATTGCCTGTTTTCAGTTTTATGTGACAAAGAGCATTGACACTTTGCTGAAAAGCCGTTTAGTTTTGTAGGTTTCTTCCAAGAGCAAAAATAAATTCAGGTCCAACTATGATTTTCTGATGGCTCAAGAATCCTTCACTAACTGCAATCGCCTGAAGACCTAACTAAAGAACGTTTGTGGCACTGAGGAAGCAGCAATGATCCTGTTAGTTCCTAACAGTTATGTTAACTTTTACACGGAAGTCTTCCTAGACCACCAACAACCTACTTTTCTTAGCATGTGTGTGCTATGGTGTGTGCATGTGCGGGTGGGGGAGCAGCTTCCTTAGTGCTACCATTACAGATGCAAATGCACTCCTGTGCAGTTTTTCACGTGGGTGCTAAGGATCTGAACTCAGGTCTTCATGCTTACACAGCAAGCACTTTAATGACTCAGCCATCTCCCTAGCCAAAATCCTTTAGTAACAATTTAAGTATAAAATCTTTTCTCCCAGGTACTTGTTTTATGTATTAGAAAATGATATGGGGTTAAGAGCAGTAAAGTTCTTAATTACAACGAGAACATTTTCACCCTGTACTATTTTCCTGACTAGACGATGCTAAGATTTCTTTGGGCCTTTAAGTAATCTGAAATAAACTAGGATGGAGAAACTATAAAAAGCCAAGTATGGCATATTTATTTTTATTTTTGTTTTTAAGCATCCAATATATAGCGTTAGTGGCTCTCACAGAGGACCTGGGTTCAGTTCCCAGCATCCACATGGTATTAGCTCACAACTATCTGTAACTCTAGTACCAGGCGTTCTGATGGCTTCTTCTGACCTCTACAGGTATCAGGCATGCACATAACACATGTAGGCAAAACACTAATATACATACAAAATAAAAAATATAATTGAAGCTGGGAAGCACACATATTTAAGTCTAGCACTCTGGAAAGCAGAAGCAGGTGGATCTCTTGTGAGTTCAAGGCCACCCTGGTCTACAGAGAGAATTCCAGGACAGTCAGGGCTACACAGAGAAACCCTGTTTCAAAAAAACAGAAGAAAAAAATATATATATATACATATATATATGTATATATATATAATAAAATTGAAAATTCTGTTTCAAACTGAACTAGACACATTTAAACCAGGAAAAAAAAAAGGTCTAAACTGAATTAAAGCAATGTACTGTTTATCACATGGAGATATTACAATGAAGGTGGTACAAGGGTAACAGCAATCACTTAGCAAAGGGCAACACTGTCAGGAGCTGAAAATAATTCAGTTTGTATGGTCCTCAAAGTTTAAGTACACACACAACTAGAAAACCCTGTTTTTCTATATTGGCAACCAGTGAGAATAGACATGTACCAAGGGTTTATTTACATGTTGGGTGCTTTTAATGTTTTTTATAGATAGTAGAAACAAAATACATTTTTTTAAATATTTATTTATTTATTATGTATACAATATTCCTTCTGTGTGTATGCTTGCAGGCCAGAAGAGGGCACCAGACCTCATTACAGATGGTTGTGAGCCACCATGTGGTTGCTGGGAATTGAACTCAGGACCTTTGGAAGAGCA
>JAQHUG010000322.1:412425-487566 GCA_028555095.1 Dicrostonyx torquatus
CCTGACCTCCTCCTCAGGCACTAGGTCTACATGTGGTACACTTCCACACATGCAAGTAAATCACTCATATACATAAATCTAAAAATACTACTACTAGTAATAATAATAATAAAAAGGTGGGTTCAGAAGACTTTCTTGAAAGTGTTTAGATGAAATGCAAAAAACAAAAAATTATTCTACTTTTGCTGCTGATGAACCCTGAAAGCATTAAATCCATAGATACAATCTGTGATAAGATGTGGAAGTAAGAACCAACATCTGAGGTTGTTTTCTAATTTCCATTTGTGTGCTACAGAATAGACACACTCTTACACAAAGACACACATACATCAAATGCAATAATAAATAAAATTAAAATAAGCATTCCCAGTGCAAGCTCTTTCTTGGAAATGGTTAAGCACAGGCATCTAAATACAGTGATTATCTTTTCATGGATACAAGCATACACAAATGTTGCCTGGATGTCTTTAGGATATACAATGGCATCCTTGGATAGATAGATAAAGATATTTGATGATAATAATATATGTGTACACACACACACACACACACAAGAAAAAAGAAGGCAAAGAATATTTAGTACCTGTAAGTCCTAAGGACCAAGTATTAATTTTACCTGCTTATCAAATTGAACAACTCATCATAGCCTGTCTTACCTTGGAGGTAACATCAATTCCAGTGATGAAGCTGCCAGCCTTGTTTTCATATCTCCTACTTGTGTCCTAACAGAAGAGGAAAAATGAGAACTTCTGGGAGAAAAATCCACAATTAAAGGCAGCCTGATAACTGGCTCTTTTTGAAGTCATTCTTTTCTAGGAGCCCTTCACCTTAACACCTGTGTTATTAGGAAGTCTACTTCTGAAGCTCCACAGTAGCAATCAACAATTCTAACAAGAAGCCTTTTCCAGTCCCCAGACAGGAGCCTGTTCAAAAGAAAGTAATTCTGCCAACTGAAAGTATCTATAGAAATGAAAATCTAAAAACGTTTGTGCAAAAAGTCAAAAATAAGATAGTCACTTAGCTCCCCAAACTGGACAAATTCCCCATGAAAGGCCACTAGGTGGAGCAAGTGCCTCCTCCACAAAAATGCATGAAGTCCTAGATCTCTGGGAAAAATACATCCCAATACAATGGAAAAAGGAAGGGAAATGCAGAGTGAGGACTGAAGTCTCAGCTTTGCATTCAATACCCTGGACATCTCCGAGCCTTGCTTTCTTTCATGCTATCTGTCTTTCTGACTTCTGCTCTTTACTTTGAGATTAATAAATCCCAACATTTCTCCAACAAAACAATCTTCTTCCATCTCAAAGACGTGCTTGCTGTCATCCTTGCTAGGAATTGCTACCTTCCAACTGACATAATTGCCCCATCTTGTCATTTGACTATCTCAGGGGACTTCCCTATACATCCTGGCACACACTGATGGCTTTACATCCCGGCTGGCCACTGTACTTCTTATCCTTTTAACAGGGTGTGTTTTCTTCGTAGTAATTAACACACACACAAATACTTATTTACCTGCGTTCCCTACTAGGACAAACTCCAAGAGGGAGTTTGATCTTAATCAAACACCTAGGATTATGTCTAGCACGTTGGGGGGGGGGGGGGGATTGTGATACATCTATGTTAAACTGAATGAATGGATAATACCTAAGTCACAACTGCAGTCAAATCTAGATGATATAATGTGGAAAACGCCAAAGTTGCCATTATGCTGTTATCAAAGTCACTGCCATTTGGCATCACTACCTAAGCCTTCACTCATAACGTCAAACGTAAAAACAAGACTTGCTATCGTGTAATTAAGGGGGAAAAGTTCACGTTGTGTGTGAAAATCGAACTATCCAAGCCTCAGACCAGCTTTAAGAACAGGGCATGTGACTACCAAATCACAGGCAAAACACTCCTCCTCATACCCACTGTGGTAAAAGACAGATCAAGTATCACCGAGCGTCAGAAGCTGGGACCACCGAGTGGAGGCAGTGAAGGTGGTGCGCGGGGACATGATGCCTCTCACTCACAACACGAACACACGAGTGTCTGCGGCTTGACAGGTCTAGCCCTCTCATGCGAAGAGCGAATGCCAGGTTTAACAGACACTAACTCCTCCGGGGCAGGACCCATCAAGAGACCTGGATGTCAGCGCCACCTAACACTTCCTTTCAGAGCTGTTCCAGGTTCTGTTCCCGCCCGCGGCTCCCTTTTATCTCCAGGCGAACACAGCTCACTTGCTCCGGGCCACCAGCCGGTACCGAGGGGCAGCGGAGGGATGTCCCTAACTCTCTCCCAGCTCTCCCGCCTCCTCCAGCGCTCTCTGCACCCAGTTCCGGGCGCCCGGGTGTCCTTTCTCTCGCTCCGGTTCTCTCCGGGTCAAGCGCGGCCCCGGCGCTTCGCCGCTCGCGCCCCTCTCCAGGCTCCCGGACCTGCGCCACCGCCGCGATCTGCCACCTCCCCGCCCCGCAAGGGACACTCGCTCGGCGACCTCCTCATCAGCCCCCGCCCCTCGCCCGTACCGGGAGCAGTTCCTTTAGCGAGCGCCGCACCGGCACGATTTCCAGCTCGCCCTCCTCCACCTCCATGGGCTCCGGCTCGCCACGCTCCAAGCCAGACTCCACTTCGGGCGACGGAAGCCCCAAAGCCGGGGACCCAACCGGGCCCTCCGCCTTCACAGACACTCGCAGGCCGCGAACGGCCGCCATAGCTGCCAGCCGGCCGCACCACAGAAAGCCCGCCCCTCACAACCCGCCGCCTAGAGCGCCGCAGCCGCTAACCACAGAGGAGAGCCGTCGTCAGCCAGAGCGTCTCCCGTTTCTACCAGAAAGCCGTCCTTATCTCTGGCGCCCCCGTTTGTGGCCCGGGAACCTGGGACCGGCTTGGGGCAGGATTTCGCGGGAAGGGGGCGGGACCAAATGGAGACGGAGGTGGGCCGTCGTCTGAGGTTCCAAAATACCTACACTTAGAGGACTCCTAAGAGCTACAGAGTCATTACTATATGCCAATTACTTCCAAGGCTTGAACCCTTACAACTCTATAAATAAGATTTTACTCTTACCTTCATTTCACATAGGAGAAAACTGGGGCATAGTTTTCTCAAGGTATAGGCTATTTTAATGATTACCTGGAGCCCCGACAATCAGACTTCAGAGCCCAGAATGAACTATAATTTATCATCTCTTGGCAATAACGTTTACAAAGTTATTTGCGTGGTAAATCTTGTCTCTGTCAATTCTTCCAGTAACTGAGCCATTTTATGTAGTCAAAAATTTAAGCTGAGGCCCAGCATAGGCTTATATGCCTTTAATCCCAGCACTCAGGAGTCGGAGACTGGCTACCTCTACGATTTCCAGGCCATTCTAGTCTACGTAGTGAGTTCCGTGACATCTAGGGCTCCAAGGTGAGACCCTGCCTAAATCTAAGCTGGGCATGGTGTACACGATTCTATTCCCAGCACTTGGGAGATAGAGGCAAGAGGATTAGAAGTTCAATACATAGCTAGCTTGAGGCCAGCCTAAGCTACAGAAGACTCTATCTTAAAGGGGTGCTCCCAGATGGTAGTGACCTACCCAAAGGGCAGAACCAGATCTTAGACCCTGTTTCTCTCTTGTGGGGGCTCTACCCATCAAAGACTCCTAAGAGTGATTTCTTGCAAATGTTTCTAGTAAGAGTCTGGCTGGGAAAGAAGAAGGGCTCCAGACTTCCAGAAGGTACCTCTTGACTGTCATAAGTGCTGATTTTGTGTCTTCTCCTGTGTCACCTTTAGCTAGCTCTGGGTCCTTTCTAGACATGTCTCCCAATCTGAAGCTGGAACAAGTGAGACAAATAATTCTAAAACAGAAAAACACAAGAATCAGATACACCAGGGGTGTTCTTAGGCATGCCACTTAACCTTCAAGTCTCAGTTCCTTCATCAGAAATAGAATGACACACGCCTCCAGAGAAGAATTCAAGGGTCAGCTTTTATGTGACTATAAGAGCCAACAGAAATGGTATAGCACATTCAAGTTTTTCTTAAAATGGGCCTACACCATGGGACAAAGATGGAATTCCTTAGAAGGGTGGCTTTGACTGAATGTAATGCAAAAGTAAGTACAAACTCGAGTTGAGAGAATCGAATGTATTTTCTTTTCTTCCTTACTTTTTCTGTATTGACAATGGAACCCAGAGACTTGAGCACACTAACAAACCCTTTGCCAATGAGCTGTATCTCCAGCCGTCTTGTTTTAGACAGGATCTTGCCGTGTAGCACTGACTGGCCTACTACTCATTTCACAGGTCAGGGAATAACCTTGAATTTCTAATCCTCCTACCTCCATTTTCGGAGAGATGAGATTACAGGCATGTACCACCTCGCCTGGCTCCCTAGTATGTATTTTAGAGAAATGTTTCTATTTGGGATGGCCAGCTGTGGGTGACAGTCATAAACCCCACCATTACACTAGCTCTCTGAGCCTACAGAGTGGGAGGTAGGAGAGGCAGAAGCAGTTAATTACTCAGCTACACAGGCCTCTCTCCCTCCTAAAAGAGTGTTACAGCTTGAGGATTCAATTCAGAGGGATTTAGTGTCACAATTCAAGGAGGCTGTGGGGCAGCCACAGCTAGCAAGGGATATCAGGCAGTCAACACTAAGTTTCCAGGCTGCTACCCAGACAGCCCTGTACCTTTCTCTACTTGATCACCTAACTCACCTCTTCTGCCTCCCTACCCACAGTGAAGCCTGAGATGAAGAGAAAGCAATAGAGAATTTAGGAAGTGGTAAAGAATCATTTTTAAAAAATTACAGTTATGGGGCTGGGGAGAAGGCTCAACTGGTAAATTTCCTCCAGGTTCTAAATCCTCAGCACTCACGTAAAAGCCTGGCAAAGTGGTGAGCATCTAAAACTCCAATGCTGGAGGGGCAGTGCTAGGCAGATCCCTGAGCTTGCTGACCAGCCAACCTAGCCAAATCTGGGAGTACAGGTTCACCGAGGGATCCTGTCTCAAAAACTAAAGTGAAGATAAGATAGTTCAGTGGTTAAAAGTATAGAATGTTGAGGGTGGGGGCTTAGGGAAAGGGACGGTCATTTAAGTCTGGAACTAAGTAGTACTGACACCTCAGAGGCCTAGTCCAGCCAGACCACTACTTACACTGACCATGTCTTCAGTAGGTGCCCGGAACCCAGCATCATGTACTACCTGGCTCCCCAGAGGGGACACTGTGTGTTCGCACTCAAGAAGGCAAAGGCTGTGTGGAGTGTGCTCATCTGTGTACAGTGAAGGTAACCCTGGAAATGTGTCCCCTGGGACAGCTGGAACCCTGTCAGTAGTTTCTAGTCCCCATCACCAGCTGAGCCATCATGTATGCTGGCTGAGTGGATGAGGAAACAGAAACCAGGAGAGGTTCTGCAGGATTTAAAGCCTGCAGACATTCATATTCCCAGGTAGGCATCAGGTCTCCCCAAGGCACACTTAACTGCCTCCCAAACCTTTAACCAGACCCACTGTTGCTGGGGCTCAGTTCCCCTATGTGGTAGAGTAATTTCTAACTCTGGGTTTCCCAGATGTCTTTGCATGTGTAGGGCTTACAGTTCTCCTGGGAGCTTGGAAAGGCCTGGGCGGGGAGGGGTTAGTGAGCAAGAGATGCAGGCTCTAACCTGGCACTTTCCTAAATCACTTTTCTCTGGGCCTCAGTTGTCCCACCAGCATGCATGCTGAAAGGATCAGACTCATGGGAAAATCACATCAAGCACCTGTGATTCTTTCTGAAGCTCCCCGGATCCAGTAGACCTTGCTTGAGAGTGTAATGGACTTTGACAGGCAGAGGTGGGGGTATGGGAAAGGCAATACCCTGGCGGGATAGGAGAGATAGAGACACAGTGGGGAGGGAAGAGAATAAAGGATGGGGGGGGTAGAACCTGTGAGTCAGCAGAGCACCCAGAGAGCCAGCAACAGGCCTTGGATACCGGAGTGGGACTCTTACTAGGCATCTAGCAAGGATAAGCGCTGAAGACCAGTGAGGTGAGAGGTAAGGGTTGAAAGGACAGGGAGGGAATGGGAACAGAACCCACTTATTGGTGTGGTATATGGCAAACTCTTGTCTGGCCAGCATCGCTCCTCTGGAGAAGGCCTTGTACTTACTGTCCCTCACAGGAGCATAAAGTGACCAGGAAGAATCCAGGAATATTAAAGAAAATATTACTATTTTCTCGGGTGGAAAAACTGCTCACCAGCTTGAGGCAGCCTCTGGCTTGGTCACCTTCTCACCTTCAGCACTCACCAGTCTCTGACTTCACCCAGCTGCAAGTTCATGGCAGAGCAAACAGCAGCCATGTGGGGTGTGTTGGGCAATAACCCCCAGGTTTCCCCATAAGGGGCTCATTTAGTGAATAGTTATTACAAGCTAGGCTTTTGAAACAAGGACTCAATTTACTATCACAAAAACTCCATCAAGGTGCTGATACTATTTTCACTATACCAATGAACAAACAAAAGCTCCTTCAACGACCTGCCAAAACTGTTATGGTTATTAGGAGGTGTGGTGGTTTGAAAGAAAATGACCCCCCAAGGGGAGTGGCACTATTAGCAGGCACAGCCTTGCTGAAGTAGGTGAGGCCTTGTTGGAGGAACTGTCACTGTGAGTGTGATCTGTGAGGTCTCTTTTGCGCAAGCTTGGCTCAGTGATACTTACTCTTATCTGCATACAAACATGCAGCAGTTCCTTCTACAACACCAATGCCTACACACACGCTGCCATGCTCCCTACCATGATGATAATGGACTAAACCTCTGAAACTATAAGCCACCATCTCAATTAAATGTTTTCCTTTATGAGTTGCTGTGGTCATGGCGTCTCCTCACAGCAATAGAAACCCTAAGAAAGACAGGTAGGTAGCCAAATTTGTGTTCAAGCTCAGGGCTGTCTGACTTCAAGAATGACACTTGATATTACTACCCTGGAGGACCCTATGACTAGAGTACTGGGTAAGAAGACATGGGGAAGACACCGGACAGGCCAGCTCCCCAGCTTAGCTTTCCTGAACCCCTATGAGACAAGAAGTCGCATATCCTATGGTCACCCCACTGATTCTCAAGCACCCAATTCTTCCCAAGTAGGAGCCCTGGGACTTAAGCTGAATAGAGGACAGGAGTTCCTTAGCCCCATGAACCCTCCTTTCTTCCATCTCCCCTCTCCCTACCTCTTACTTCCCTGCCATGCTGCTCAAGGGCTTCTAGTGCCTCAGAGTCTTCTAGAAAATCAAGCTAAGTCAGCTGTAACAAGAAAAACACACATCTGGAGACAGAAGACATACAAAGCCTTTTTTTTTTTAACTTAACAAAGGGCTTTTTATTGTCTTTAATTCACTTCCTAAGAAGTTGGTTTTTAAAACACTCTTATGGAGTTTGTTCACTTAGTGCTACATTCAAAACCAATGCCAACCAAAGCTCTCAGCAACAGGTGACAGCAAACATGCCTTCCTGCTGGGGACAGTGAGGTCAGTCACCCAGTTCCAAGCTTTTCCCCAAGTGGATCAGTCCCATTCACAAAGCTCCCTGACTCCTTGCTATTTAACGACTGCCTCTCATTCACTCTATAAAAGTATTCTTAGAGATATGTTTAGATGATTTGTTTTTAAGCCCTGGGTTATACTGGCTGCCTTAGTGCAGAGGAGCTGGGTTGAAATGAGAGCCCATTGACAATGGGCTACCCTCTGCCCCTAGGCTTAAGTAGATGTAGAAAGTATATTACAGATGCATGTGCCAGTACGAGACATGCAAGTGTGTTGTGTACAGCAGATGGGCACACACACACATGTGCACATGAAGGCGCAATGTACACCCATTGGCACAGAGATGCATTGGAACTCACTGTTCCCTCCCAGCCTCCCTCTTTTCTAGTCTAGACCTCCTGCATTCTGAAACCCATGTGGACAGTTGGGATTTCCTTGTGGGATACTTTCAGGGGTGGGGAGGGGTACCTGAGTCCTGCTCATCTCCCTTTGGAGACCAATCTCTATGAGCATTGTCAGTAAACGTTAGAATAGCCAGACGACGCCAGAATCCAGAGAGCTGACACTCGCTTCAGAAGGGCACCATCCACATATGTGTGTCCACTTGTGCATCTCCACCCTGCATGGGCTGTCTGGTGGTCTTCGCTGAAGCAACTGGCAGAAGGGCCACCTGCCTGACAGGGTGTGCATCCTGTAGGGTCCCTCATCTGGCTGGGTCTCCCATCTGGGCAGTTTATCCTCCATCATAGGCATGTGACGGGTAAGCCACTGTAGAGTCAGAGCCTGCATCCCAGTTACTTCCACATCTACAGGGCCACAGTTCTGAGAGTCCGTGGCCCTCAGTGTCACTTCTGGTGTCTTTTCTGCAACCTTGGCTCTGAAGATCCGTAGGGACGAAGGGAGGTAGGCAGGGAAGGTGCGCTGCTCCAGGCTCAGGCCTATGCTCTGAGCTGGATTCAGTTCAGCCCTTTTTCCGGCTAGTGCCGAGTATAAAATACAGTCCATGAATGTCAGGTCCACATGACTACCAAACAATGTGCCAGGAACTACCCAAAGCTGGAAGAAGATGTTCCCCACAACAGCTGCTCCCACCCTAGCCTTCAGGTAAAAGACAACAAAAGAGGAATCGGAATTCTCCAATCCCAGTCCTCTCCCAGGCACGTCACTATTTGCAGCATCCGTGCTAGAGATCTGAGTAGACAAGCACTCAGCACCTTCCACACAGAGGTGAGGCAATCGCCCTTCCTTGTGGTGTGGCAGCTAGGCAGGCCCAACTAGCCCTATCGGAGTTCTCTGAGATGCAGCCCACCAGGCCTTCATCTGCCGTTTTGGTCTCTTGCCTTCTGCCCCAGTCCTCACCAGCCAGTCTGGTAGGGTTTCTAATATTCTGTGGGCTCCAGGCTTCCCCACAAGATGGATCAGAACAGACAGAACCAAGAACCCCAAGCCCCAAATGATACACATTCCAATTCTGTCCATGAATGTGCCTGTGCGCAGGTCATGCAGCACAATGGGGGAGGGGGGCCGGGAGAGGGGCCACAGTCCCCAGACCCTGCCTGCAGGGGCAGCTATTGCATGAGGGCGGTGGGCCTCTGGAGGCGCGGAATGAGCATGCTGACGATGGCCCTGGGCACATGCAGGGACTCAGGATGCAGCCTCATCTTCCTGGACTCCGGGAAGCTCCAGGCTCTTGCTCCCTTCTCCACATCCTTCTTTTCTGTTAGGAAACACCAGAGGCAGAGGGATCTCAGGAGTCAGAATGTGTACGGTGGAGATTCTCACATACTTCACATAAGGATGGCTATCCTATAGCCCTAGGAGCTCTTCCATCCCCCTGACCCCTGCCAGCCTTAACCTACAACCCTTGTGTGGCTCCCCACTGCTCTGGGATGAAATCTAAACCTCTCAGGAGCCTCTCTATCTGACCCAGATGACTTCCTGTTATCCCAGGAGTACAGGCCAGGTCAAAGGTCTTCTACATTGACCGTGACTGGGCCCCAGTGGGCAGAAGACCTTTCATCCTGCCTTTCCTTTGCCTTGTTCACAGGGTGGAGTTACCACCAGTCTTGGAATTCCATTATTCAACAGATTCCTGAATCTTATCATGCATCCCCAACTCCCAATCTTTAAAAATATCCAATCAAAGGATAAATATCATGGAACTGGACTAAAAATACCACAAAATGCAAACAAACAAACAAACAAACAAAAAGGTTGGGTCTACAGACCTAAGGCCCTCGTTGATGTTAAAATGTACTTTATCCTTGATTTTGTTGTGCAGTTCCAGGGAACAAACCGGAAGCTAGATCTGTATGTAAGCAGTACCTGCTTCATTCTACCACCAGGGGGCGCCGAGATACAAGCACTGAACTAGAGTAGCCTGAAGTTCAGTTTACTGCACTGATTCAGATGGTTGCCCCTACATAATCATGAACGGACTCCCTTTCACGCTTAGATATGTCCCAGCTTGTCCATCAGGCGTAACTCCAGCATCAGGGCCCCCGATATCAACTACTTCAAAAAGAGTCAGGAAACTTGTCGATATTTGCTCTCCCAGGTCCACCTCACACTCCTTGGAAGGGTAGGCCCAAGAGCACCCACACAAGGTCCACGTTCACCTCCATGGGAAAATGCCCTTATCACAGGGCAAGCCAACAGTACAGTCCTTCTCTTTGGAGCTACCTTCAGAGCCTGGAGAGGTACCCAACTGCCCTAGACCATGATGTTCTGGGACACAATGCCTCACAGTTCTCTCGGAAGATCTGTGAACAAACTCTAACTGGCAAGTGACTTTGACTACAGAAGAAAACCTGGAAGCCAGACTCAGTGTTCAGAGAACTGCTTTTCTGGCCTTTCCCACAAAGTGGTGAACCCATACATATGGTTCAAAATAGGGACTCCTAAACGAACAGGAATTCTTCTCTCCTGACCTTGTCAGTTAGCCTGTCCCCATGGACTCGCTGGACAAATACTCACAAAGTGCTGGCTGTGGATGACATGGGCCATTCAGGAGGGCATCAAACAACCAGGGAAAGTGGACAGAGTGGCCATTACTCCACGGACACCAGCCTTCGGTAAGGAGCAGACCTGATCTGTCTGCAGTCTTTTAACTACGAAGGGCTGAGGGGAGCACAGGTTGGAAGCCAGAAAGTTGTGCTGGCCCCAGCAGAAGAGCATGACAACAGAAGGCTTCCAAAAGATGACCTTCCCTTCAGTGTGTGCATGAAGGACACTGGGCCTGGACAGGGCTGCAAATGGGGTCCTGCTTTGAAATGTGGATATATCTTCAGGCTCTAGGGACAGTCTCACACTAGTCAGGGATGTGTCTCGGTGCCACATGTCCCCCCAGGGAGCAGCCCACAGGTCTCAGCCCACTGTACTCACATCAGTAAGTTTCCCGGTGCAGACATGGATCTTTCTTCCCTGCGTGCTTGGGGCTCAAATGGGTTCCCAAAGGAACGTTTTCTCAGCATGGACTTGACCAGGATCTGGGGAGCGGAGCACAAGTCAGTATGGGGAACAGGCCTGGACACCCAGTCCTAGCCTAGCAAGCAGGTGGCTTCTGGGGGTAGGGCATGGTCTAACTGACAGGTGGGGGCCTTGAACCAAATCTCCAAGTCTTTCACTGTCATGCCTAGGCACCAACGTGGTACCTAGGGAAGAGAGGCAGTTCACCCAGTGCATGCATGTAAGGGAACTGCTTCTTCTTGCCATGGCCCACACTAAGCCTCAGGTCTCTGCCACAACCGAACAAGGTGACCTTCCTCCATTAAACTCCAATAGAGCAAGGCTTCCACAGCCCCTCAGCTGACCGACCTGATGTCCTACTGTTCCCTCTAAGACCAAGAACAGAGCAAGTCCTCGGCAGTAGTCATACACTGCTAAGACAAGAGAATCCTCCCCCTCCCCTCTTACCACAGTGGTCCAGCTAGGGATGAGTTTCACTGAGTTCTTCACCTCCTCCTCAGTCACCTCCACCACACTGCAATGCTCCTCCTCTGAGGGGAGAGGCTCCTCTCCATGCTTAGTCACCCAAGGGTGTAACTGTAGAACCCAAGGAGATGGGGAGGGATCAGGGTCATAGTCATACCAACCAGCAAGGGTGCCCAAGCATCCCTACCATTGACCTTGACCCTCAAACCCCAAACCCAACACACATGTCCCAGTGTAGGTCCCTCTAGAAAGGAACACTGAGACCTTGGCCCAGACCTACCTTGATATCTGACACCCCAATTCTTGTTTCAGGGTTCTTATCTAACATCTTCAGGATCAGGTCCTTTAGTTCCTCGCTGACCTCTGGCCTAGGCAGAGGGAAGGCAAGGGATGAGGATGCTACCATTGACAAGGGCTCCTTTCTCCCCTCCTTGGAACCAGGAATAACCCTAACCACATTCCTCAAATGGAAGGACAGGAGCCTCTCCATCTGCTCAGGCTCCTCCCAGGGATCAATACCCCCACACTAACTGTGAAGGCTAAAATGGAACCCCAATGGGGCAAGGGCTCTGCTAAAGTTCAGATACCCTCCCTAGGAGTGGGCGGGAACTTCCATGGTCCCCAGCAATGGACAACTCACTCCTCAGGGAACACCACGGCCTCATTCTTGATCTTCCTGTGAAGGGCCATGATGTACTCATCAATGAATGGACACTGCAGGGAGAAGAGACAGACAGGAGGTTGGCCTTGATCCACACCGCAGGGGGCCAGGGGTGGGAGGCAGCTTATGCTCCACCCCCACCCCAGCAGATGGGAAGCGCCCTATCTAACTTGTTCAGGGCACACAGCAAGGGCTCACTCAGTAAACTGAACTGAGCAGATGAGTCACTAGAGAATGAGTTTGGCTGCATCTGCCACCAGCTTTAAGTGAAGCTGCCTGCAGCACTCCCCTAGGGTCTGGGGTTTGAGAACCTGTTCACTGAGATTCCCCTGCCTTCTTAAGTGTGGTCACCAGAGCCAAAGAACCTATTGGCAGTAATCTTGATATGACCTCCTCTTGGATGTGTGCTGTCCCAGGATTCTATTCAATCCTTCCCAGAGGTGAGAAAGAGAAACAAAACCCCTCTCCTCCCTCAACCTTCCTGGCCCTGGTGGGCTTTTTCAAAAGTTATTTTATCTAGGGACACAAAAGAAGGTCCTGCATGTGTCATCCACTCCTGGCTCCTTAAATCAGTCAGAGTCAGTTCTGCAGGTGCCTCAGGACTCACCTTCCCATAGACAAAGCAATACAAAGTGACCCCAGTAGCCCATACATCCAAGGCCTAGAAAGAAACAAATTCACATAGTAAACATGGCCAGCACCTCCACCACCTCATCCCCACCCCCATCCCCACTCAGCTTTACAAGGCTGTGGAAGAGCCCTGCAGAGACCCTCCTTTCCCAGGCAGGCATTTGCCAGCACTCCCTAGGGCTTGCTGTATGCTGGGTCCTGTGCTGATCACCGGAGAATCAAAAGGCTGACTAGAACAGAACTCAAAACTCCTGGGGCTGTGGACTTTCTAGGGACAAGCCAAAAGAGACACTGCTTCTAACTCAGCAGGTTCCAAGCCGTATTTCATCCATGGGGTCATCTGCCACCTCCGTGACACAGATGTATTCCCAAAATAGCAGGATGTATTGAACTTACGTTCAATCACTTGCTCTGGTTTCAAGAAGTTCTCACTTCAGCTATTGTGCAACTACTCCCAGTGCCAGAGAGCAATCCTGCCCACCCTATGCCCACCTACAACTTCTCTCAGGCCCAGGTGGGGCTCCTCATAGGTTCCTGGCAGCCCCTGGCATAGATGACCACCCTCATTATCATCATCATCATCACCATCAGCATCATCATTAGAATCCAATCAGGGACAACTAGTGCAAACTACAGGACACCAGGCTGCTTTTCAAAACATCAAGGTCAGAAAGACAGAGAGAGGGCAAGAAGCAGGAGGGTGGGGAGAACACAGGAGAGCATGTCTGCAAACCAACACTTGGGAGGCAGCTGCTGGAGAGTCGCTAATTCAAGGTCATTCTCTGCTGTGCAGCAAGTTCTGGAGCAGCATGGGATATGTGAGCCTTGTCCCTACCCCTCACCCCAGAAAAGGAGTGGGGGTGAACTCCTTCAGATCAGAGGACTCTAAGGAGATATGACAAGTGAGTCTGATGGAGCTCCTCCCACCAAAAACAAACAAACAGACTCCTGACCTTGGTCACGGAACCAAATTATATAAGGAAATGTCCTCCCTCTTAGGAGAGCCACCAAAGTACATAGCAATAAACAGATACACTGTCTCAAAGTGAACTTCTGAATGGGTCAGAAAAATGTAACAGGAATATGCAGAAACATAAAGAATGACAAAGCTTATGTGACAAAGCTGATGAATCTGGATGAAAAAGTTACATAAGGGAATGGAGAGATGGCTCAGAGGTCAAGAACATTAGTCGCTCTTCCAAAGGACGTGGGTTCAGTTCCCAGCACTCACATGGTGGCACACAGTTCCTCTGGTCCCTCCATATCCAGGGGACTTAATGCCCTTTCTGGCCTCTGCTGGCACCAGACACAAACTGATGTGCATGCAAGTCAAACACAACATAAAATACTGATCTTAAAAGTTACATGACAAACAAGATCGCCAAGCAAAAGTTGGAAGCATGGGAGTGGGGATGAGGGTGGAGGTAGGGGTGGGGGTGGGCAAAAGGAAGCGGGGAAGGGAGAAGGGAGAAGGGAAGAACTGGGGAGAGCTTGGGGGAGTGGGAGGGTGGAGATGGAGGAAGGGTGGTTATTGGAGAAGGGATTAAGATATCTACATTAAGGGAGTCATTTTAAGATTGGCAAGAGACTTGTCTCTAGAAGGGATCCCAGGTGTCCACAGGGATGTCCCCAGCTAGGTATTTGGGCAGCAGAGGAGAGGGTCCCTGAACTAGCCTTGTCCCATAGTCACATTGATGAATATCTTGATCATCACCATAGAAATTTCACCTGATGGATGGAGATAGAGTCAGAGACCCACATCCACATCAGAACAAAGGACTGAGCTCCCAAGGTGCAGTTGAAGAGCAGAAGGTGGGAGAAGATGAGCAAGGAAGTCAGGACCACGAGGGACTGGCCCATCAACTGAGACAGTGTGCCTGATCTATTGGGAGCTCATCAAATCCAGCTGGACCAGGACTGAATGAGCATATGACCAAACCGGAGTCTCTGAATGTGGCTACCAATGAGGACTGACTGAGAAACCAATGATAATGGCATGGGGACCTAGCTCTTCTCATGTATTGGCTTTTTGGGAACCTAGCTCTTCTCATGTATTGGCTTTTTGGGAATATGGATGCACACCTTCTTAGGCCGGGATAAAGGGGGGGAGGGCCTTGGGCTTCCCACAGGGCAGGGTACCCTGCTCCCTCTTAAGGAAGCAGGGGGAGGGAGGAGGGATATTGGGGGAGCGGGAGGGCCTGGGACAAGGGGAGTAAATGTAAATTTCTCTTTTAACAATAAGTTAAAAATGTTACATGATATTCCTTTATGCTATTCTTACAACTTTTCAGAGAATTTAGAATTACAGAATTAAAAATCCTTATAGTTTTTTTTGTTGTAGTTTTAGGGTTGAAAAGTAAATCCCAGTGTGCACAGACACAGCAAATGTTCTACAATTTATTTTGCTCAGCCCCAAGTTCAATAAGAAGTTCAACACCTATAAACCAGGCACAGGCATGGTTGATGCTGCAGTACATTTACAATGAAGATACTGGAAAACCATGCAACCAAGATACACACTCTCATACTCTCTCTCCCTCTCCCTCTCTCTCTCTCCCTCTCTCCCTTCTTTCCTCCCTCCCTCTATTATAAATAAGCTTACGTTTTGGTGTTAGGCTGCATTCATAACTACCTTTGGCTGCATAAGAGTCCAAACCCCACCTAACCCTATGCCTCTCAATCTTCTGCCTCTACCTTAAATTCTCTTTTTTCACAGCCCAGTCTAGACCCTGCTATGTCCAGGACCTGAGGAAGCCTCCACCTTCCTTGGACCATGACTCTCAGCCCTCATCACCATGTAGAAGGATATGGATGGGGCTATTTTGGTTCCGCCTGTCCCACAGTCCAGCATAGAGCCCCACATAGACAAGCAGCAGTAACAGATTCAAGTGAGATTGTAACCATTTGCTAGGAAATGAAAGAGCCACAGTTGGAGTATGTGTTGGGCTCCAGGGAAGGCAAATATGCCACTCTCCAAATGCAAGAAGCCTAGAACCCTCACTTTGCAACGTGGCCCCCCACTGCAAGCTGTTCTGCCCCTCTACCTGAACCCCAACCTAGCCCAGGCCCTGAGAGTCACCTTCCCACTGAAGCTCTGGCCAGAATCAGAAATGGCCTCAGGGGCCATGAATGCCGGGGTCCCTGCTGTGCTAGATAGCTGAGCATCATTCCCCTCGAACTGGTTGCTGACCCCGAAGTCCGCAATCTTCACATGCCCATCGTCCCCAAGGAGTAGATTGGATGGCTTGATGTCCCTGTGGACAATCTTCTGGCAGTGCACTGCAAAGAGAAGCGGGTGATATGCAAGCCTGGGGGTTGCTGCTCAGGGCCCCTCTCTTGCCTTCACTCAGCCTAGGAAGCAAGCTGTTGCATCCCAGCCCACACCCACTCTTGTTAGGAAAGATCTCAGGAGATGACAACAGACACACCTGCTCCATTATGCAAGTGAAGACATGGACGGGAATTTTAGGAGTTTTTTGACTCCAAAATCAGTATGCTTTCCACAACAAACAATATGCTTCCTGCTCTTGAGGAAGTCAGAGGAAACTCAGGCTCTGGATGCGTGTGGATGTCCAACTAATATACATCTCAATATCAGAAGCTGACACCTGCCTACAACCCTATCACCAACAAAACAGAAAGCTCCTGTTCCAGCCAGGTGGTGATACATGCCTGTAATCTCACCTGAGACAGGAAGATTGCAAATTCTAAACCAGCTTGGGTTACACAGCAAGACCCTGTCTCAAAAAAGAAAAGAAAAGAAAAGAAAAAAGAAACTCCATGTTCTTCCCCTATTGCTTCCTGATCCCAAAACTACCTCAGCTCTTCCTCTGGGCCTCAGAGCAAGTAGTCATGGAAGCCCAAGGTAAAAATAATCCAAGCCGGGTATAATGATACACACTGTCATCCATCATAATCTGAGGTACTTAAAAGATTGCAGTAGATAAGGAGTTGGAGGCCAGCCTGGGCTGCATAGCGATCCCTAAATTAAAAAGAAAGAAAAATGTGTTTGAGTGTGTGTGCATGTGTGCATGCATGCACATGCATGCATGCATGCGTGCATTGCATCTCAGTGTCTATTTTAATGTACCTGACTCCATCATCTGGGTCTTTTTGACCAGCTCCAACTGTCCCTCCACAAGACCAGAATCACAAGTCTTTGAGGCTCTTCTTCCACCTGTCCAGCCCCTGGTGCTAACCCTTATCCCAGAGATTCTGTTCATTAGGATAAGCTGGACCCTGAGGAGGCTGTAACCTAGAACCCTAGATTAGCATGCTTCTGAAGTGGAGTTAGGAAATGGCAGACAGGGCCTCAGCAGAGGAGAAGGACCCAGAAAAGGAAGGGGGTGGAGCCAAACTCCGGAAGAGCTGTTCCTGCAGCTGACTAGACCAACAGACCAAAGATAAAATGTGCCCATCCCTCCTATAAATAGACCCTTGCTGGAGTCTGTATTAAACACGTGCCTCTGTGTGCCTCAGTTTCCCTATATGTACAAAAAGAGCATTAATCTGAAAACACTGGAGAAGCTCAGTAGTACAAAGAGGCCCATGTTTCTATGGGTCACTCCTCACTTAGGGAGGGAGAATTTGCTAACAGCAAGTCTAGTTAAGGTGTGAGAGAGATGGGCAGCACACCAATTTCCCAACTCAGGTCAGAACCCTAGGTTTCTGAGGGCCCGCCTTTTCCTAGACTGATCAGTCACCCCATGCCGGTCACCCCACCTCCTTCACATCCCATTGCTACTGGCCTAATCCTGACCTCACCATCTGTCACGTCACTTGAGATGTGGAAATAGCCTGCCCCTGGCCAGCTGGCTGCCTCTCACACCCTATCCAGCCACCACACAGCTGCCAGACAGAGCTTTCTAAGAAGCGAATCCTGTCAGGCCTTGCCCTGCTCAGAGCCCTCAGGACCTCACAATACGGGCAGGATTTAGTCAGAAAGTCTTCCTCAGAGACGTTTCCAGCCCTCAACCTGAGGCCTGAACAGAGTTTCAGCACCACTGTTCACTAGCCACCAGGCCCCGCCTCCTGGGCGCACCATCCAGACTGAACCCCAATCTTCAAACAATACAGCCGCATTCCTCTCTCGCCTCTGCCTGACTGGCTCTCCCACCATCAACCCTTTGCTGGCTGATGAAATCCCACTCTTCTTCTTTCAGGACCTGATCTCATGTGGCCTCTTTCAGAAAGCCTCCACAGCACCTGCGCCTCCCACCTGCCGCTCCTGGGCAGAGCTCCCTTGGTCCTAGACCATCATCTGTGTGGCCCAAGTAGGTGCACGTGAGTGAGTGAAGTGAATGAATGAATGAAATGAATAAGTGAATGTACTTCCGGCACAGAAGCTATGCAACCCTGAGCTCTTGCCTAAGGGTTTCCCCACAACTAAACCCACCCTACCATCGACAGAGGCACCACCCCAGGACACGATCTTCCCTAAGCAGCGGGACACAAATCTCTTCCATCCCACATCTCTTGAAGCTTTGTGGAGAGGGGAAGTTTGGATAGACTCCAACAGAAAAGGCCAAGATAGAGGAACACCCAGAGACAAACTGGTGAATGCAATGCTCGGCGAAAGACCTAGCGCATGCCCAGTGAAGACTGCTGTGGCCCCACCCACGCCTCCCGCCCCGTCTCCACTAAAGCTGATTGGTAGACCAGCGCTGACTGACAGAAGGGCTCAATGGCTGTTTAGCGTGGGCACAGCCCGCTCCTATGTCCTCTAGCTTCAGTCCCAGTGGGCAGACAGTCTCACTCACAGTACTCGAGGCCCAGGATGATGTCCCGCAGGTAGAGGCGAGCTTGTTCCTCCGGGAAAGGCTTGTCACAGGGCACTTCCATGACCGGCCTGTGGGGAAGAAAGGAGGAGGGCTGTTCAGCAGAATCAGGAGTAGAAACAGTTGGAGGGACTGAGGAACAGGGGCCCTATAGGGAGCCTGGTGCCCAAGGGTTTGGAGAACTCAAGATACTAGCTTCTCCCATATGCCAAAAAGTTGTGACCTATCTAGTCCCTTTCAATCATATTTTCTTTCTTTCTCTTTTTTTTTTTTTTTTTTTTTTTGGTTTTTCGAGACAGGGTTTCTCTGTGGTCTCGAACTCACAAAGATCCACCTGCCTCTGCCTCCCGAGTGCTGGGATTAAAGGCGTGCGCCACCACCGCCCGGCTCAATCATATTTTCAAGGTAGCTTTAGCCCTATTTCCACTGGCTTGTAGTTCTTGCAAGAATTAAATTTAACCAAATAATTACAAAGGTGCCATTTAAATCAATGGCTTTAAAACAGTGGACTCAGAGCCAAGAGTCATGAAATCAATTAGGTGGGTCTGCTTTTCTTTTTCAATTGAAATAGAATGTTTCAGAATGTATAGCATGTAAAAAAAGATCTGTATACCTTTCCAAATTATCAGTCACAGATATGGACAACAATACAAACTTTTATTTTTTAAACCTAGTGTGGTGGTGCACACCTTTAACCCCAGCATTCAGGAGGCAGAGGCAGGAGGATCTTCATGACTTGGAGGCCAGCCTAGTTTACACAGCAAGTTCTAGGCAGCCAGAACGACATAGTGAAACCCTGCAACCCCAGCACTTTAGAGAGCAATACAGGAGGATCACCCATGAGTTCAAGTTCAGTGAAGTCTAAATAGTGACATCCTGTCTCCAAAAAAACCCAAAAAATAACCATATACTTGTTGTTGTTTTGAAACAGGGTCTCATGTAGCCCAGGATGGCCTGCAATTACCTATATAGCTAAGAATGACCTTGAACTTCTGATCCTCCTGCCCCCAGCTCTTGACTGCAGAGTTAGCTGCCACCCTTGATTTTATGTAGTGCTAGGGACTGAACCCCTCGCTTAGCGCATGCTAGGCACTCTATCAGCTCAGCTACAGGCTCAGTCCCTACTTCTTGTTTTGAATACAGGTTGGTTGTTTTGTTTTGATTTATTTTTTTAATAGTCTTTCAAGAAAGCACTGGCAAAGGGATAGTTCACAGCCTTCATTCAAGGACTGGCAGTGAGGAGTTCAGGTCCTGTGCCCACTAGTCTATACCAACTGCTCTGCAAATGTTGTAATAGAGCAAACAGGGCAAACAGACAGTGTTAGAAGACCAGGCTTCACAACAACATGTATGCCATTGGGCAGGCCGTTCACCTTCGCTGATTCTTGGCATTTCCCTCCCATAATCATGAGCTGGTAGTAAAGCTCAGAGAACCCTTGGTGGCTTAAATACAAGCATGAATTATATCCCATATCTACACTTCCCCCACTTCCATCCAAACACCTTCCTAGTTTTTCAAGGTCTGGTTCTAAGCCCACCCCTCTCCCAGCCTGACTTCCCCAGCCTCCACAACCCCCACCAGCCTTCATAGAATGCCCCAGGTCTCTTATTTACCCCTGAGGCAAGAGTTCCCGAGGGCAGGTGCACAGCTCTGCTTTCTCTTACACTAGCTGGCCCCTGGGCAGGGAGACAAAGGGGAGGGTAGGGAGACCTGTATTAGAGATGGCCTGCCTGACTGGGACGGGGAACTCACCCCTTTCTCAGGAGGTCAAACACTGAAAGAAAAGAAGAGAAGGGAAGGTGTCGTAAGGCTGTAGGACAGCCAGTGCCAAGGTCCCTCCCTGTTCTAGAGAGAGGCAAGGGGACAGGACAAACGGGAGAGGGCTGTCTGACCTGATCCTCATGGTAAGATGACACTGTCAGCATGGACCTTTCTCAGGGAGGACCAGAGGCTTGAGAAGGGGCAGACATGTTAACTAAAGCCTGGCCTCTTGACACCTAAGCCAGCTCTCCGGCCCCACCCCCTTTCTGTGATGGCCAGAAACACATGGTCTTGCTCATGCTGGGCAATGTCTAGAGTTTCAGCTCCAGCCCTCCTATCCCATTTCTCCAAACCTCCTCCAGAAAAAGCCTAAGTAACAATCAGGATAAGGAACTTAAATAGTAACATTCATATTAATAAAGATAATTTCGAATGTGCACGTTTCTTGACATCAACCCTATGAGATACATACCACCGTTATCTCATTTTATTATTATAACTAGCATATTTTGAAGGGCTGGATACTGAGCCCAGTTCCCCGAGCATGCTAGGCAAGTGTTCTACCATTTATTTACACTCCCAACCCTAGCATCCCATTTTATAGGTGAGAAAACTGAGGCAGGGTCCCCAAGCTCACTGACTCAGCCAGCTTCTCGTACCTTCTGAGTGAAGAATCATACTAACTGGGACCAGTTCAGAGCAGGGAGTGGGGCCCAGAAATGGTCACTGAATCTGATTAATCTAAGTCTCATTCTGCAGTGCTGCACAAGGGAATCCAGAGCTTGAGACAGGTCAGTGCATGGACATGGCCACCTGAACATCCTGTGTGTCCCTGGGGAGCCCTCCCTGGGACAAGCGCTTGGTGAGGCACTGTAGGAATGAGCTGGGTCACTCACCCAAATAGAGATTGTCCTCAGCAGGGTCATCCAGGACCTGGGCAGAAGAAGCAAACATGAGCACAGGGCTTGAGGAGGAACGGGGTTGGGAAACCCAGGCTTCCTGTTCTTTCCTGACCCTACTGTGCCCTGCAGCCATGCTGGACACAGCACAAGAACTATACAGTGATACTGTATCACGGACCAACCCCCGCCAGCCTTCCATATAACGCTGGGTCCTTCTTCCCCGATGATGGAGAAGGAATTCAGGAACTCCTCCTCACCCTCCTTCCTCATCCAGACCACCAGCCTGAACTGCCTCTGATATCTCACAGCTGGTCTGTCCCCAGTGCCTCACCCACTCCTAGGTCCTGGTAGGCTGAGCACCCGGCCCACCCACCCACCAAGCTCCAGTATCCTTGTCATCCCTCCTACCTCGATCAATTTGACTACGTTCACATGGTCCAGTTTCTTTAGGATGGCAATCTCCTGGTACACACGCTCCAGGGGCAGCAGTTGTTTGGCTGGTCCTCCCTGGGTGGCTTGAGACCCTCTGGGGGGAGGACGGCCTGTGACCACAAAACAAGTTAAGGCGCTGTGGTCCAGGGTTGAGATCTCATTCCAACTCACCAAGCCCAGTCCTTTCCCAGGCCATTCCTCCTGTTTCTTACCCTCCACCTCTACTCCTAGCCAAAAACAGTTAGGGACCCATTCCCTCCTCCTTTGCCCCCAGCCTACCAGCTCCCAAACACAAGGCATACATACGAGGAAAGCCATACTGCTTCAATAACTTCTTTTTGGAAAGAACTTTCATTGCCTATGAAGAAAGGAACAGAGATATCTCATGTGTATAGCCACCAGGGGCTGGTTACATGGGGACTGTGTAGTACAGATGGGCACACTGGCAGCTGTCATTGGCACTGAGCATGTGGTTAGGTATGTGGCTGCTATGCCATAGTGGATCTAGGTCTTTCCCCTGTTCTCCCTCCAGAGGAAGTCAGCCTCTGCTTGCATACCCCCAAGGGACAGGAAGCTCATTAGCACACCCCAGGAATAGGAGCCTCCCCAATAACAGGTAGCCCTAGCCTCTTTCCCCAGCACCTCTGCCTACTACTCAGGCATCTGGGGTCTACGGGGCCACACCCCTTCCCAGCCCCAGACTCACATAGTGTCTGTCTTCACTTTCGTTGTAGGCCAGCCTCACCACACCGTAGGCACCCTGCAGACAGCAGTCACTGGTCAATCCCACAACACAGCCACCTTCTCTCTGGGTCTAGCTCAGGAAATGGCAGGCCTGACAGTTCGGGTCCCAGTCTTTGCACTCCAACCCCACCCTATCGCCTACCACCTGGTTCTTGGGGTCACATTTCTGAGAGATGAGGAAGGAACCCCTATGCCATGGCAGCCACCCCGACTCACCGCCCCACACAGCCTTTTCTTCCCCTTAATCTCCATCAAGAACTCTGAGAGTCAGGAGACAGAAATTACCTCCACCCCTCCTCTGGTGATCTCCAATCAGGCTGGGGTATTTTGGCTCTGCTCCCCAGTCCCATCAGAGGGAAAAGAAGGATGCTCAGAAAGAACTCTGCAGCCCACCCCCCAAATCCTGCCCAGGTCTTACCTTGCCAATCTCGCTCTGCAGCTTGTACTGGTTCAGCTGCACACAGTCCTAGGGAAGAGGGCAGGAGCATCGAGGACAGCTCATTCAGATTCAAGAGTGCTCCCATCTTGGGAGGCTGCCTGTTCAGGGCCCAGCCCTACTTCCCAGACCCCCAGCTCTCACCAGCCTTTCAAATTTAGATCAGAGAAGATCGGAGGGAAGCATCACCACCAGGAGAGATAAGAATCCTGGGGCAATATGTGAAAATATGAAGGGTGAAGCCCTAGCTAGGCTGTGCTCCCACCAACTACCCAAGTTCACATTCAGATCCAAGCTCATGAAAGATCAGAAACTGGAAGCACACTGCAGTTTCCTAAGTCAGTGTTCAAGCTTGGGATGATGCAGGGGTAGGGACGTACATGACATTTCCAAAGCTCTAAGTATACTTCTTAAGAACAGGAGAGGGTCCTATGCCTTGGCTGAGAGCAGGAAGATGGCAGGAGGTAGCCATTGCTTCAGATGGCCCTTCCCTGGCTAGGAAGAAGCCCTGCTGCTAGGTAGTGAGCTTCTCAGCTCTCAAAGTATGCAAACCAAAGAAAGCTAGGTATATGGAACAGATGGTGGGCAAGAAAACCCCAACTTTCCCGGCAAGCCCATGAACAACTCCTACCTAACTCCATTTCACCAACCTCCGTGTCTGAGATGGCCACGCGGTGAGACTCGATGGTGGGTCTCCGCCAGGCCCGAGGAGAGATGTGCGTGGCAGGACCTGTAGCGTAAGGTCCAACCTGGGCCTCCAGACAGCTTCCAGCTGGCCGTTCCTGCAGGGAGAACTTTCTAGCTGAGAGGCTGGGCCGCACTGGGGTGGGTCTTGAAGCACTGCCAGGGATCATAGAGACAGCTCTGGCCCGGGCCGGAGGACCCACGCCATTCCTGGAAGGCTCTGGGCCCTCATCTGCCTCTTCCAAGTGGGCCACGTTGATGGCTGCCACCCGATCGACCAGCTCTGCCCGAGGGTCCTGGCAGCAGACGGCTGGGCCACTCTCCATCACTTTAGTCAGTGGATCTTCTGAATAACCTTGCTGGGAACCTGAGAGAGGAGAGAATGTCACTCCTAGTCAGGCAAGTGGATTGGGTTGAGACCCCTTTCCTACTATAGCCACAGTGCTATTGACCTCCTTCCTGGTTGCTCCCTTGGCCTGACTTGCTAGCCCATGAACCTAGGCATTCCTGGTAGCTCACCTGGCTCTGATGCATGCCAGCCCACTAACCCCCAGTGCCCCTGCCTGTAAATCGGGTACAGTTACTTCTGCCCTGATGGCTTCACAGAGAAGTGCAACGGAACAACTCTGCAGTCAAGACAGGTAGCTCTGGCAGACCTGGAGGCCTAGCCACAATAAGGCACAGAGTCCCAGGTCAGTTCAGCCCCAGCCATACAGGCAGCCCTGTGGCTTGCCAGTCGCCACACTTGCTGGCAAAGCATACAGTACAGCCCCCTAGATGGAGGCTGGGCATCGGAGATGCAGACAGAGACACCTCCTCCAGGAAGGCCTCCTGGATGTTCCAGACCCTCACTCTAGTCCTCTCACTATTTTTTTTTTTTTTTTTTTGGTTTTTCGAGACAGGGTTTCTCTGTGGCTTTGGAGCCTGTGCTGGAACTAGCTCTTGTAGACCAGGCTGGTCTCGAACTCACAAATATCCGCCTGCCTCTGCCTCCCGAGTGCTGGGATTAAAGGCGTGCGCCACCACCGCCCGGCCCTCTCACTATTTTTTAAGAGCATTTCCTGAGGTCTCAGGTCTCTGTCACCCCCTCTCACTATCTTCAAGACCCCAAGGCAAATCTGATTCCTTGCCCCAGTAGAGTTTCCAGCCCAGAGGAGGGCACAGCAGGGGCAGGTCTGCCACACAAGACACTAGTGCAGTTTCTGTATTCCTCCTGTTTTTTTCTTCCAGCCTGCCCATGTGACAAAATGTCCCTTATGGCTGCTCTGCTGGGGCCAAGGTGCTCCTGGGTCTGGCTTCACACACCTTGTATCTACTTCAGCCTCTGGGATCTGGTTTCACACATCTTGTATCTACTTCAGTCTCCCAGGCCTGGCTTCACACATAACCTTGTATCTACTTCAGTCTATGTCCCCAACCAGCTAAAACTTTTACCAGTAGCCTTGGCTTGAGCCTCAAGTCAACCCCTAGCCTCAGGCCCACCCCTCACCTCAGCCATGACGTTTAGCTACAAGCTGGCCCTGACTGAACTGACTTACTCTCAGACCAGGACAACCACAGCTGCCACAGCCCACATTGTGGCTCCACCTCCACTCCCTCCTGGGCCTCTCTGCATCTTCACAGAAAAGGAAGTAAGTGGACTCCTAAACCCCTGCCCTTCCGGTCTGTTGGTGACTTCCTCTATCCTGACTCTAACTCGGAGAACACAGGTCCCATGGGTGCCATTCTCATTCTACCTTTGGCTCTCCATCCTTGACTGTGAATATTGTCAAAGTGCTAGGGCTGGCTGGAATGCCCCAGCCACTGGTAGGGAAGCACCTCTGCTGCCAACATACCACAGGTCTGGAGCCAGCCAGGCTCCCTCTTCTGTACTGTGGATGCTATGCCTCCCTAGCTGCCCTGGCTACCAGACTTAAAGGTAGACTGTAACAGGGCAAGGGTCAGAGCCTTTGCTTGGGACCGCATGTGCTGAATGACGGGGAGCCAGGAAGCACCAGAGGCAGCAGAGCTGCTGCCGGCCTGAACAAAGGAAGAGGGTGGGGGAACCTGTGAGGCTGGAACTCTGAGAGGCCTCCCTGGAACTGGTCAAGAGGGTGAGGGGGGCTTCAAGGCTGAGAAGAGCCTCCTCCTGTACCTACTCTTCTATTCCCCAGAGGGCAGGCCTCGCCACCAGGTTCTAAGTGCTGAGATTAGTTCTTCAGTCTGCTTTGTCTCCATAAGATCACTTGTGTCTTCAGCAGGGCCTGGCACAGAAGAGCTTGATAAATATTTGTTGAACACAAGTGGTCGTCATAGTGATCTCTACAGCCCTATTCCCATTACATGGATGGGAAAGCAGCCTCAGTGAGGGAACCCCAATCAGCCTCAGGCAGCAGACCACACCAGGGGATGGAAGACAGTCAGAAGTTCCTGCCTTCTGCTCTCAGGGGAGCTCCCAACAGATAGAAACCACAGGCTGCCCTGAACCATAACATTTGCATATAATTTCCCTCAGGTGACAACTCCTAAAAGGTCACCTTCCTTTAGTTCCCTTTCCCCTCAGATGGGATAAAGATGACTCTGGGGTTACACAGCGAGTGCATGCAGAAGTCTTCCTGGGCTAGTCTAAGGACTATTACCTGGCTGGGCACCCAGGCTGGGATGCCCAGCTGCCCACTTCCTGGCTCTTAGAGGTGGAGAGGGCAGATGACTTGGGCTCATTCCTCATTGGTGAAATGGGTGGCAAGGCAAGTCTTACACTCATGTGGTTGTGAGGTGTAGAAGCTGGTGCCTGTCGGGGACATAACAACGCTTGCCACTAACAAGCTCCAGAGAAGTGAGTTGTGATTGCATGGGATGAGCTGGGGCCCAGATGGATGCGAGGGTGGCAGTGGGAGGAGGTTGTGAGAGCTGACGTCAGACTCTCCATCCATGCCTCCCTCTTGCCTGGATCAAATTCAGGTGACTAAGCAGGGCTTGGCTGGAGGGAAGCAGCAGGGGAGGCCCAAGGTTCCTGCTGAGTGTCCAGGAGACAGGGCCTTGTGCCTGGCCTGTAGCTGTGTGCATGAGGGCCTGTGTCTGACCCAGAGAGAACATACGGGAAGAGGCTGGGGGCTGTTCAGACTTGTACTGCAGATCTGCACCTAGGAGTACATCTGTGCAGACAAGAAGCTCTCTCTCTCTCTCTCTCTCTCTCTCTCTCTCTCTCTCTCTCTCTCTCTCTCTCTCTCGGTGCTCCTTTTACTAGTTGATCATGTGCATGCTGTCCCTGTAGACTTATTCATATACATGAAGCTGTATATGGCCGGGGAGCTGGACTCCAGAGGTCAAGTCTGGATTTCCCCACAAGATCACCTGTCCCACCAGGCTGGGACTGGTGATGGTTTATAAGATTGGCCTGAGGGTCCACTCCTCCTTGGGGCTAACCCAATGGGTCATCTCAAGCCCTGCCTCCCCCACAGACTACAGCCTTGAGACTGCTTTGTAGAAGTCAACTCCTACAAAGTTCACAGGTAAACAGGGGTAAACAGAAAGATGGACAGACAGGCTGAAACCGAGGCCCAGTCCCAGGGCACAGATGACCCTTGTTGGCAGGGGGGGTTCCTCTACTGGCTTAGAGAACACTCCCAGTCCCAGGTCCTCTCTCATTAGGCAAAACTCAAATCTTGTTCTCCCAGATGGAAGCTATGCAGCCTGGGTTAGGACACTGACCTTTTGCTTTTATTTTTATTTTGGTTTTTTTAGACAGGCTTTATCCATGTAGGCCTGACTGTCCTAGAACTCACTCTGTAGGCTGGGATGGCCTTGAATTCAGAGAGCCGCCTGCCTCTGCCTCCCGAGTGCTGGGATGAAAGGCCTGCAACCACGCTGGGCTAGGACACTACGCATCAGTTTTCTCACAGGTAAATGAGATAGGCAGTTACCAGCCTGCCTTCTCTGGGAGCCCTAGGAGGGAGGGGATGCAGCGGTGGGCACAGAAGCAGTTTTTGCCCAAGTAATTATGTGGCTAGAATGTGTGTGTGTATCTGGAAACAAGTCAGAATGAGCCCTACTTTACCAAACACAACCCACTTTAGGTGCCTGGCTCCAGACTGGCCTGGCTCCAGTTTCTCCTCCAAGCTGCACCCCACCCTCCATGTGTCTGCCACTCCCATGGACACAAGCCCTTGGCATCAGAAGCCCACTTCGTCTGACCTCCTTCTGCGGACATGTCCCATCCAGCTAGGTCCTTCAACAGAGGTCAGAAGAGGAAAGAGCAAGGAAACCCTGCTGTCACTCACACTAGTTCAAGTAGCCCTATCTATGGTAACTTCAGAGAACAGTGACTTCAGATCTCATTCTGAGTTCTGTTAGAATGTTCTAGAGCCAGGGTGAACCAGGGACCAATTACCTTCCAGGCAGAAGATGAGCAGCCCTGATCAGCAAAGGACTAGTGTCAGGGGAGGGGAATGCAAGAAGGTAGTAGCCATGTGGGCTACACACCAAAGTGGTCCTGACATCTCAGCAACGGCTCACTGCAGCCTGTTTATGCTTCCAGCAAGGGTCTGATGGAGCTGGCAATGGTGCCCTCTGCAGCTCCCGCCCCCGCCTAGGATGACTCAGTCCCCTTAAGGGAGACCCAAGAGTCTGGTGCCAAGTCATGCCCAAGGATGCCTGCTGTGAGGATGGCCCTCCTACTACCTCCGGGAATCCCCGAACACCCAGGTGGGCTCGTGCCTCCCCCTCTGCAGCTGTCCTCAAGGGCATCCCTCGACCCACCTGTGGAAACTGACATCTGTGGGTCTCCTCTGCTATGCCTGCTCTGAGCCTCCACCCTCTTTCCAGAGAGTTCCTCCCCTCCCTGTTCCTGGGTGGCTCAGCTCTATCAGGGACCCATCCAACTTAGCATCCTTGTACTGTTTATCCTCCTCTGTCCCATTACAGAAGTGGGGACACTTCTCATAGAGCCTAGGCCATAACAGCAACGGTCTCTGAGGGATTATTTCCTCCTTCTCCCTCTCTCAGCCTGCCCCCCCCCGACCTCCTGCAGCACCCACTCTCCACTCTGGTTGCATCCCACCACTTCAAGCTTCCAGAGCTGAAGGCTCTGTGTCACCAGGCCTTCGCACGAGCTGTGCCTTCTGCCAGGAACACACCTCCCTTGGCTTCATGGCCTGAAGAGCAGTTCAGACATCACCTCCTTTGAGGATGCCTCTCTGATCTCCCCACTGCTGGCTAGATGAGCTCACTAAGTTGAACCCCTTAAACAGCACAGATTTGGAGATAACACAGCCAGATTCTGATTTCCACTGCCCTTTCACTACTCCCTGGGGTCCCCCTACCCCGGGATCATATCCCACTCTCCTCTCCACACCAGCTGCTACTGGGAAGATTTCTAGCATGCAACTGTGTTCGGAGTTTGCCCATAGTTTTTCAGGGGCCTCAGAATCTGGGGAACAGACAGGCATACCGACTCCTGACATGCAAATCCAGACTCATACATTCCTGCCACAACTATTCATTGGCTATCTGCTATAGAGGTACTAGGAGATAAATCAGTGAACCCAAAAGACAAAGTCCCTGCTCTCACCATTTGCTTTCTGGCAGAGTCAGGAAGCAACATATAAGAATACTAGTAATGAATGTATGATAAGAGTACGTGGAACACCCTGGGAAGACAGCTATTGCAACAAGACAGAAGGAATAAGACAATGGGGGAACATTACTGATTGAGGGCAGGAAGGACATGTTTTCAGATGCAAGATCTAAGCAGCTATGAAGGAGCAAGGCAGTAAACAGTGTGGACATCTGGGGAAGAGTCAGAGGGACTGGCTCATACAAGCAAGCACCATGAGGTGGGAAGGTGCTTGCTCTGTGTGAGAGGTCCCTGATGGAGAGGTCCACTTACACTGGCCTTAGAGGTGTTTCTTGGAGGGGATGACACTGAAGTTCTTTTTTGACCACTGAGCAGGATTGGGAGCACTCACCCTATGCCTAAGAGAGATCCCTTCCCAAAGTGGGACTCAGGGCTTGGTGTGGGGATGGGCAGGACTTTGTAGACAGAAACCAAAAGGCTCACAACACCAGAGGAGTCTTAAGCAGTGAAGCAATTAAGTTGGATGAGATTTAAGATGAGCCCCACTCCTGCTGGGAGGATTGAGCGTGGAGAGACCAAAGAGCAAGTAGAGGGGTCCCTGAAGTGTGTGTGTCTAGAACAGTCCGACCTGTGCACAGAGTGTGTTGGGTGGAGGAGGCAAGGATGTGTAGAAGGCCTGGCCTCTTCCTTTTCCCCGGGATTTTCAAGGACACAAGTGTTTCTCTCACGTCTTGAACCTGGCCAAGGCAAAGAGGCACTCACTGGAACACAATCCTGGGACCCAGGGCATGTGACAGAGAGCTAGGCTAGCTCTGCTCATTCTGCAACACCCTCAACACAAGCACACACCCCTTCCCTGACATATGTAACCCATGTCCTCGTGACCCGTGCTCATACACCACTCCACCCTGAAACGCACCCCCCACCTCCACAGGTACACTCTTGTGTCCACGTGACGCACGCACAACCGCCTCCAAACACCACACAGAGCTCCCCGTGCACGTGTGCACCTTCGGAGCACCAATCCTGTGCCCACCAGAATCAGAAGCCGCAGCGTCCGCCTCCGCCACCCTCAACCAGGGAACAGCTACGCAGCAGCTGAAGTCGCCGCATCCGTCCCATTCATTACCCCGCCCCCAGCTCTCCACGGAAGACTCACGGGAGGTCCGTGGGAGGAGCGCTCCGCCGAGATCCACACGTGGGTGCACCCGTCCAGGCCCACTCCGCATAGACACGGCCTCCACCCAGAGTCGGGGCCCGGGGCACCGTGAGAGGGGCTCCTCCTATGCAGTCCCGCAGACAGCATCTGCTGAAGGGACGTAGGTGGCCGAGCGCCTGCATAGCTGGCTTAGACAGATGCAGGCTCAGGGAGACTTGGCCCTGGAGACACAGTGGGGATCGCTGCACGCTAGGTCCAGGCTGCCCACGTAGACGCGGCCTCGCAGACCACCCCTCTACAACACGCTCGCTGCACAGAGCGGTTCAGCGGTTCGCTCCCCAGTTTCCCATTCCAAGTCTCTGCCTTCGCTCCCTACCTCGGCACCTCGCGACAGTCTTCACGGTGGGCGCCAGGCTCGCTCCCGCGGCGCGCGCCCCGCCCTGCCCTCTTCGCCGGGCTGGGATCGCCCCGCTCAACCCGCCGGCGCCGCGGCTCCAGGCAGCGCTCGCTTCCCCGCCCGCCGCCGCGCCGGCCCGTTATCATAGGCTGCGCCGTGCAGGGCTCTGCAGCGCTGTCCAATCAGAGCCCGGTCCTCCCGCCCAAGGGTGGAGGGGGCGGGGTCTCGACGGGCTCGGGAGGCCGCAGATCGGGAGGGGCCCTGCGGCTGGGCCCTGACGCGTCACGCCCCCGGCGCCCGCAGACAGACCGGCTAAGGGAACCCGAAATCCCTCGGGCCACGTCGTGGGCCCCTCAGCCTGGTCTGAAGCGTGCGGTGCTTTTCCTCGAGTCTTCAATCCGGTGTCCTGCCTGTAGAGGCAAGAGCATCCCTCCCTTGGGGGATGAGGCCCGGTGCGTGCCAGGGAGAGGCTGAGCAAGAAGGGCCTGGAGTTGAGTGTTCTGGGGTAGGGAGAACCAGGAGGAGGGAGGTCCGGCAGAGTGCTGGAGTAGGGCGGCACTCAAGTTTGGGGAAGAGCAGGAGACAACAAGCCCCATACTGGGCTTGATGGAATGGGAAAAAACCCCGGCAGGACCAAGAGGCCTTGGCTGTGGTTGTGACTCTGGCCCTCACAGACTCTTGATCTTGCTGTTAGTCTCTTGGAGAACCCCACATCACTGTTTGCCTCAAATCCAGGCCCATATTGTTGTCTCCAACTTGGTCTCCCTATGTCCCTGTCTCCAGCTGGAGTCCGAAACCGGGAGTTTCCTGAAACCTACCTGTGTAGCAGGTTTTCTGACCCAACCAGCCTAGCACAAGGCTCTACCACACTGCCTCTTAAAGATCCCTAAAGTCTACCTCTCTCCACCTCCTGCCTCTCCCCAGCTCGACCACTGGTCATGTCTCCCCTTGACTAGTACAGCAGTCTTTCCCCTGGCCTCTTACTCCGTCGGGTGTCACTTCCCACTGGCCTTTCTGGGCCAACCTGGACAGGTTTTCAGAACCATCAGACAGCTGCCTCCTAGGATCTTCCAGTGGTCCCACTACCTTGCGAATAGGCCCCCTCAAGCCCTCCATAGCTTGCTTCTCACCACCAGCCTGCCTAACCCCCACTTGTCTTTTGGGACTCAATACTTCTGCTGCTAGGAAACCTTCCCCATGTCTTCCTGGATCCCAGAATGGTCAGCAGCCCTTCTTTGATCTCAGAGTTCCTAGGGAAAGATTCCGATGAAGACCGGAAAGCCCCAGGATCAACAATTGGAGGATTGGATCTATAGGGCAAGAATTCAGGAAAGGGCTGGGTCAAAGACATTTACTTTTTCTCAGAGTTGGAGATTGAATCCAGGGCTCCCTGCATATTAAGCAAGTGTGCTACTACTGAGCTATACCTCATTATCAAGGAGGCAGTTTTGAGGGTCTTCAAGGGCTCACAGTCACAAGTAGAGCCACAGGAAAAATGAAGCAGATCAACAAAAACAAGGCCAAGAGTAAAACACTTGTCCCAAGGAGGATCAAAATTCTGACCTGTGCAACAAAAATCTCACACGTAAGCCTTGAGAAACAGTTCTGGGTGGATATGATGGCTCTACTCCACGAAGACCTCCCAGATGTGACTCCCTACACCCCCTGCACCAGCTAGCTCTGGAGATGGCCTTTGCCCTCATGGTTCCAAATAGGGGCCAGAGCTCCAGTTATCACATACACACCCCAGGTTTTGGAATGGAGAAGAACAACAAAGGATCAGCACTAACTATTTTTAAAATTATTTATTCTATGTGGATAAATGTTTTGCCCGCATGTATGTATGTATGTATGTATGTATGTATGTGCGCCTGTGTGTGCCTGTGTACTGGGAACTGAACCTGGGTCTTCTGCAAGAACAGCTCTTAACCACTGAGCCATCTCTTCAGCTCAATTCTTCCTTAAAGAAAGTGCCCAGAAAGCGTCACAGAACATTCCCCCATACATTCCACTACTTCAGATTTTGTCACATGACCAGACCCAGTTGCAAGAGATAGAACATGGAAATGCAACCTCCATTATGGGCAGCCACATGCCCAACCAAGGAGCAAGTGTTGTACCACCAAGTGTGTGTGTGTGTGTGTGTGTGTGTGTGTGTGTGTGTGTGTATCCAGAGACAATGAGTGCTTGTGTGTACCAGGCACTGTCCTGGGCACTTCACTTATATCTCTCTTACCCCAACCCTAGCAGAGGTTGCAGTACCCTTAACGCACAGAGGACTCTTGGAGAGAGGCCACTTGCCAAGGACACAGGGTGAGCTGTGTGAGAGCTGCAAGATCCAGGCCTGCCAGGAAGTCAGAAGAGGCTGCACTGGGCACCACTACAAGGACTCTTTAAATAATTGTTAAACGCAAGCCCAAGGGTCCCTGTGGAGTTCGCATCAAGGACTCTGCTAGTGACCTTAGCAAGGACATCTGCAAGTGATGGGGGTGGAGGCTAGTTGCAGACAAGGATGAACTGGTCTTTCTGGAAGGGTGGCAGTGAAGAGGGAGTAGGCTGGTCTACAGCAGAACATGAGCCAGAGGGAGGCAAGAGAAGAAAACACGCAGGGCACAGGGTGAGAGAGAGGACACCACCCTGGCTGGAGGTATCTGGGCTGGTTGGATCCTTTTTTTTCTGCCACTCAGGAGGAAAGTGACAGGAGGCACAGGCTTTGGGGGCTGGGATAGAGGAGGGTGGAAGGTTCTTGTCTGGGGAAGGTGGCAGAAAGCCAAGGTCTGGCCTGTGCTGTCCACTCTGCTAGGCACTGGCTTCATACAGCTATTTTGGTGAATTAAAAGTCAATAAGAACTAGATATGGTGCTGAATCCCTATTATTCTAGCATTTGAGAAGCTGAGACAAAAGGATCGTGAATTTCAGACCAGCTTGAGCCATATAGCAAGGCACTGTTTAAAAAACATTAAAAAGGCCAGGAGGTGGTGGCACATGCCTTTAATTCTACCACTCGGGAGGCAGAGGCAGGTGGATCTCTGTGAGTTCAAGGTCAGCCTGGTCTACAAGAGCTAGTTCCAGGACAGGCTCCAAAGCTCAGAGAAACCCTGTCTCAAAAATCAAAACAAAACAAAAAACCATTAAAAAGTGAAATGACTCCAAGTGTTTATTGGCTACTTTGGCAAGTGGCCATCACATTGAACAATACAGATCCATCAGTATAAGAAATTGTGCCGTTCAGAAATTGTGCCATTCAAACTGGTCTAGACAGAGCAAGGTAGGGGTACTCAGAACCCCTGGCTGGCTGTGAGCCCAGGCTAGAAGGCATGTCCACATGGAGCCTTCTCCCCTTTCCAGCTACAAGCCTCCCTTCCTTTGTAGAAGTGCCCCCAAATCTCACCCCTGGGACAGCAAGCCCCTCTCTCAGCCTTATTTGCTTCTGGGATGTTCAACTGCCCCACAGCCAGGAGAAGAGCTTCCCCAGGATTTGGAAGAGTGTTGGTGTCCTGTCCTGTGCAGAGATGGGGCTCAGAGACTGCCGTGAGCTCCCTGACCCAGCTGGGCTCAGGCACCCCTCACCAGCCTGCCCACAGGGATCTCAGATGCTCAGCTCAACTGTGTGTCTCACAGGTGAGCACTCTGAACTTCAGAAGGGTTTGAAAGGAAAGCAAAGAAGACAGAATTTGTCCTCATTTTTTTTTATTGTGCCCCACCCCTTGCCTCCTCAGCCTTCATGTTCCAACCGAGCTGAGCAAGCCGTGGAAGCTGGGTCTGGGCCACAGGCAAGGAGCCAGGATTCATCAGGCTTACACCTCCACCTGAGGTAGCTGAGTACGGTTCTATGATTGGCAGGGCTGTCCTGGCCTGACTCCCCCAGTAAGGAGCATTGTCCCATGGGGGTGACACTGTATGGAGACCATGTGTCCCTGCCTGGGGGTGTAGGTGTGTTCAGATGGCTGCACTTGCAGTACTCAAGCTGTTCCAACCCACAGCAGGGGTGGAGAGTTGTATGTGCAGGGGGCATGTGCACCTGGGGACTTATGAATTCCTGTGTGGCACACTACATACTTGCTGGGGGTGTTTGAGACCCTGCTCAGTGCCTGCACCTGCTGGTTGGTGCTGACCCAAGGCTGATTGGGAGCTTAAGAGCCAGAAAGCTCCAGGAGAGCCAGTCTTAAGCCGCAGGCACAAAGTGGCCTGTGTCTCTGTTTTTAGGTGGGATGTGTGCTAGGCACCTGCGCTGTTGCTGAGCCTCCCAGGCAATTCCTTTGGAACTTCTTTCAATGGAAAGCATCCTCTGCTGTCCAGTTTGGTAGCCGTGGGTCACATGTGTCCACTTAGCTAGGTCAACTGAGGCATATTTTTATTATATTTTAATTAATTTAAGTTCAAATTGTCACATTTGGCTAGTGGCTTCCATGTGGAAGAGCACAAATCTAGGCAGGTGAGGCCCTGGGATGGACAGTGAGAGCCTGAGACGTAGTCACAAAGCTAGGGTATAGGTGTGTGAGGAGCCTAACCATATGGACCCAGAGTGGCTGAAACTGGAGGGGGCATCCCTCAGGAGGAGAAGTGTGGAATTGGACCCAGAGCTCTGCATTGCAGTGTCTTGCCCGTCTCCACTCTGAACTGGGCGGGGTGAGGGAACAACTTGGTGTCTGTCTGGTAGGAAAGCCCCTGGGAATTGTCTCTGCCCTGGCACAAAGCCACCAGCCCTAGCCGGAAGCCACATACTGAGTCAAGTCCAGAACCCAAGGCTGAGGTCAGGAGGTCCTCATGTTCTCCTGCAGGCCCAGAGTGGAGCTGGTGGCCGCGGGGTCACGTTCACCCTGTGTATGCAATGTGGGAAGGCAAGTCAGGCCCCAGAAGTCCTGGCCTGCAGTGCCGAGTCCTACAGGACAGAGCCTGCCAATGCAGACACACAAGCTTGAGGTCTTTGAAGAGTCCTGCTCAAGAAGTTCAGAAGTTCTCTTACCTCCCCAGGCCCCATGTCCTCGGCGTACTTGAACTTCTTCTGCTTGTAGTAGTGCCTCTTGGGCAGGATGTGGAGCAATAAGAGGTCACAAAGAACTGTGGCCTGAGGACAGGGAGAGCAGGGGTGGAGAATGGGAATCTAGGGCAGATATCGACCATCCATATGGACCTTCCATATCCCACAGTGGTCCCTGCTGACTGTGGTCCTGGCTGAATCCTGCCACTCCAGACCCCAGTTTCCTGAAGACAGGATAAGGTGCTCCATCCCCGGGACCAAGTCAGCCCCATCCCACCTCTCTCTTACCTTAACTCTGAGCCTCAATTTCCCCAGGTACACGGTAGGTCTAGGGTGGTGGGGAAAGCAGCTGCTGCCTCAATAATGATAGGCACCTATGGTCTTATTTTGGGGTTCTGCTACTGAATGTAGAAGAAGAGAGGCTGAAACCCAGCACAGCAAATGTGTGCCCAGCACTTACCACTCCAAAGATGCCAATCCCAGAGCCGATGGTAGTCATAGTAGGGATGATGTCAAACTTCCCGGCCTGGTGGCAGGGCCCAAGGGAGAACGGGGTCAACAGAAGGGACCCAGCTAGAAAAGGTCAAGCCTTGTCCCCTCAACTCTAAAGTCTCCCCACTGCCTATGGTCCAGGGCTCTGGCTCTCTCAAGAGCCAGCTCCTGGTCAGTAAACCTGGGCTTTGTCCCTGGCTTTGCTTCCCCGGACCCAAGGAGATAGTAGGGGAGCCGTGTCAGTGGCTTAAAGCCAAGACAGAGTCATCTCCATGTCCATGGTCAGTTGAAGCAGATCTCTGAACACAACCATCCCATTCCATTTTGTTCTGTAACAACAGACATCCAAAGCAGGAAGGTGCCTGGGTGGCCATCCCTTCACATGGGGCACCTACCTTACCATTCACGAGGATGTCAAAACGAATCCCAAACACCTTGAAGAGGTGACGACGGTTTGTCCCATTCTGCACAAAATGCCTGGCAAACCTGGGGCAGGGGGTGGTAGTAAAGTCACCTTGAGTGCCAGAGTATTAGGAAGAGGCCCTCCAGCATTGCCCAAGGAGAATGACTAAGTCTCCTTCCACTCAGCTCTTTCCTGATTCCCACCAGGCAGATCTCCAAGGACCCAAGACCTAGGGCTGGGGAACTCAAGCCTTTAAGGTCTTGTTTCCTGCTGGCTTCCTATTTAATAACTCACACAGGATGGATGCCACCCAGGGTCCTCTGGTCCCCTCTGGGAACATTTGTCAACCTGTAGCATTCCAGAAATAGGCAGGAGACTGTCAGGTACCTGAAGTTGAAGCCTGGAGACAGATTTTTCTCCCCATACAGTCCATGGAACTGGTAGATGGGTTTGCAGTGCCGCACGTGCCAATCCAGGTCACACTCCCAGTCGATGGTGATGCCAACCACCCCACCCTACCAGGGACACAAGCACACAAGATCTGGGCTCAGGATTATAAAACTCCTGTCTAGACGGGCAGGATGGCTTCATGAGTTTAAAAGAGCAAACAAACAAACAACAACAACAAAAACTGTCTCACAGTTGATGCCTGCACTCTCTTTGAAAAATTGTTTGACATTATTTATTAATTTTGTGTATAGATATTTCACCCTTGTGTACAGTATGACTTTGGAGGGCAGAGGACAACTTGCAAGGGTAGACTTTCTCCTACCATGTAGGACCAGGGAGTAAACTCAAATCATTTGGCTATCAAGTGCTTTTAACTGCTGAGCCATCTCTCCAGTTCCTTAGTTTCTTGAGATTGGGCATTACTGTGTAGCCTAGGCTGGCCTTGAACTCCTTACCCTCCTGCATCTGCCTCCTGTGTGCTGGGATCGCAGGTGCGTCCTAGCACACCTGGCTTGTCATATGTGTATTCTGCGTGATAACTTATTGACCTCTCTCCTCTAAGACGGACTGTCAGGTCCAAGGGGACAGAGCCATCTGGCTCTCGTCACTGTTTCTCAGTTCCTGGCTCAAGTCACAGTGGTGTGAGAGACAAGCAAGCAGCCTTTGAACTAGACATCTGGGAAGGAAACACTTCAGAAAGTGAAGTAAGGCAGGGAACAGGACAGGTGGGTGACTCAGGCCAAGAGTGGAGAGGTGATCAGAGAAGTGGGCAGGGAGCTGAGCGGCTCAACATGGAGGCAGGAACAGAGATCCCCACACTCAGTGGGTAAGGGCAGGTGTGAGTTCTAGAAACAGGGAGGATTGTAAATCCTGATGACCCTATAGGGTCAGACAGAGGCGTGAACACAGTTAACCACTATCTGGCTGCTTCCATCTCCATGTAGCTCTGGAAAGCAAACACCTGCAGACTTCTGCCATACACAAGTGTGTCATGAGTGGGGCTCGTTGGTGACCTCACAGAAAAGGAGCGGGTTGTCATCCCTGCATAGGCAGCTGCAGGAGCAAGCCCCAGAAGGACCCGGCAAGCACAGGATGTAGAGTGCCCCGTGCCAGGCAGAGCTGAAGTGCTAACTTGTAGGTGTGTGCTCATTTGAGCCTCACAGCACCGCCATGGGAATGGTGCTATCAGTGTCTTCAGTGGAGTCCTCAGACCCACTGAACTTAAGAGACCCTTCTGAGGGCACACTCTAGTTGGGAGGCAGAGCAGAATTTGGATCCAAAAGCCTTGCAAAGGGACTGTGGTCTTGGAATCTCCGAGCTCCGAGTTCCATCCCCACCACAGGAAAACATGAAGTAGCCAGGTTGATTTTAGGCTATGGTACAACTCGGGGCTAGGGGATACTACTGAACGTGCATGAGGCCCATCCTCAGCAGAAAAAAATAATTAAAAAATAAACTGAACATGGTGACACACTCCTGTGCTCTTCATTATGTAGGCAGATGCAGGGGGATTAGGGATTTGGGACCAACCTAGGCTACAGAGGGAGATCCTGACTCCAAACAACAAAAAGGAAGAGAAGGGAGAAGAAGGAAGGGAGAAAGGAAGGGAGGGAAGAAGGAAGGTAGAGGGGAAGGGAGGGAGGGAGGGACCATTGAACATCCAGATAATGCTGTCTGCCAACATCTCTTTATTTTTAGCCCCTCCTCCATGGCAGGATCAGATCAGGCCCTGCAGAGGACCCTCAGGGGCTCTGGTATAGAGCACAGTCCCATGCACACATATGGCCTGTGCCAGGGAGGTTTGGGAGGCAGGATGGGACCTGCAGCATGTATTATGACCCTGAATTGTACTATCCTTGCTGGCACAGCCCCATCCCATCCTTACATTCACAGCCAGGCTGCGGAAGTCCTGGCCTGACTCTCGCACCACATATCCAAGGCTGAAGACTGGGCACAGTGGATGCAGGGTCTTGTGGTAGAGGCATTTCTTCATGTAGGTGTTATTCACCTCCTCCACCAGGTTGCGCCTGTGTGGAAGGCATGGGGAGCAGCCATGTGCCAGCTGGGAAGGTGCTCACTCCACTCAGCTCAAGGACCCTCAAGAATTCTAGAATACCCGCCCTCTCAAACCGTCAGCCTCCAGGAGGTCTGCCAAGACTGCTGTGTCTGGAGTGCAAGCAGCAGGGATGGAGGGAGACTGTACCGAGAGCAGCTGCAGCTGCTTCAAGCCACCTGCACCTCTGCCTTCCTTTCCCACGAACCTGTTGACCTTGAAGCGTGGAAAGCTGATGCTGTTCTTGATGAAGAGGGTGAAGTTCTCAGCCTCATGGAGAAGAGCAGGTCTGGGGGAAACAGCACTCACTCAGTGCCCCTCCCCAAGAGTGTTTGCATGGCTGAAAGGGCTTGGCAAATAGCAGGGAACACAGGGGCTCCCCTGTAGCGTGCATTGATGTGTGGTGGGGGGTTGGGGTGGCCACACTCCAGATGGGGCATTTTACAGGGAAACTCTTTGGCCTGGGCCGCATGGATAGGGTGAGGGATGCAATCAGAAATATAAAGAACCCATTCTTTTGTTTTGTTTTGTTTTGTTTTGTTTTTCGAGGCAGGATTTCTCTGTAGCTTTGGAGCCTGTCCTGGAACTAGCTCTTGTAGACCAGGCTGGCCTCAAACTCACAGAGGTCTGCCTGCCTCTGCCTCTGCCTCCTGAGTGCTGGGATTAAAGGCGTGTGCCACTGCCTCCTGGCTAAAGAACATATTCTTGCCAGATTCAGATGTCTGTGGGTCAGGACCTATCTCTAGCTCCCTGGAAAGACAGGAAATCAGTTACCTTGGGATCTTGTCATCCACCTCCACAGGACACCAGCCAAAGATCTCACAGGTCTTCACTGTGCTATTGAAGGGCACACATTTGCCTGTGCGAATACCTGAAGCAAGAGAGCAGCCTCTGGGGTCCCACCTCATGGAGGACTTCTGGGAGCCAAGAGTCAGATGAGAGCAGGATAAGACTCTCTCGGTGGGGAACAGTTTGGAGAGATGTGGAGTACAGAGAGACAGACACAGGCAACATGGTTGTGGAGTGACAGGAAGGGGCTGGTCTTACCTTGGGCCTTCCTTTCTGCTTTTCCCGGAATGCACCCATTGTCCTCCCGGCATATGCCACCTTCTGGGTTCTGGAGGACGGGAGGAATGCTGGGCCCAGGCCCTGTGATGAGGTCCTAGGGAGGACCCTCTCCTGCCCCCACCCCCAGGGCCACAGTGTAGAGATGGAGCAAAAAATCTCAGATTCTGTGACAGACCCCTGCTCCCAGACTCCTTCTCCCATACTTATCCTAGGTTTCTGTCCAGTTTCTGAGTGCTGGTGTCTGCTGGCAGGGGACTGAACGTTGGGACGGAGAGGTACAATGCCCAACAATGGCACTAACAGTGGCTGACGGTTATTTTGTGTGACTCTCTGCCCAACATTACATCATAACCTCATCAGAAAGCTCGCCCTACACCACTGCCAAAGCCCAAGGGATTCCATCATGTTATTTTCCATGTGGGTCCAGGAGAGGGGCAGAGTCCTCACCTCTGCACAATAGCCTTGAACCTGCTGAGGGGTCACGATGAAATTGGTCATAACTACAAAGGAGCTGTCACCCTGGAAGTGAAGGGCAGGGAGATGAGGGGCAGAGTTGGTAGAACAGCCCCAAGCATCTAAACACTCCCCCAACGGGCTCTGGAGCCCACCTAACACCCAACAGACACCATATCCCATGGCATCACCGTGAAGGGAAAGAACTAGTCTCCCAGTAAGGGAGACTGAGGCCCGGAGAGCAGGAAGGTGGACTGGCCCTTCAGGGAGCCTTGAGCCATGGCTTGTAGGAGGGAGGATGGTGCAGGCCAGAGTCAACTCACCTGGGCTGGGAAGACATAGTCAGCCACATCCCAGACCTGGGGTCCCAGGCCCTGGAGCTGGGTCACAGCCAGGCCCTTGAGCTTCACAGACACACTGCTGATGAGGCCGCCTGAAGTCTGGTATCCCTTTTCATAGACGAACACCCACCTGTCGGGTTCGGGGAAGACATGGGAGTTAGGATTCTGAATAGTGTTGGGCAGGACATCCAAGGACACAAATGGTTGTGAGAACCTCTGTCCTTTCTGGCATCCTCTGGACCACGTCTTGTTCTCCTCAGATATGTTTCTGAGCTTTGGTTCCCCAGTAGTTTCTGGAAGGCAGGACGGCCTTGCCTGCCGCCCCCTGCTGGCCTGTGTCTAAATCCCACCATGACAATTCTGCCACGGAGGCCAATTCAAGCAGCTGAGTGACTGTCCCTCCTAATCCTTTCCCCTCTCCCCACCTCCCGAGAGCTGTATGTCAGGGCCAGCCGGCGAGTTCTTGACCCCACTACTCCTTCCCTACACCCTATTTCTTCCCACACAACTTCCACCAAAGTGTGAAGACTGCCGGGGAGTCTGGCTTTGTCTCCCAGCCAGTGCATTGAGGTTTGGAGTGGGTCCTTCCTCTTCCTTATCTATAAAACAGGAACATTAGTACTTGTTTATGTTAAGCGAGTTCATGCAGAGAAGTTGCTTATGATATGGGCTGGCACCTAGCAAAAGCTGTGTAGAAGCCGTCTGTCATTACTGAGTAGAAAGTGGGAAGGAGAACAGTGGGAAGGAGAGAGAAGCCAGGATATGGGGCTAAAGGCCATAACCTCCTGCAGCCTCCAGCCCTCCCTCAGGCTGCTGTGTATGTGGCTCAGGTTTAATCCAGGAGGTTCAGTGAGACTGACCTCACTCCCAGGGATGGGCATATGGCCAAGGCATGTCATCAGTGTTCTGCCTTCCTAGCAGAAGTAATGAGTCTAATCGCCATTGGAGGAGTGTCAATAGCAAAGCCAGATTCTTTTTTTCCTAAGATTTACTAGGAAAGACACTTTCACTGTGCTGGGTGGCTAAGCAAGGAGGCTGTGAGGTCAACACTACCGTTAGCCATTTTTGCCATCTCTAAGGACCAGCCTGAGGATGGAGCCAGGAGATGGAGAGGACCAGATTCCTAACTATGTTGCTGCAGCCCCTTGGGGGAGGAAAAAAAAATTCTGGGCTTTTACTAGAACATGAGCCAATGAAGTCTCTTCCATTGTGAGAACTAGCTTAGGTTTCATGTCTGTTGCTTACACTGGGAGTTTTGTGTCTCACATCTCTCCAGTGGTAGCCTCTTCCTTTAGAAGAAACTGAGTAGATTCAAGGTGTGTTGCCCACTGGCACATGTACCGCAGCCCTCCCCAGGGAGAAGACCGTAGGTGAATATGCTCTGCTCCCTCCGTCCTCTACCTTACCTAGACAACAACCACCAAGTCATCTCCTCTGGGGACAAGAGTCTCCAAGCCTTAGTCCCAGAGTCACAGTCACTTCCCTGTCCTGGATCACAGGGAAGGAGTCCTGTTGCAACTTTAAGCCTCTCCCCTCCGAAAGCCTGCTTTGGAACCTGTCCCTCTTCCAAGCCAAAGTGTGGTCACTGCTGCCACCTGCAGCCCACAAATAGCAACAGGCAGCGCACAACAAAGGTCTAAGTTCTGAGGCTGCCCTCCCTGCAAGGTCCCTTTCTGCAGTCACGCCCCTGTCTTGTACCCCAGCTTGAAAGGGCTGCTATGGAAGAGGGGCTTGTTGCTATGGAGGAGGGATTTGTTGCTATGGAGGAGGGATTTGTTGCTATAGAGGGGCTTGTTGCACACTTTGAGCCCTCCCCTGAGAAGCCACGGTTTCCTCTTCACACCTGAGTCCTCAGAACCTCAATTTCTCTTTGCCCAATAGCAGCAGATCACACGATAGGTGGAGAAGCTGAAGTCCGAGGACACTCCCCTCCCAAAGGTCAGAAGTCAAACAGGAGCAATTCTGAGCTGGAGGCCCTGTGCACACCCAGGGTTGTGCAGTGCTGAGTGTGTCTCCCAGAGTTCCTCCCCTGCCTCAGCTGTGGGTTGGGATCGATACAATTTCTGGGCTGTGTCTGCCCTTGGGGCTTCTGGTCTTGGCAGGTCAAAAGGAAATGTCAAATCTGGTATTTGTGACTTCTGCTCTGGTAATAATAGCTTTGGCATGCCGGCAGCAGGCCTGTCATTCCAAAGCTATGTCTTTTTTTAAAAAAAGATTTTATTTTTAACTGTGTATGTATGTGTTGTGTTGGGGGGAGTTGAACAGTTGACTATAGATAGCCATGAAGACCAAGAGAAGGCACTGGATCTTGTGGAGCCAGACTTCTAGGTGAGTACGAGCTGCCTGCCTGACCCAGGTGCTGGGAACTGAACTTAGTCCACTGCAAGAGTGGTGCACACTCTTAACTACTGAGCACCCCCCAAAGCCATGTCTTGACCTTGTCTTATGGTTACTACTCTGGGAAGGCCATCAAAGAGGTCTGAGGTCAAAGACACCAGCATCTTCTGAGGCCCCTCCTCTTCCAGGGATGACCATTGCCAGTCTCTTCACTTCCTGCTGGGGCTCCCTTCTCCAGTGGTCCCCGGGAAAGGGATACACATTAAAGTGGCCCATGTTTAAGTACTGGATTTGCCTTTCGCCACATGTATGGCTTCAGACTAGAGACAGAACTCTGAGCCCCGACTTCCTCAGTTAAACAGAGGATGCCCCACCTCAAAAGTTCTGCTCACTCAACAAATCCTTAACAAGGTTGTGTACTCAAGACACATAAAAATGAAAATCTCTCATCAAATCCTCCCTGTTCCCCTGGGAGGGCAGAGCTCTGGGTGAGCTGTCACAGGTACCCTAGTCCCAAGATCCACCTCCACATTGGTGGTCCTGCCTCTACAGCTCAGCCCTATACATTTAGTTAGTCACTCAATCAACACGTATGCATCAAGCCCATCTTCAGAGTCGGTCATTGTTCTCAACACTTAAACTACAGAAGTAAGCAAACCCCAGGAGCCTGCCCTCAAGAAGTCTCTGGTTGCTTGGTGTGCTGGCTGATATCGTCACCTTGATTGCATTTGGAGTCACCTGGGAGACTCACCTCAGGATATGCCCACAGAGAATTAACCAAAAGGGGAAGTTAACTCAGAATGAGAAGTGTCTTTTAACAGGCCAGAGATAAAGAGGTCAGAGGAAAAGCAGTGTGGTCTGCCTGCCTACACTTCCTCGTGAGTCTGTGTCTCCTGCTGCAGCTGCTGCCACCCTGATGAAGCCCTTATCAGACCCCAGCTTCTTTGGTTTTCTAATGTGAGCCAAGGACTAGTGACCCTCCAGGAATCTTCCAGTATCCCAGTACCACATTGGAACCCCTGAGGTATTTAGTTTCATGGACTGGTCAGCTATCAGACTCACATCCTCTTCAGCATGCAGATAGCCATTGTTAAACTACCTGACCTGTATCTATTGTGTAGTGACTCCCCTTCTTCTTCTTCTCCTTCTTTTTCTTCTTCTTTTCTTTTTTTGTTGTCATTTTTTGAGACAGGGTTTCTCTATGTAATGGTCCCGGATGTCCTGGAACTCACTCTGTAGACCAGGCCAGGCTGGCTTCAAACTCAGAGATTCGCCTGCTTTTGCCTCCCGAGTCCTGGGATTAGAGACTTGCACCACCACTGCTCAAGGACTCCCCTTCTATGCTACACATACATTCTGTCAGTACTGTTCCTGTACAGGACTCTTCCTAGTACAAATCTAGGTCCTGAGGAATGGGCCATTGCTTTGATAAGCCTGATCATGTAAACCTTGGGTCTTTGTGGGAAGTTTAGAGCTGTAGGCTAGAGAAGCCCTTGAATGCTGTAACCAGAGCTTAATAGGCCATTCTGGTGGGGATTTAGGAGACAAGAAAGCTAAGAAAAATGCACACAGTGGGGGCCCCAGATCAGGAGGTCTCACTGGAACAAAAGCTCTTTCAGGAACTGGGCCATCTGAGTCATTCATGTTATATACTGGCAAAGAATCTGGCCTCATTCTGCCTCTGTCCTGAGAATGTGAATGAGTCTGAATTCAAAAGTAATAAAGCGAATTGTTTGGAGAGGAAGTTGGGTTTGTTGTACATCCCAGCTTGGCCTCCAACTCACTATGTTGCTGAGGACAACCTTGAACTTCTGCCTCCACCTGCTAAGTGCTAGGATGCACCTCCTTGTGTATGTGTCTGGGGACCCAACGCAGGGCGTTGTGCATGCAAATGAACTACATCCCCAGCCCTGGCAGAGGACATTTCAAGGGAGGTTTTACCCAGCAAGGAACATCCACTCTGAATGTGGGCAGCACAATGCCGCAAACTGAATATAAAGGAGAAAGCAAGTGGAATCCCGTATTCTCTGCTTCCTGACCATGGAACCACACTCCTGCTGCCACAGCCAGAGCTGCTCTCACCACCATGCCATCACCATCATGATAGATGTGTCCTCAAACCACGAGCCAAAATAAACTCTTCTACCTTTATATGCTTTTGTCACAGCTACAGGACAGGTGACTAACATATTTGGGGACCCATCTGCTCTTCACACCAGACATCTTGAAGGTATCTCCAATGCCATAAGACTGTTTGAAAAAACAGCTCCATAGTTCCACAAAACTTTGAACATGGGATTTCCCTTGACCTGATACCACTACTAGATATAAACCTTGGAGAAAAAAATGTGACCACCAAAGTACTGGTACACAAACACTCAGGGTAGCAATGCTTCTAGGAGCCAAAAAGTAGAAACAGCCTAAAATGTCCAACCACAGATACTCTCATAAACAAAACGTGATGAATCAACACATGGATTATTATTTAGTCATAAAAGCATTGGGTTACACATTACAACAAACACAGCAAGTAAAAGAAACCAGATACGTGCTGGGAGGTGGTGGTGCATGCCTTTAATCGCAGCACTTAGGAGACAGAGGCAGGTGGATCTCTGTAAGTTCAAAACCAGCCTCGTCTATGAGAGCTAGTTCCAGGACAGCAAGGACTGTTACACAGAGAAACCTTGTCCCGAAAAACCATAAAAAGGAAGAAAAAAAAAAAGAAGCCAGATACAAAAAGGCTCATGGTGTATGGTTCTGTTTATAGGAAATACCCAGAACAGTCAAGGCAAGCTGTGAGGAGGAGAAAGGGGGCTGATTGCTAAGGGATACAATGTTTCTTTTTAGAGTGATGGAAATGTAATTAAAAGTGATAATTATGCAACCTTGTGAATAATAATGACCAAACTTGTGAGGTTTTGTTTGTTTTGAGACAGTATCATCTTGTTACTCCAGACTGGCTTGGAACTCACCATGTAGCTCAAATTAACCTGGAATAATTCATGAGATGATTGCCCCAAACTACTTAGTGCTGGGATTATAGGTAAATACCACCCACCATGCCTGATCCAGTCAGAATTGTGTGTGTGTGTGTGTGTGTGTGTGTGTAGCTCAATGGTAGAGAGTGTTCTTAGCATGCTAAAGGCCTTGGGTCTAATCTCTAGCATCAAATAAATGAAAGACAAGTTAATTAAAAGAGTAGATATTAAGGATATTAAGGTATTTGAAGTTAGTCTCACACAAGTTCCAGTCACCAGTGAAAAAATTCAACAGAAGCCAGACATGGTAGCATACACTTTTAATCCAAGCACTTGGGAAGCAAAGGAAGGTGGATGTCTGTGAGTTTGAGGCCAGCCTGGTCTACATAGTGAGTTACAGAAGAGCCAGGGATATGTAGAGAGACCTTGTCTCAGAAAACAAGCAAATAAAAAATTCAACTTGACCATTTCTTTTTTTTTTTTTTAAACTGGGTCTCTCTGTCTCTCTCTGTAGCCAGACTGGCCCACTTGAAATCACACAACAGAGTTCCTTCCCTGTGTCCCCTCTGCTCTCCAGTAAGAGATTTAGACCACTCTGTCTCATAGATCTACTCCTACAATTGGAGCATTTCATCTGACTTCACCTTAATCTGGGTCATCAGAGGCTCTGCCTTCTGGAATTTCTTATTTCCCCCTTGCCTCAGATTTACAGGAAGTACACGACCAATAGAGACCACAGCCTAAGCTTCCCTCTCTAAGCCCATTCCTGTTCTTGGCATCTCAGCCTGTCTGTCTGTCTGTCTGTCTTCCTAAGTCCCAAGGCTGCTTTCATCATCTGTCCCTCTCTTTCTCCATGCTGCCCATTTCCAACATGGGCTTCACTGTCTGGTGCCCAGAGACTGAATCTCTTGGTCGCCTCTTCCCGCCCACCCCCAGCCTCCCATCTTCCCTGCCGCACCCACTGGACCAGGCAATCAGACAAACATCTAGGAAAGAGCATGGTCCTCTCCAACTGCTGTCCTATGCTAACAGTGGGGAAACTGGGAGTCTTATCTGTCAAGGTCAAGTGTAGCATCAGACAGGAGCCAGATGAGGGCGACAGAGACAGAGGAGCCACAGCCACAGCTAATAAGAGTTCCAGTGGACAGGGAAGCCTGGGTTTGGGGACCTGAAGACCTTGCCTTGGGCTCTGCTGCATGAATTGGGCATTTTAGTGAGACTAGTTACAACCGTCATCTCTGTTACCCTCACCCCTCACACCAACAAGGGATACATCCAATTGAAAATGATGGATCATTTTGGGCCAGAAGAAAGGAAAGAAGGAGGGGTGCGGTTCCTGTCACTGGAGGAGCAGTTGGGACTCATCTTACGGCAGGGCTGGGGTAGGTTGACTGCCCCTTCTATTCTGACAGTCAGGAACTGTTCACAGCTATGGCTCTGAAAACATAGAGAATCCTTGGGCCCTGAGAAGGGATAAACCTTTTTGGTCTCCCTAGGTGAGGCTGAGCCTGAGTAGCGACTTCTCTTTCCTGGAGGAAGTAGAAATAAGATAAGAAATACTTTCCTGGAGGAAGTAGAAATAAGATAATGGTGGACTTTGAGGCTCCTTTTGTGCTCAACACGGGGCCATTGGTGCCCACTAGGAAGCACCTTAGAAACCTTGTTGGGGTGGGAAGGGAGAGAGCAGAGCAGAGCCCCAGGGCTAAGGCTGATTTGCCCTGTGACCTGGAAATTCCAGGGCTCCTCTCTGGGCCTTAGTTTTCCTCTCAAGCTTGACCAAATTGATTTGTGAGCAAGAAGGGGACAAAGCCCAAAAAGCAACAGAAGGATACTGGTCTTGGCTACATCTGGTCAGCTCTGAATCTTAGGGGACCAATAGGCAGAATAAAAGCTGTTCTGGGTGCTAGACATTCCCAAGGGGCCAACATTACATGGGTAACTCTTCGGGCCCTTAGTCTCAGTCTCCCAAATGGGAATGTACAGAGTCCTCAGAACCACACAGCATAGCCAGGGAGGGGTGCTGGGTGTTGGCAGGCTGTCATCAGAGTCCAACCCTTTTAGTGACCCCAGGGCCTCTAGGGGCTCTTTTCAGCATGACACTGAGTAAACATGATGCCCTATACATGTGACACTTCAGGCACCTAGCTCTCTTAGGCCCAGGGGAGACAGGGACACAGCCATATGCATGCACATCCAGCAACAGGTGCAAAAAGTCATTGGTACATGCCTAGACATACAGGACATGGGTAGGATACAGGTGCATCCTCATGGCACTGTGACATTAGCCCATACAACATACATGCACATGCAAGATCTGCCAGGTCTGTTAGCTTCCAAGACAACCAGACTGAACTTTAAAATGTGGCCTTTGCATGGTTCCCAGGCTAACCAGTTGGCTGACCCTGTGCCCAGGAAGATGTCACATTTGAGATTGGAGGCTACCTCCTGCTTCAAGCCTCCATCTACTTGCTGAGTGTTCAGAATCCAAGTGTCTTTTGGGTCCCAGATTCCTGGATACTCCAGCCTGTCCCTCATTCAGACTGGAGAGACGGCAGCAGAGCCTATCTTCCAGCTAGTAAAATGGGTATTGCCTTGTCTCATTAGCTGCATGTGGGAAGCTGGAGATGAAAGCGGCTCTTGCAGTATGTACCATTCGCTCACTGACTAGAAAGGACCTTTCCCAATGTCACTTCCTCAGGACCCACAATGCCATTACCTCTTGTTCACCATGCACCCAGAGCACTGTGTCCCACCCGCCTCAGTGTCTCCATCTTGACAGTAGGTTAAAGGGCCTATTCTTTCCTGATAGCATGGAGGCTCATCAGGAGGGCTTTCCAGTACATAGAGAGACAAGGGGCTAGTCAGTACCCCACAGCTCAGAGGATTGGCACATGTAGAGGACTGGTGCCCAAAGGGAGTGAAGAGGGCACTTGGACTCACCCAATGACGTAGACCAGAACCACCAACTGGATCAGACGGAAAATGACTCCCACCTTCTTGTTTCGCACCAGCACCATCCGGGGAGTGTCATACTCAAAGAAGAAGGCTGACAGCTCATCCTGTAGCCGCCGTGCCATGGTGGGCCAGGAGGGGCCCACACGGCCTCTGTGGTCAAGGGCAGGCCAGCATTTGTCTCCACAGCTATAGCAGTGGAGTGACTGGAGACTTCTCAGTCCCTTAAGAACAGAGCAGGGCAGGTGAGGCCAAAGGCCAGGAGCCAGGGGTTAGTTGGTGGGTCTGGGTTGGGAGGGAAAACCCTGGGTGATCAGAACAGCTTTTGGCAGGCAGTGGAGTACTGGCCAGTGGTGCCCGTGGAATAAATTCCCAAAGATAGACAGAGGCGGAGCCAGTGGGGCCACTCAGGCCCAGCCCCACTGCCCCTCTAGGCTCCGCCTGGGCCCCCTCTGAGCCTCCGGAAACAGGAGTTGCTGGCCGGAAACCACCATGGCTACCAGTCACAGGGGAGAGATAAAGCCACAGGCTACCCCCACTTTGAGAACTTGACAGGACAGAACTGGGGGGTCTGGCCAGGACCTGGGGTGAAATTCCTCAGAGCCCCACCTCCATCCTCACAGCTACAGTCTCAGAGTAGGCAGCTCAGTCCTGGAGACCTGTAGTGGATGGGCAGAAGTCGATATCAGGTCCTGTAGCCTGGAACTGCTCTTGGAACGCCCGTGTCCACCAGTCCCTTCAAATCCAAGCCTGGTTTATATCCATTAACTTCAGCATCAGGCTGGCTTCCATCTTCAGCCTTTCTCTCCCTCTATCCAACCTGCTTGACTGTACTTCCTGATACCACTCCCATCCCATCCCTGCCACCAGAAGGGGCGTGGAGGTAGATATCTAGGTAAGACTGGGGTCACATATCTCTATGGAATATTAAGACCCAGCTGGGAAAGCCTAATATTAGGCAGTTTTTCTACCTGTTGAGGGCTTGGGGACAATGTAACACTTTCCCCACAGAGTGAAGTCCTTAGGGGATAGATGGGTCCCAGCAACTCCAGAGACAGAATTTGAAACCACTGTTGAGTTAGGGGTGCAGGCCCATCCAGTGCAACCCTTGCCTTTCTCAATAGTAACCAGACCCTGAGCATAGGGGTCCCAATACCCAGGCCTGAGACTAACTCACATTATACCCCTAGGGTCAGAGGGAGCAATCTCACTCTGGGCCTACAAAAGAACCTCTTGAAACACAGACCTCCTTGGTAACCTTCACTGGCCTACACCCCGGGCCAAGCTGACCCACCCTAAGTACTGATAAACAATCTTCTTCCTCATAAGCTACTTGTAGGAAGCAAACACCCTCTGTGCAAGCAAAGCTGCTTTCTGGATGTCCTGTCCCAGCACCCAGGACCAATCCCTCACTCTTGAATAGAACACACACACACACACACACACACACACACACACCATTGACATTCCAGTAGGAACCCTTACAACTGTCTGACGCCGCCGTCAGGGTTGTGAGAACCACATCCTTCGTTCTTTTTTCCCCCCCTAAGGAGCCAGAGCCGCAGCAGGCTCCTTGGCCTTGTCTTGACCCCAAACAAAAGGGCCTGCCCCTCTCCCAGCTGATTTCATGTGCAGCTGTTGGAGGAGGAGCCCCAGGAGAGGGGCCACTTGTGATAGGAGTGGGTGGGTGCTGAAACTGAGTCATACCTGTACCCTCCTCCATGGCACTCACACCATATTCTAGAGAGGGACCAGCTTCAAATGAGGGAGAAGAGAAAGGATGGAGAGAAGACAGGTAGAGGAAGGAAGTCATTGTCCCGCAGTCATAGGTTGCTTCATGCCATCACCACCTTCTCCCTTCTCATCTTCCTCCCTTCACTTCTTCCTCCCTTCTCCTCTTTTTCCCCATTCTCCTTTCTCTTCCTCTTCTTCTTCTACTTCCTTTTCTTCCTCTCCCTTCTCACCCCATGCCCATTATAGCTTGTTGGATAGACTGTTGAGGCTGCATCTGCTACAGCCTGGGCATGAGCCCTGGCTCTCTGGAAATATGGCAGAGAGGACCATTTGAAGGTACTAGAAGACCCAAGGTAGGATCAATGACACAAATTACTTTTTTTTCTTTACTTTTATTTTTAAAAAATGTTTTTGATAGAGTTTCTCTATGCAACGGCTTTGGCTGTCCTGGAACTTACATTGTAGACCAGGCTGGCCTCAAACTCACAAACATCTGCCTGCCTCTGCCTCTGAGTAGTGGGATTAAAGTTGTAAGCCACCACAGCCCAGCATAACTTTCTTTCCTTGATAATAACCCTGAAAAAGTGAACTAACCACATGAAACTATAGGGAGGGCTCAGGAATGCATGCATAAAGACCCGAGTTTGAATCCCAGTACTTGTGGGGGCTCAGCAGCTGCATCTGTAATCCCAGGGCTGGGCAGGTGGAGATAGGCAGACCCCTAACCCTAGAGCTCATTGGCCAGCCATCAAAGCTCAATCTGTGTGCTCTAGGTTCAATGAAAAAAAAACTGTTTCAAAAAATAAGATGGAGAGCCACTGAGGAAGACATTTGATGTTGACCTGCGGCCTCCACATGAACACACACACACATGCACACACAGCAAATGTCTCTTGCACTGGCTCACTCTTAGGGAACAAACACCTGTGGCCCTAGCCTTTATAGGCACAGGTAGGTAGAACAGACGTCAGAATGCCACCCAATGGAGTTTACCAGCCTTTTCTTCACCATGGCCCTGTAAAGCAGATAGTAGAATGCCCATTATACAGATGCAGAATCCAAGGTTCTGGAAGTTGAACACCTGGTCAAAGGTCATGGAACAAGTAGTTCTTGAGTTTGCTTGTGGCTGGTAGAGAGGCTCCCCAAAGTCTAAAGGCTTGGCCCAGGTCCCACCCAAAGACTCCAAGCACTTAAGATCTGCCAGGCCTGCCTTATAAGCCAAAAGGATGTGTGGCCAGCTCTGGTTCTGGGCCGGGCCTTCTAGGGAGACATGGCCCTGCTGCCAAGGACTCGGCCCCAGGACAACCTCCCCTGCTTGGCTAAATTTAGCACTCTGTGGGTATGGAGGGGGCCAGTGCCCATCCTGGAGTCACTGCCCAAGCCTGGAGGGCAGCCTGAGTCCTCAACAGGGTGGGTGGCATCGATTCCAACTTGTCTCCTTAGACACTCAGGGTACCACAGTCTTATTTCTGGCAATCTGACTCTCACACTGTATGGGCCTGCCTCAGAGAGTCACCCCAACATCCAACAGCCCCTCCAATGCTATTGGAACAGAGCTCTTGACCTAGCAGTCAAGGGGAGGTCTATGGAGAAGGTTGGGTATCAGCCATGGCCCCAAGGGATGGCTTTTCCTCACTGTCTAAATTTTTCAGACCTCTTCCCTCCCACTGTGGGCCATGACCAGGCTGACTTCTGTCCTTCAGGGTCCAAGGCATCACAGTCTGCTAGTCCACTGCCATTCTTTCTGGGTCTTTCCCCTCAGACCTCTTCTGTCCGGTAGTAAGGGCTTCTGGCTGATGCAGGTCTCTCTCAACACTAAGCATTCATTCAAGACTCTTGTGTTTTTTGACAGTTCTCAAGGCTGTGACACAGGCAGCCATAGGTACCACAGGTCCACTTACCTCTTCTTCTTACTTACTTATCTAAGATACAAATAAACATTTATTATATCTTCTTATTCTTATTCATTTAAGATATAGTGTTTATACATCTCAGACTGACCTCGAACTTGCAATGCAATGGGGATAACTTTGAACTTTGGATCCTCTGCTTCCACTTCCCAAGTGCTGGGATTACCACCAAGGCCAGTTTATGTGGAGATGGAGATCACAAACCCAGGGTGTTGTGCATGCCAAGCAAGCATTCTACAGCCAAGCTATCTATACCTCTGGCTTATTTTTCTTTTCTTTTCTCTCTCTCTCTCTCTCTCTCTCTCTCTCTCTCTAAAATAAAACCAAGTTGAGGTGAAATTCACTTTTTGTTTCCACTTTTGACAGTTTGATGAGTCCTGACAAATACATATAGTTACTTTCTGACCCATCATTCTAGAAGGATGTCTTCTGATTCCTCCCACTTCGGTTTTTTGAGACAGGGTTTCTCTGAGTTGTCTTGGCTGTCCTGGAATTCGCCCTGCAGACCAGGCTAGCCTCAAACTCAGAGATCTACCTGCTGCCGCCTCCTCAGTGCTGGGATTAACAGTGTGCACCACTGGCTCTTCCTTGCCCTTTGCAGTCTCTCTTTCCCCAGTGCCTATATCCAGCAATCACTGATCTGTGGTTGTTTAGATTTGTACTGCCTTCTGTGGAAGTCCATGGAGGTGCAAGCACATAGGGTGAGCTTTTAGTATCTTGCCTCTTTCATCCAACACAAAGATAATTTCTTTATTTATTTGAGACAGGATTTCACTTTGTAGTCCAGGCTGGCCCAGACCTTGTTGCAATGCAAGGTCCCAGACTCTCTAGTTCAGAGTTTTAGAAGGGCACCACCATGGCTGACTTATCACAATGGCTTTAAGCTATTTATATGATTCTATATGTGTGTGGTCATGTGTGCTTTTGCTGCTGAAGATTTTCTGTCACGTAGACATATCATGGATGGTTCGTCCATCTATAGAAGGACTCCGTAGTTCTGTAGCACCCAGCCGTTTGGGCTCAGGTTTCTGGATGTCCACATTTCCTGGTCTACTCTTTCGTTTTTCTCTTCCACGTCACAAAACATAGCTCCATCCTGCTCTCTCCCCTCATAAAGTGGGCCTGGAAAGCACAAAGTCCTGGTCCCCAGAGAAGCAAGGGGACCCAGGGGCATCTTGGCAGCTGCCACCTTGGAGCCAGAAAGGAGTATGCTGGGATTGCCTGGGAATTCCCTCCTGGGTGAGGTGAGGAAACCTCTCTGTTTAGCTTGGCTGCCCAGTCTTGGATTGTAGACTCCATGCTGTGTGCTGGACAGAGATGGATTTGGGTAAACCCTGGTGGGGGTAGGGGCCACCATGCCCCAGGGATTGTGAGGGACGCTGAAGTCACACACCTCTTCTGTGAGTTCCCTTAGGGTTAGGCTATCTCATTCCCACACCCTGTCACCATAACGACAGCCAGAAAGACAGACCCTCCAATGGGTCTCTCATCTGTTAGCTGGAGCCCCTGCCCTCAGCCTTTCCATGGCATGGGGCTTGTTTAAGACCCTAGAAGATCAATGCCAGGTTTTATATTTGAGAGGCCTTACAAATGTCTATGTGGTCAAGAATACTTCTAGCCATTCTGCTGGAAAGAGAAACCCTTGCGAGTTCCCCAGGGTGTGAGCTGTGAGCTGTCTCCTCTGTTATAACTAGCTTCACGGATGTGACTTCGATCACAGCACTGGGCCACATGTGGAGAATCTCTGAACTAGGCACTGGAATTCCAGGTTTCTTCCTTCCCCAACACTAGGGTCTCAAACTCCCAGTAGTACCTTGGGCTTTTGTTTGTTTGTTTTTGCTTGTTTTTTGTTTTTGTTTTTTGAGACAGGGTTTCTCTGTAGGTTTGGAGCCTGTCCTGGAACTAGCTCTTGTAGACCAGGCTGGCCTCGAACTGACAGAGATCCGCCTGCCTCTGCCTCCTGAGTGCTGGGATTAAAGGTGTATGCCACCACTGCCAAGCCTTAAGTCTTTGTGTGTGTGTGTGTGTGTGTGTGTGTGTGTATACCTTGGGCTTTTTAATATTTGTTTTGTTCTTGCTGGCTAGAGCCCAGCCCAGTTCAGTGAGTAATTTGGGGGTCCCAGGTTTTCACTTTGCAATGGGTTCTGTAAATGATATAGTCAGTCCTGCCTCGTTCCCTAGGCAACAGGGCCCAGGTATCTGGGACTCCATCCCAGGACAGCCAGATAGAGGATAAATGCTAAACCTTCATGGTGAGCCTTCTCTTTAGAGACATGGCTAGTCCCTTCACACAGCTGCCTCCCAGGATCACCTGCAGAAGCTGGTTCACATTAGGCACCATTACAGAGACACCCCGGGGTGGTGGGAGCTGAGGAAAGTTGTAGGGAAGGGGTAGAAACTGTTGAGGTTGGATAGATTGCTGGAGACCTGAGGGGATAAAAACAGCAGGCAAGAAAGTCCAGGGAGAGTAACAGGGCAGGCATTTGCCAGGGATTCTGAGGTAACATAGGCTCCTGAAATGCAGGCTCTGGGCCCAGCTCTGTCCCATCCTACCTCCAGCTCCTCTTCCTTTGAGGTGACATGTTAATCATAAAATACATGATTAAACTGTTTAGCACTGTTCTTAAACTGCCAACCAGTAGAGCAATAAGCAGGCTCAGGCTCATCCCATTTCTGCCATTGGGGTGTGGTTCTGGTCTTGTTATTCCAACTTAGTGTTTCTTAGAGTAAGAGATTGCTGGCAATATGGGGACCCCAGACACTGACTTTGCTGGTTCAGGGTGGATGGGTCCCTGGTAGCCACAGAGATAGGAGCCCGCAGTTCAGACAAGATGCTGACAGCTCCAATCCCCCAGACACAGCTTTATTTCTCTACCAGGAAGCATGTCGGCAGGTGGGCAGAGGGCTCCGTTCAGGTCAAGCCATCCCTCCAACTCTGTTTCTCTCTGAGGCCCCTCCAGAACCCGCCAGAGGGGAGGGAGGATGTGCGAGAGAGTAGGGCTACCAAACATGGAGTTCATCTGTCTGCAAGGCAGGCCGAGGGGGCTTTTGTTACTGGGAGTCAGGACAGTGATGTGAATCTTGATTGACATATAAAATAATCACATTGTACACACTTGAGGAAGAGCTAACTCACGCAGACAGGCACTTACTCTGTTTTCTGTGACACCTAGCTAGTTTTTGTCAAAGGAGCAACAGCAGAATTGAGAGAAACAACAATGACAGCAACAACAAAAATTGAGTAACACCAAAATCAGTTCATCTGATAGATCCCCATGAGATGCTTTCTTTCAGTGGGGAGGTAGGGCAGGGCAGTCCCTCATGGAGCATCCATCCTAGTGATGTCTCTTTGACTCAAAGATGTACGGTGGGAAGAGAGGGGCAAAGAGTAATGCCAGGGGTCCAAGAGACTCAGAATCACCCAGCCCTGCAGCGAGCGGCATAGCCTCACACCAGGCTGTGTGGCAGGACAAGCTGACATGGACCCAGGGATGTCTGGAGTCTCAGGCACCAGGGACATGGACAGTGAGAGGTGGGAATAGGGTTGAGCCCAGTCAGCCATCCCAGGCTGGTCCAGCCCCTCCTCCTGCTTCTTGTGTTTCTATCTGTCTGTGATGCTTCCAACCCCCTGGGGCCGGCACATATATAAACAGACACAGGCTCCCGCTCTCAGAAGTGGACTTGGTGGAGGCAGAGCCAAGTGGAAGGGGCTGCCCCTTCTTGTGATCACAGCTGGGCCCAGATGGTCCCCTCTGACTTCTCCTTCCCACAGCTGATCAGCAGACCCAAACTAAGCAAGAGGTCAGAGTCTGTAAGAAGGCCCCCATAAGTCCTCCATCAGGGCAGAGGTACTAGTGACCAAGTGAACTAAGTGAGCAAATGCCCAGCCTCCAAGCAGGGGAAAGGTTGCAGAGCTGTGGGGGAATGTGTGGTGGCTCTGCAGCCAGCTCTGGCTTCTTAGCCGTTCCTCCTGGGCTCAATTTCTGGAGCTGGAGGGAGGGATGGAAATGGAGAAATGGAGGCAGTAACCTGGGATTGGGTCTAGAGGTGGTCGTTGATTCAGGCCTGTTATGTCCAGCAGGGTCCAGTGGACAGGTGGCTGAGTGTGGTAGCAGGGGTGGGAACTGGGATGAATGCCTGGACACTATCAGTCCGATGGCCATACTGAAGACTCCTCTCTGATCCCAGGACTTACTTTGGGTCCTTTTTTTCTGGAGAAAAAAATGAGAAATCATATTAAGATGAGGAGTGAGATATGTAGGGTGCCCTTTCAGCTCCCCCTTTAGCCTCTCAGCCTCCACTTCTCCAGGGCCAGCCCCCACTTGCCATGGCCTGGAACCTTCCATACCTGGTCTATCCCTAGCCTCACTGAGTCCCAACCCCAGGAATCCAGCTGCTCTCTGTGTGTCCCATAATACTCTCAGAGAAAACACTCATATTTCTTTGTTTGGAAAATGTTCCCATCACTGTTACGTCCATAAGCAGGGGATCTTTCTTGCCTCCTCCCCATCCCACACGGTCTGATTTCAAGTGAACACACTCAAGCTGACTTTTACCTTTGCAGCCCATACAAGGACTAAGGGCCCAACTCCAGTCCGCCTTACCCGAATACCTCCCATCTACTGCTGGCATCACACAAAACCCCCAATCTGGCCCCCTCATCCTTTGCGTCATCCTTTGCATGGCTCCACTGTCCTTAGATGAATTCTGGGTCCACCTTGTACCTTGGACTCTCTCAGATCCATCCCCTCTCAGCTTCTGCATCCCAGCCTGCAGCTTCCTGACAGTCACTCAGTCACACCTGAATAGCGCCAAGGGTGGAGAGAGAGGACCCCCAGTCCCAAGGCTGACCCTAGATCCACAATTCTCCTCAGGACACATCCTCGTAAATCACAGAGAAACCACAAGCGTCAGGCCTCAGAAAAACTTCCCTAAAAGGCCACTCAGCTGGCTTGGGAACATAAAGGGTCCCCTCTCTCACCCCCGCCCTGCCCAGCCTTAGGAGGCCCAAGGGATTGTGGCCGCCTGCCGGCTTAAGGCAGAGCCGGCTGGACTTCCAGCAAGCACATTACTCCCCAGGGGCAGCCACAGGTGCCCAGCCCAGGTCCCTCCTGAAGACTTGTGGTCACTCTCTTTCAAATAATACTTCTTCGAGACCATGGTGGTCACCATTTCAGGTCAAAAAGGTCAGTAAAGGTGTGGCTTGGGTCAGTTCGTCCTGGGCCAAGATTTCTTCCTCAGGTCAGCTTAGCATCTCTTTTGCTGATATTCTGTTCTAGTATCAACTCAAAATGTTCCTAGTTGTCATAGCCCCCCCGCCCCATGCTCACACACCTCTTATGGTCCCCACTTCTTGAGAATAAGCAGGGCCTTATTTTGGCACGCGGGCTTTTCCGTGTTCTCTGGGCTTCCCCTTATACTTCAGGTACCAGCGACACCTCAGCCTCTACCCTGCCAGATTCTACTTTGGCTATCTAATCTACTCTAATCTAGAATCTTCTAGCAATTACCCTTAGCTTCAACTGGGTGGCAGTCTAATCTCCCCCATCTAGCCTCCGCCCTCCCATTGGGCCCAGGAATCCAGTGTGGAATTGTATCCCAGACACAGGGTTCCCCCAAGGGAATGAGAAATTTTAGCCATAGGGAGACATTTTTCATTTTAAAATTTTCTCAAGAAAACATGCTGAACTCCTTGGCTGCTGTGGTCACCAGGGAAGAGAGATGTCTCCTAAAGAAGAAAAAACAGCCTCCAGATGCTCATGTTTCTAGGGGACAGGCTTCACAAGTGAGTTGGTGTGGTTGAGCTGAGTATGGAGGGAGGGGTTTCCTGGGGGACCCTTCTGTGCTGTCTGCCCAGAGCAGGAATTCTTTCTTCCCCCCTTTTACTTTTGGCTTCTCGAGACAGGTTTCTCTGTGTAGTCCTGGCTGCCCTAGAACTCCCTCTGTAGACAAGTTTGGTCTCAAACCCACAGCTCTGCCTCCCTTTAGAATCTTTCAGAGAAAACCAAGATAAAACATTATGTAAATATTGTAGGGCAGAGACAAGCTTTCATTACACTGCCCAAGTGGGTCTTGAACTCCTGTTCAAGTGATGCTCTGGTTCAGTCTGGGTACACCTGAGTACAGACAGTTGGTACCACGTCTAACTGATGTGCTCTAGCTGGCACATATGGTTTTGGGAGTTCTGGGACTGAAGGAGTGTGCCACTACTGCCCAGCCAGAGCTGAATTCTGACATTTTAGTGTCATATCCATTATACCCATTTCTTTTCTAGCACTTGTAGACCAGGCTGGCCTCGAACTCACAGAGATCTACCTGCCTCTGTCTCCCAAGTGCTGGGATTAAAGGTGTGCACCACCAACGCCTGGTCATGTCATACCCATTTCTTCAAGGCCTTTCCCAGGTCCACCCAGGGTGAACCCAAAAGAACCATATATGGAGGGGCAGAAAGGCCTGGTCCAGCTGCCCTCAGCCCCATTCATGGACTTTTTGAGTCTAGCCATTCCTTGTACAGACCTGAAAGGCCAGCATCTCCAGAGAAGGAAAGGCGCATTGAGGTCCTTTTAAAAAGACAATTGTTTTCAGTACCCAGTAGATTTGGTTAGCATGAGGGTGTGGGGGCCTTTATGGAATGTCAGGCATGGAATTTATTTATAGCCTCCACTATTTCCTGGATCAGGGGTCACATTCCAGCTAGAAGTGGCCCCCAAAGTCCCCGTTGCCCAAAGAAAGTCTTAGCTAGTTGCTGGGCCCAACCTTTCCACAGCAGTATAGATTCCTCTCTGTATCCAGCCCTGCTACTGTCCATCGCTCCTGGATGACTACAGACCCTTCCCTTGTTCCCACCCACAAGGTGACACCAAGAAGCCACCCAGTATGGCATGGGGTCCTGGAAGTGGTCAGTGGTTGCCTACTCCGACCTGCACAATTGTCCTGTGAATACCTGGATAAAGACAGGCCAGTACAGGGAGGTCAGAGGCCAAGGCCAGGACTACCACATCTTATCCACCTCTGTGTGTGTGTAAGGCGGTGGGGGTAGGGGTAGAATGGGGGGGTTTACAGCAAGTGAGGCAGCAACGTGTGGCCCTGAGCAGTGTTCCCAATAGGCCCGGTCAAGGTTCCTATAGGAACCTCTCAGCAACATCTTGGGTCATAGCCACCAGGATCCTTTATGTCCTCCACATCACGATCCAAGAATAGTTCTCCTACCATGTGCCTTGCATCCACTGCAGCATGGGGGGGGGGCAGGTTGGAGGAAGCTGGTGAGGACATGGAAGGAGCCGTGCCTCCCACTTACCATCCATGTGATTCCTGGACAGATACTTGAGGGCCTCATCGAGCAGGATGACGGGCAGAGACATCTGGAGCACCACCCCCCACTGCCGACCACTCAGTGGGGTCACCTGGAAAATGAGCTGGTGGGGGCAGGGAGACCCGGTTACAGGCTGCCAGCTGTGTATCTGTGTCACCCACCCAGACTCCAATGGGCTCTGTGGGCATGTCCTTCTGTCACATCTTCACCTACAAGGTTTCTCCAAGGATGTGCTATCCCTTGCTCACCCAATCCTTTCCTGGCCCTGCCTTCTACTCAGGCCAGGCAATTCCCTCAGTGGGAGGGCTCTACCTTTTCTGTCTCTGGGGGATGATGGCTTGCCACATTTCTCCCTGATGTCTCTCCTGTTCTTCAGGTGCCTTCCATTATAGACAGGCCTAGGAGGGAGGAGACCCCTATTGTCCAAGGAAGGAGGAGGTGAGGGGGCAACTCACAGGCAGGGGAGGCACCAGAAGGATGAGGAAGTGCAGGGCCATGGACATGACCACAGCCCCCAGCAGCCAAGGGTTCAGCCAGGGCGGCATGCGCAGCAGTGACTGGTTCTCGGAGACGCTGCCAAAGGCACACAGGGACTCACTCAGGACTGGATATCAGGCCACAGTGGGCCCGCCCACTTCAGCAACCACCTTTCTACCTAGGTTGTAGAGCCAGGGTGGATTCTCTTTGCACACCCCATTTACCCTAGAGGCCCATCTCAGGGATTGGGTCTACTTTTTCTGTCCCTCCAGTTCAGTCCTAGACCTCCATTTCATCATAAATCCAGACCTTTCTCTCATGAACCCAGTTCTGGTCCTGCTGACTCTCAGAATCCATCATGGGCCTGTATGATCCACAGACCGATCTTTTCTTTTTTCTTCTTTTTTTTTTAATTTAAATAACTTTTTTTTCATTTATTTTATATACCAACCAGTTTCCCATCCCTCCTCTCCTCCCATTTCATTCCCTTTCCCATTTTTACCCCTTCCCATCTTCTCCTCCATTTCCATTACAGAAAGGGGCAGGCCTCCCATGGGCTTGCACAGAGCCTGGCACATCAAGTTGAGGCAGGACTGAGCTCCTCCCCTAACCCAGCATGGGGAACAGGCTACCGGAAGTCTGCCAGGGAGAGGTCCCTGCTCCCACTGTGAGAGGCCTCACTAAGAGATTAAGCTATACAACTGTCACACACTTGCAGAGGGCCTAGGTTGGTCCCATGAAGACTCACTAACTGTTGGACCAGTGGTCATGAGCTCCTACGAGCTCCGCAGACCTCACTCTTTAATTTCCTTGGATCCCGGTCCCAGTACCTTTGATTTTAGACCCCAGTCTGTCTTGGACTCCTCTGACCCTTAATCCCAGCCCAGGAACCCTCTACGCAGCTCACCTGTTGAGGGCGTTGCACATTTCAATGGTCACAAGCACAGATAAGGCCATGGTTGTGGGGAAGTGGGACTCAAAGACCTCACAGTCAATGCCAGCAAAGAGTGGGTTGTCTTCAGAGCACTTCAGGAAGTTCCTCTGAGGACAAGGTGAGAGGGCCCAGGAGAATGACTGTTACTGAGGTGCTGGATGGAGGAGAGGGGATCCTTGCTCCAACTTTGGACACACCTGAGGGTAACCAGTGAGCACAGCACTGCAAGGGATGGGTCAGAGAGGGACTGTCCTGGGGTGCAGTTTGTGGGTCATGGGAGTAGCTGACATTAGGCTGGGGAAGACACTGGGAGCCCATGGAATTGGGGGAGGGATCAGGCTGGGATTCCTGGGTCTCTGAAGTGCAAGAATTTGAGTGGGGATCCAAAGAGACCCCATAAATATACAAAAGCACATTGAGATCTATCAACACAATTCTGCTTAAATAGAACTGACCTCAGAAGTAGACAAAACCCACATGTGCCCTCTTCAATGTCATCATGCAAGGTTCCATTCCTACCTCACTCCCTGCTCCCTGCTTTCTACTTAAGATGTAGAGAATGAATTGCCAGGGCTCAGCCTTAACACACATTTCCTCTGTAATTAGCTAGCTGTTAGTGTCTAAGGAAGCCTCCCTCCTCTACTCCCTCCAAGGGAGCTTTCTTTCTGTTCACTGGCCTTGCTCAGGGTCTTCTGCAGTAAGAGCCAAACTGAGGATGTCTGGGAGAACCGACTTGGTCTTTCCCACACCAGTGAGATGAGAGCAACAATTCATAACCATTAGTCTGCCTGGGTCTCCCACACATAATTCCATTCTTATAGGTCTCCTCTGAGCCTGAAGATCTTTAAGGCCAGGGCTTAGTACTAGGCATTGTGCTGTAGAGATAAATCCTCCAAGAGAGGTCTGTCCAGGGACTGATGTTCTAACCTAGCAGCAAATACAACATTGTTGGCTCTGTGCATGAGCCTCCACTGTCACACAGGAGAAAATCTATTGACAACTATGGCTTGGCTAGATCTCTCCTAAAAGCTGAGATTACATGCATGTGCCCCCCACCACCACACATACACCCAGTTTACAAAGTGCTGAGAACCAAACTCAGAGTGTCACACATGCTATGTCACACTCTACCAATTGAGCTACATCCTCAGGCCAATCCCAGCTTCAGAAACTGAGTCAGACCCTTTATGGGGTCACATGAGTACGGGTGTGGTGGTTACTTTTAACAGCCAACCTGACAAAACTTAGAATCATCTGGAGGGAGCTTGTAGACTGGATTGGCCTGTGGATATGTCTGTGGGGGCACTGTCTTGATTATGTTAATCAATGTTGGAGCCCCAGCCTGAAACCAGGCAACCATATTCCCTGGATCTGGGTCCTAGACCATACAAAAGCAGAGAGAGTGAGTGCATTCAGCTCATTAGCATACACTTCACATTCTTCTTTAATGGTGAAATAATATGTATACCAAAGAAACAGGTGTTGTTGTTGGTTCTGATTTTTAAATATATATGTATAATTTTATGTGTATGGGTGTTTTGCCTGCATGCATGTCTGTGTACCATGTGTGCTTGACCCCTCAGAGGCCATCAGATCCCCTGGAACTGGAGTTACAGATAGTTGTGAGCTATCACATGTTTGCTGAAACTCTGACTCAGGCCTCTGCAAGAACAGTCAGTGTTTTTAACTGCTGAGCCATCTCTCCAGTCTGTTTCTGTTTTAGTTTGAGGCAGGGTCTCACTATGTATCTCTGGCTGGCCTGCAGCTTGTTTTGTAGACCGGACTAGCCTTGAACTCCCAGGAATCCACCTGCCTCTGCCTCCTGGGTGCTGGGATTAAGGTCCCAGCTAGCAGAATTGCTTTAAATTGTATTTCCTCATGATTTACTATTAATAAATAATTGAGTTGGGCATGTATTTTAATACCTATATACTTGGAGTCATATAAAAATTTCTTGCATGAGAGGGGGTTACAAATAGAAAAAGTTTGAGCAGTCATGAAAGAGTCTGGAGCTATCTTAGTGGCTAAGAGCACTCGCTCTTCAGAGACCCCAGGTTCGGTTCTGAGCATCCACATGATAGGTTGCAACTGTAACTACAATTCCAGGAATCCGACTCCTTCCTCTGGCCTTCACAGGCACCAGGGACACATGTGGCATACAGATATACAAGCAAGCAAAACATGCCTAAATAGAAAACAAAAAACAAACAATGCTGGGCAACAGTGGCACTTGCCTTTAATCCCAGCATTTGGGAGGCAGAGGCAGGTTGATCTCTGGGAGTTTGAGGCCAACCTGGTCTATAGAACAAGTTTCAGGACAGCCAGGGCTACACAGAGAAACCTGGTTTGTCTTGACAAACCAACCTTTTCTCATTTCCCAAAAAATTAAAAACAAACAAACACTTTTTTAAAAAGTCATGAATCAGAGTGTTTTCTTTTGGGAGCTTCTTCAAGGATCCCTCCCCTGAAATTTGACAACTTGAGTCTGAAAAGATGACAGAGGCGGGCAGATCCCTGGAGTTCAGGGGCCAGCTAGCTTAGTTGAATCTATAAATCTATGGGCTCCAGTTTCTGTGAGAGACCTTGTCTCAAAAAATAAGGTTGAGAATAATCAAGGAAGACACCCAATGTTAACCTCTGGCCTCTGCACACAACCACATAAATACCAGACAGAGACAGAGATACAGAGAGGGAGAGAGACACCAGCGACTCTAGCCTAAAGTCCCACCTAAACCTCCCATAGAAGCACTTCCCACCCTGAATAGGATTCCCCATTCCCACGGCCCCCTCCAGACTGCCAGCTCTTTATAGAGACCCCCTGACCAGCACTCCTATAGCCTCAGTAATTTGTGCCCAGGCCACAGTGAGTGTTTGATGGGTATTTCCTGACCAAGTGGCTGAGTGAGAAAAGGAATGACCTAAGGACAGCTGAGAAGAACACATCACATCAGGCTGACTAGGAACTGATGGGTGGTAGACTTAAGGGGATGTCTCATGTGACTCCTAGGTGTCAGCTTGAGTGACCAGGCAGGCGCTGTATCTGAAATGAGGTCAGTATGGAAGAAGACAGCCTTGGTGTGGGCCTTACAGCTTGCATGGGGTCTATGAAAACTGCAGAGGAGGTAAACAGCATTCATGGGGTGGGATCTCAGAAGAGAGGAAGAAAATCCCTGGAGATTTGGGAATCCTTGGTCTAAAGCAGTTGGTTCTCAATCTGTATGTGGGTCAAACAACTCTTTCAAAGTTTCTACGTATCAGAGATTTACATTATGACTCATAACAGTAGCAAAATTACAGTTATGAAGTAGCAACAAAGATAATTTTATGGCTGGAGGGGACACCACAACTTGAAGAATGGTAATAATGGGTTGCAGCATTAAGAAGGCTGAGAACCACTGGTCTAAAGGATGGAAGCAGACAGGGATTGGGTGGAGGCGCAGTTCCACAGTCTAGTCCAAAGCTACCATGGTAGCCAGAGGTGCTGAGGTGATCAGTGATGAGGACAGGAGGGGACTGATATTAGCCTTTGAAGGAGGCTGGGATATGCTTTGTACTGTGGTGAAGGGGAAGAGATGGTCTCTGAGTTTGAGGGCTGCTGGGTGCTAGAACAAGGCCCTAGGGCTATCTCCTCTCCAATAATGCAGGTGGCATCCATCAAGGAAGGGCCCTACTTTCTTCAACTACCCTTGTCCACTGTTCTGTGATGTCTGCTTTAAACAAAGGACCAAAAGGACAGACAGCAGCTGAGAGTGTGTCTGGCTTGTTTCTAGAGTTGAACTACGCTAAGGCTGTTCCACACTGTGCTGTGTGGTGTTGCATTAAGCTAGGGGTTGTACTGACCCTGTGGGCTTCCAGGTCCAACCAAGCTACTTCCCTGAAGGATGGTATCCACACCCGAGGATGGGAAAGGACAGCTGCAGGCTGGTCATGGAGGCTGAGTCTCTCTCTGGAACTCACTCCCTCAACCATGTAATCTGTAAGCCCACCTGCCTAGCCTCTACTCACTCACCAGCTGATAGAAGGTGACTTGCGGTCCCTCAGCATCATACAGGAACCACCAGGTGGCAGCAGACACCGTAGCCAGGCCTACATACACTGTGGAGGAGACATTGCAATCAGCAGGTGACGTTCTTTGCATCCATGCCGGCTTCCCAACCACTCCTTGAATTTTCCTCTTCCTCCATAAGCCATCTGCCCTGTGCCAACGGTGGCCTTGAGTGGCAATCTCATCTGCCACACTCTTGGGCATAGTGACTGATCTAATTTGCACTAATAAAAATAGGCCTGGGACTTTTATAAAAATAACCCCCAAATCTCCCTCGGCTGGGGAGATGACTCAGTGGACAGAATCATGAAGATCTGAATTTGGATGCCTATCTCCCATGTAAAGGCTGGATGTTGTCATGTGTGCCTGCAATCCCAGCACGTTTGGTTTGTAAGATACAGACGGGAGGATCAGTGGAGCTTGCTGGCCAGTCAGTCTACCCAGCCCACCCCCCACCAAAGGCAAGCTCCAAGTTAGTCAGAGGTCCTATCTGAATTAGGCAGAGTGACAGACCAGCTATACCCTGTGCCTGGTCTTCTCAGTCACACGAGCCCACAGAATCTGTTAGCAGAAGCTGGTTGAGTTGCACTATTTGCAGTCTGCAAACCTAGGATGCTCCTGTGGTCTGGGACCCTGCTCACCTCCAATAGCCAAATACCGGAAAAAAAGCCAGCCACTGATGAGAGCCTCACGGGGGTTCCGAGGCAACTTCTCCATGATGTCCAGATCTGGTGGGTTGAAGCCAAGTGCTGTGGCTGGGAGGCCATCTGTCACCAGGTTCACCCAGAGCAGTTGCACAGGAATCAGGGCTTCAGGCAGGCCCAGAATTGCTGTGAGAAAGATGCTAAAACCAGAGTCATGGGCTCTAGCCCGAGGAGATCAGCTACCACCAGAGGGGCTGGCTCTACCTCCCACCCCACCCTGAAGGAGGGGCCCTCCACATCTTCCTCTGCAGCACAAGGGGGAGACGTGTGAGCATACTGGGTACATTTGCCCTTTGTGTCTAACAAAGGACAGTTGATGTGTGCACACATACCACATGCCCAAGCATTAGACAGGTGCAAACACCTGACAGCTGTCACACAATCACATAAACAAGTAAACACAAGCAATCACCCATGTGCTGGCTCCAAAGTACAAAGGTGTGGAATCCACATGCATTGAGGACACACAAGCTCATAGAACCAACAGGCATCTCTCCCATGCAAACAGAAACGTGAACATAGGCACACTCTGGTATACATTCTGCTTGTGTTTATACCCAATGATGCTTAAGAGCACAATGCATTTCTAAGCACAGACACACTATACATACACACACAGATCAATGCATGCATACGTGTAGACACCCTGTTGCCCTGTGGCGAAGCTGCTTCTCCATTCTTATGGGTCTCAAGGTTGAGAAGTGATGAAGAAGGAAGCCCATGGCTGGAGGGATGGTAGAGGATACTGGAGTGTACCACAATCGGGGGGTAGCCTTCTCAGGGACGTGGAGTTTGGGAGGAGGGAGCATGGAGCCTCACCAGACAACCTCACCAACATTGGAGGAGATGAGGTAGCGGATGAATTGCTTCATGTTGTTGTAGATGGCCCGGCCCTCCTCTACTGCAGCCACAATGGAGGCAAAGTTGTCATCGGATAGTACCATCTCTGCTGCTGACTTGGCCACAGCGGTGCCTGAGCCCATGGCGATGCCAATCTCTGCCTTCTTCAAGGCTGGTGCATCATTCACCCCATCGCCAGTCTGTGGGCCAGGCCAGGTAGGACACTTGTTTATTTCCTCTTATCCCAAGCAATTCTACTGTTAGGGGATGTCCCCAAGGACTCAGACAGATGGACAGAAGAAATGGTAGAGTCAAGAATGAGCTTAGAGAGCCAGTCTGTAGTGCAAGTCACTCATAAGACAGAAGCAGGAAGATCACATGGGGCAGGGGATGTGACTCAGAGAGAGAGTGAGGGCTCTGATTTCTATCCCCTGTAACAGCCCCCATCTTCACTTGAGCATGTACACTTGCATGTGTGTGTGCACGCATGCACATGTGTGTGTGCATGTGTGAGCATGTGTGTGTAAGGAAGCAAGGAAGGAAGGGAAAACTAAGTATGATTTTACCAATTGGTTTGAAGATGAGATTAGAGAAGACATGGGATGGGGGCCAGGGTGAAATTGAACAAGACTAAGCCTAAGTCCAGAGAAGACAATAGGGATGAGGTGGACCAAAATGGAGGACAGGCATGAAATTCAAGTTGGATACAGAATAGACCATCAAACTGAGATTAGGGGGGAAGCTGAAATCAATTCAGAGATGAAGTCGCGGCTGTGGATCAAATCAAGGGCCAGATACATACAAGAGTCAAGGTGAAGGACAGAATCTAGACAGGACTCAGGCTGAAGGTAAACAAGGCAAACTAGAGGTCAGAGTCAAGGTTATTTGTTCTCATGATCAGAGACGTCATAGTCAAGTTTGGAGTTGCAAGGTCAGAATGAGAGACCAGGTTAAAATTGAAATCAGCAAAAAGGTGAACATTGAACAGCGTCAAGGAATCGGAGTCAATGTCTTTGATCAGTTCTGTACCAGGAAAAGACTTAAATCCGTGTCAGGATTAAGTTAGGGTTAACCGCGATGGTAAAGCACGCGATTAACCAAACTAGTTGGAGACCAAGGTCAGCGGAAAAGCCAAAGGTGAGGGCAAGAACTAGGTGACAGCTGTAGTCAATCTGAGCAGCTCCCAGGCCCTACCCCCTGCCCCCACCCCATAGCCTCACCATGGCAGTGATCTCATTAAAGGACTGCAGGTTCTCCACGATGCGGGACTTATGTGCGGGCTCCACACGGGCAAAGCAGCGGGCGGTGCGGCAAGCGTGGCGCTGCTCTTCTGGGCTGAGGTCATCAAATTCACGGCCCGTGTAGGCCTTACCCAACACATCCTCTGTGTCCCCAAAGATGCCAAGTCGGCGGCAGATGGCCACGGCTGTGCCTTTGTTGTCTCCTGTGATCATGACGACTCGAATGCCCGCCCGGGAGCAGCGTGTGATACAGGCAGCCACCTCTGGTCTCGGTGGGTCTAACATACCCACACAGCCCACGAAGGTCAGGTCTGTCTGTGGGGAGGGGGCGGAGGCAAGCACAGCCTAAGTCTATCCTTGACCTGGTTGGTGCCCAGCCACCACAAGAAGAACCTGGCTCTCAGCACCCACCTCGTACTGTACAAACTGGCCGCAGTCATCCAACTGCATGTCCTCCTTCCTCGGGGGTGTGTCCCTGGTAGCCAACGCTAAACAGCGCAATGTGTCAGAGCCTGAGCCCCAATCCCGGATTTTGGCCAGAATATGTTCTCTGGAGGTGGTGTTCAGGGGTGCTGTTCGGCTCCCCACTCGGACTGAGGTACAGCGCTCAATTACACTCTCAGGAGCTCCCTGCAGAGGGAAGAGGAGAAGAGTCAACTCTACCAGCCAGGACCCTGGCCCTCCTTGCTGCTCAGCAGAGAAAACTGCAAGCCACTATGGAGAAAGGCCAACTAAGGGCTCATACAGAGAGGAAGAACCATTCTTTGTAAGAGGGGGAACCTGTTGGGCCTCACTATGAGAAAACTTAAAGGGATGGGCAGGTGAGATCACAGACACCCACTGGGTGGCCTCTATCTCTACCAGCCCACAATTGAGAAGGCTTGCTGCAACATTTGAAGGTCTGGTTAGGGTCTGCATCTCCCATGGGAACCTGTGCCGCCCCTATCTGCTTGCTGGGAATCACTGGAATTCCCATTTTACGAGGGTTCCATAGCAGCAAATAGACATGCTGAGTCCCAGGGCATAGAAAGGCAGGCATGGAGTATGGCAGGTGGAGGAGCAAAGGGTAATTGAATCCTCAGATTCATCAGGGTCTCCCCTGGGCCTAGGATTGGTTTCTGGCTAGCCCATCAGTGGCATCTTCCTCTCCCTTAGCCTAAAACCCAGGAGCTACCTTCTCTAAGTGGCCAGGGTTCCCAGGATGGAAGCCCTGTCCTTTCACAGGCACTAAGACCTCCACTGTAGGATGAAGCCAGGAATGGGATCCTTCTGTTGGTTTGAAAGCAACCCTGTAGAGCTGGGATGGGAGCTACTCCTTTCCCTTCCCGGGTTTCAGCTTCCAAAAAAATAGGAGCATCAACCAAATTGCCACAGTGATCAGAGGCAAAAGGGCTTCTGAGAGCTTCCAGCCCAACTTTGTTATTCCTATGGGGTGCCTGAGACCACAGAGGAACACTGATGACCCCAGAGTCCTGTGGCAAGACAGGCCATAACTAGGGGCCCTGGATGCTGCTCTCAGGGCCCTGGATGCTGCTCTCAGTTCCCTATTGCATGTTGACCGACCCCACCACAGAGCCGTCACTGTTACAAAGGGCCTCACAGCTCCCTGGGCCTCCCCACAGCTGCAGTCTGTGGGGGCTTTTTACTTGTTTGGGGTTTTGTTCATCTGGTTTTCTTCTCTTCCTTTTCTTTCTTTTTTCTCTCTCTTTCTCTCTCTCCTTTCCTCCCTCCCTCCATCCCTTCCTCCCTCTTCCCCCCTCTTTCCTTGTTTTTCTTTCTGTTTTAAGATAGAGTCTCAGGTAGTCCAGACTCGTGAACTCAAACTCACTTATGCAGCAGACCCTCTTATCTCTGCTTTCTCAAGTGCTGAGATTATACGCATAGGCAGCCATACCTGGTTTATGTCATTCTAGAGAGCAAACTTACGGCCTCCTGCACTCTAGGCAAACACTCTACCACCTGACCTATACTTCCTCTGGTGTTTTAGAGACTGGAGACCAGATTCTCTGCTCCCTGCCCCTTGCTCTCCCTCCACCCCAGATCCCAGAAGTAACCCCAGACCACGCAGGCAGGCCCCCACCTTCACAAACATTTTGCTGCCGTGGGCCTTGGAGTCAGGACGAGTAGGTGTGCAGTACACAGACATGGACTTCCGGTCCCGGGAGAACTCGAGGGTGAACTCCTTCCGCATGAGTTGCTTGATGACCTGCAGGGTCCAGGCAGATCAGGGCATGAAGAACAGAGTTGGCAACTCTTGCTTCTCACTAGCCACTCAGGGGGAGATTCTTGTTCCTGTGGCCTACTATCTATACCCCTTTGACTCTGGCATTCAAGGTTCCCACCTTCTTCTCCCAACATGTGTTCATTTCCCAATTGGAAGCCTGGGCCTACATTTAGCCTTTTCCCTTCTCTGCTCCACAGACTTGTTTTGCAAGGTTTTTGAGGTTCTCCATTCTTCCTTGAAGCACCTCGCCCCATGCCTATGGTTTTGTCTGTCACATCCACAGATACTCTGGAACTCCTGTCTCTGCAGCCAAGGCTAAGCCCCATTCTACTCACTGAGTTGCAGGCTCCAGCACGCTCCACCCGAGACAGCGCTTTCAGGTCCGTGTCAAACACATTCATCTTCTCTACTAGGCAAGTCAGGGCTGTTTCTGTGGCCTCTCCTACCTTCTCATATACACCTTTGGCCTGGAGGGTCAGAGCACACAGGGAGTGAAGGCCTCCTGCTGTCTTTACTTATTAATTTTGAGATAGGGTCTTGCCATGAGCTTAGGAGGGTCTCAAATTCATAACTGACCCTCCTGCCTCAGCCTCCCAAGGGCTGGGATTATATGAGTACTTCAGCACACAAGGCTTCCAAGCTCTTCTTGCTAAGCCTTAAGCCTGCTTTTTCACCATGCAGGGCTCCCTGGCTCCTGTGTTATTATCTGTCTATGCTAGTGTACACAGAGAGCATCTTTTGGAGAGGCAATGTGGCCACACCAGTTCCCTGCTCAGAACCCTTCAGTGGCTCCTTGATTGCCCTTGGCTTGGCATGGAGCTGACTTGGCCTGGCTAAGGGTTCCTGGAAGGCCAGAGTATCCTTCTGTATGTTCCATTCCTCTGCTCCAGCCACACAAATGGCATTCATGTGACCATGAAGCACTGAGAAACACCAACCCAAAACAATGAGACTCCGGGCAAAGGAAAAGGGTCTGTCCCGAGAAACGGAACCTAGGGAGGTCACAAACAGGAGTGGGGTCCCACCTCATTGTAGTCCAGTGCTGAATCATTACAAAGGGCACAGATGGTGGCTAGCTCCACAAGTCCATCAAACTGCCCACAGCGCACAGGCTGCTCCCCTTGTCGCCTGCAGAGAGAAAGTGGTCAGCACAGGGCCTGGCCACACCCCTGAGAGGTGTCCTGCATTGACCCCTTCCCCAGGAAACCAATCCCACGAACCACTCTGGTGTCCCACGGAGCTCCACCCACTTGACCCCACCACACCCTCACTTGCACACTCACACTTCGCCCTCTGGGGTATACGTGGTACCCGAGATGGTGAATTCATGCAAACGACAGGAGCCTGCCTCTGCTTCAGCTACCACGAACATCTGCAAGCACAAGGGTGGGCTCAGCCTACTGGAGGGCTTCCTTTCTCTCCACCATCAGCTTAAAAAAAGTCAGACCCAGGAGGATGTTTGAGACACCCTCCACAAGACAAGAGTCATTGAAGGGCCTTCCTTCCCCACTAGAGCAAAGACATGAGCCCAGGCTAGGTCCAGGCTAGGCACCCTAAGACTCTGCTCTGCCCAGTGGCATCTGGCTCTCACTGGCCATTGCTTGGGACTCCTGAGAGTTTTGTGGCCAATTTTTCAGTGCCTGAGATGGCTGTGAACATGACAGAGCAGGACATCTGGGCCCTTGACTTCTTTTCAAGCATCTAAACCTGTTTCTTATGGTAACATAGGGAGAAAATGGGTCCAAGATCCAACTGCAAGGGATGAATTCTCTAACTTCAAGGAAGAAACCTCTATCTTGCTCTGAAGCAGCTTCCTCCAACCCACAGGTGATCCTAGAGAATGAGCCTCTCAGGGCTTCTGGGTCATCCAGCCCTTACCTGAACTCTCCTCCTCCAGAGCAGCCCATTTCCTAGTCTGTCAGCCAGCTGAGAGAGACTTCTTACAGCTCATTCTCAAGTCAGGGCCAGCCTAGCATCCCAAAGGTACCCCGAACTACCCCTTCCTTCATGTCCTCTCTGCTCTGGGGCTTCCCACAGCATAGCCCATTACCCAGCATGCTCAGCCACTGCCACTTCCCCACACCATGCTTCTCGAATCCTTAGTTTAGTCAAGGAACACTGGACAGATAGAATCCCGCTAGGGATTCCACCAAATCAGAAGATGCAGGATGCAGAGCTTGCCCAGGCCTGTTGCCTGCGCCAGGATCCGTTGTGCTTCCATGGGGCTGTAAGGGTCTCACGAATCCTAAGCCAGTTCCTAGGGCCTATGAGGCAGACTGTGGGAGCAGAGGCAGAAGGGGTATGACAGGTGCCTGAGAAGGTGTGAAACCCAGCGACTTCTCTGTTGAGCCAGAAGGGGTCTCTGTCCCTTGGAATTCCAGCCAGAATCCCTGGAACATGTGGACAGTGGACCCAGGGTGTGGGATCAGGTGGCCTGGGATGAATAATTGCTGCCCTAGTCCTTCCCAGGTCACTGGAGCCAGCGTATCTGGTGTCAGGCGTCAGGTGAACAGCCAAGAAAGAGCAGGACAGAACTGGGTCCAGTGACATGGGGCCTGCACTTGACCCTCTCTTGGATCCCTCAAGGCAGTTACCTGGCAGGGCTCATGCCTAGATTTCAGATGAGGACACTAAGGTCCACAGACTGGCAATGACCCGCCTAGGACACTGCAGTGACACTGGGTCCCAGTGATGTGTCTCGACAAACAGTACACATGAAGACCTCAGTCTGCTGCTCCCCACCGCACACTGGGAGACAGCGTGCAGGCTCTCTATCCCTTACCAAAAAGGAGGTCAGGGAGCCAACCCCGCTGCCCAGTCACCTGACACCAGTGGGGTCCAACCGAGCTGCCACTCACCCTGCAGACAGACATCTGATTAGTGGTGAGTGTCCCTGTTTTGTCAGAGCAGATGACTGAGGTGCAGCCCAGGGTCTCCACAGAAGGCAGGCTGCGCACGATGGCATTCTTACGTGCCATACGCCTTGTGCCCAGTGCCAGGCATGTAGTGATGACTGCTGGGAGGCCCTCGGGGATAGCAGCCACGGCCAGGGCCACGGCAATCTTGAAGTAGTAGACTGCGCCACGGAGCCAGGATCCACCATGGGCTGGGTCAGCAAAGTGGCCGATGTTGATGACCCACACAGCCACGCAGATCACAGAGATGGCATGCGACAGCTGCCTCCCAAATTCATCCAGTTTGCGTTGCAGTGGTGTCCTCTCAGGCTCCACAGCTGCCATCTGGCTTCGAATCTTGCCCAGCTCTGTGTTCAGGCCTGTGGCCACAGCCACACCCAGGGCTTTGCCTGATGCAATATTGGTGCCCTGGTCAGAGAAGGACAAGGAAGTGCTGCTCAGCCTCTGGCCAGCGGCGGGAATCCCTGAGTCCAAACCAGAATAGGCTCTTCTGTGCGGCCAGTGTTTCCAGACTTACATAGTTTGGTATTTATTGTATTGCTGTTCTATGAAGGCACAGATTTGGAGGGTCGCTACATGTCCTGTGCCTATCATATTGTCTGGTACAGAAAGGCTTCAGGACTGATATCAGCTGCATGTTTCAAGGCCAACCCATAAACTCCATCAAAGTAGGACTCATAAACAGCCACTGCGGCCACACAGGAAGGAGCATGGCTGACAATCACCCTAGGCAAGTAGTTTGTAAATATTTACCGAAGAATGCACAAACCTTAGACTTGGCACTCCCACTCCCAAGGCCCTGGGCCCTCCTAATGTAGAGGACAGGTGGCCTCATACCCCACTGTCCTGTTCTGCAACAGGCCCCCACAGAGGCCCAAGACGCAGTCACTTTAAGGGCTGCCTGGTGCCCTTTCAGATGGATGTAGAGGGGAGATGGTAAGAACACAGGAGCTGGTGGCAACCCCACCTCTCCTTCACCCAGAGCAGTGTGGCTTTGCCCCATAGCTGCTCCCCCACGCTAACTAAGGCAAAGACCACAGCAAGCCACCCTCCTTCCTTGTCTCCCTCCCCATCCAAAACAGCTTATCTGCCCATGTACTCAGGCAGGGCTCTCTGCAGAAGCTCTGAGACTCATGGTGTTCTCCATTCCTGTGCATTTCCAGGGAAGCTCTTCAGCCACCTCTGACTGGGTTGCTGGGGCACGGTCTAGCTGAATTGCTGCTCACCTCAGCACTTGTCACCCTTTCCTTCCATTGAGTGACTTAAGGCAAGCCCTGTGCCTCTCTAGCTGAAAGTACAGCATCCTAGCAGGAAAGAGAAATCCTCAAGACCCAGATGTCTGAACTCACACCGCAACTCTGCCCTTGGGCAATTGACCTCTCCTAGCCTGTTTTCTAACATGGATAACAATATATAGACAGCCTTACTTCAATGGTTTTTTTGTGTGGGTTAACATTTTAAAAGGGCTTAGGCCAATGCTAAGCAAGCAGGCCTCAGTAAACACAAACTATTATGATTACTAAAAGTTTGCATGTATTATTGGTAACCAAGAGATCCATTCCTAAAAGACTTTGAAAGAGATAAAAAAAAAATATTACAGGAGTTGTAGCCCACGCCATTAATCCCAGCACTCAGGAGGCAGAGGCAGGTGACTCTCTGAAATTCCAGGAAATTCCAGGCTAACCAGAGCTATATAGCAAGACCCTGTCTCAAGAAACTAAATAAAAATAAATTTTAAAAA
>JAQHUG010000322.1:491947-529459 GCA_028555095.1 Dicrostonyx torquatus
ACTGCTGAAGCATCTTTCCAGACCTCCTGCCAAACTTTTTTTTTAAATATTTATTTATTATGTATACAATATTCTGTTTGTGTGTATGCCAGCAGGCCAGAAGAGGGCACCAGATCTCATTACAGATGGTTGTGAGCCACCATGTGGTTGCTGGGAATTGAACTCAGGACCTTTGAAAGAGCAGGCAGTGCTCTTAACCTCTGAGCCATCTCTCCAGCCCCCTGCCAAACTTCTTTACCACCTTCAATTCTTGAATTAATTTCACACCAGCTGTAAAATTACTGGCTGGCTGCTCTGGGTAGCCGGGATCTTTAAGTTTCCTAACAGCCTCTGAGAGAAGCATGCCAGGCCAGTTCCACATCTGGTAAGGGCTGTGGATCAGTGAAGAAGCAGCTGCCACAAAGTTCTGCAACTGATCAGTGTCTGTGACAAGCTGAACCCCAGAGTTGGGGCTCTGGTAGGCTACCCTCTTTGGCACAGCCCTTCCCCTGCGGAAGATGACCAAAGGCCCCATGTAGCTGGTCTTTCTGAACTCTGCCTCCTTCTGTCCTCAAAGGTATAGCTCAAAAGCCAGCAGCCTCACACCCAGAACCCATTCGCAGTACAGATTCGGAACCTCTCCCCCTCTCCTTCCATCCCTGACCATGGTCCAGTTCTTCACATCTGTCCACCTGTTCTTAGTCCACAGATATTTTTTCCTGTGGGAACTCTTTCCCCAAACCTTGTGCTGGGAAGGTTTAGGGTCTGCACCTGTCAGCTGCACCATGGACAGCAGCGAGCTGGCCCTCAGGGCTCCAAGAGGGAAACATAAACCTAAAAATACATTTTCTAGCATTTTCTCTAAAGTCCTATTTTAGGCAATGGCTGACATTTTCCACGGAAAATGTAATCTCCAGTGTCCTGCATTGAGATTAAAATCAAACAGACTTTCCCTTCTGATCTATTTAACTGAAGTGAACAGGAAAGATGGGGGGAGGTCCAGGCCCAGTTTCTGGGCCAGTTCTCCAATGGAACAGAGTCCCTTAGAGGTCATATTAGCTATGCCCCTGTCTCAAACAAAGTGGTGCCCACCCCCCAGCACATATCAGTGCTCTACCCAGGAGTCTCTCACCTTGCTAAGACTCATGGCCAAGAGAAGGGCTGTCAGCCTCAGCTGACTCCCTCATGCTGTTTCTCTGCTCTTTGCCCTGAGGCAAGCATCCCCACTTGCACCCCAGGCTCCATGGCCCCTGGTGATACAGGATTAGGCCTTTGTTAGCATACATGTTACAGGCACACACACAAGCTCTAGTCTTCAGGCTGCAGCCTTGCCTGCCCTAGGGGTGTCTTTCTAGTTCCCCTTTTCTACTTGTCTACCTGGTTCTCCCCTTCAGCTCCCTGACCCACAGTGACCCACTCCTTAAAAGCCACCACATTTCCCCAGATACTGCTGCTTCTCCCCCAGCTTGAGGCCACATTGTAACCGTGCATTTCTCAGCCCATGAGAGTTTCCAAATAAAGGATGTGTGTTAGCTCCCAGTTGGCAGACTAGGTTTTTGGTGCAAAGCTCCCTGGAAGGTCACTGTCCCACAGACTGCTCTGTGATGATGGACGGAGTTCCTGTCCCATCTGGTATAGCAGTCACTAGCTAGATGTGGACATTGAACCCTGGGAAAGTGGCTCATGTGCCTGAGGATGACATTTCTAATTTTATTGACTTCATTCACTTAAGCACAAGCAGCCACATGAGGCATCTAGCTGTCTGCCACTGTGGATGGCAAGGGCAGGGATAGAGACCCTCCACTATATACTGCTAACCCGTGCTCTACTAGCTGCTCTGCTACCCCTGTTTGCATGCTGTTCTCCGAGATTCTCACTCAGCTTGGGGAGACACTCAGTATTCCCATTTTACAGCACCTGAGCACAGACAGGCTGAGTTACAATATCATGACCACGCAACTGGGAAGAATCAGGGAGCATTTCTACACCCAGACCATCTGATCCTCGACCTCTGCTCTGGGCCTCCTGTGCTAATCCCTAGATAGCTCTGCCTTCCTTCCCCTGGACCCTTAACTTCCCAGTCAAAGCCACCTGAAAGATCTTGGGGTCCTGCATATTTACCTGTATGCTCATTCCTTTGTAGTGAGTCCAGATCCACCTGCCCAAATTACCAGTCCCAGAGGATCTGCTGTGCTCACAGGTGGGGTTTTGGGAACCATTGCATCCTGCCCATTCAAGTCTGGTCTGCTTCAAATGCTGATTCCACTAAAATCCTGAAGGACCTGATTCTCTCTTTCACATGAGCAACTCACAGGGTCACAGAGGAAGGCCAGGTCTGGAAGAGTCCCCAGTGAGGGGAAAGATAAGATGCGGACTGTCCTACCTGTCCCCAGACGATTCTAAGGACTGGGTTGGTGCCAGGCCTACTTTGAGACAGACATCCTATTTGCTAAATGGAGGGATGCCTGGCTCCTGTCCACTACAGTGTCAACAGCTACACAGGGCAAAGGCTGTGGATCCTGGTAGGATCCTATCCCCACTGACCTGGCCCAGGCATGGGACCCCCCTGAGTCCCACATGAGGAGACTCAGAACACAAATCTGTCCTGAGGGCATGAGTTTACATCCTGCTCTAATTCTTGCCATGCCAGGGCCACCGGCAGGCCCAGGGGCCCATGTCTGTTTCCCCATCTGCTGTGGTGATAGGGATGCCCCTTAATGCTGACTGAAGGCCTAGTGATTGGCAAAAAGTTTCTGAGAGGGACAGCACAGTCACCAGGCATCAGCACCATGGCAGAGATGGACCATCAGCTCCACAACAGAACTTGATCAATGCAGCATCTCCAGCACCTGGAACAGCGCCTGGCCCAGGGCATGGAGCCCTACCTCTGCCCCAAGAGCGGCAAAGCCCAGAAAAACAGTCAGCCTCTGAGGCTTTCCCTGATCTCCCCAGCCTACCCTTCCAGAGTTACCCCCTATCTTATGTGTAGGTATCTCTACAGTCAAGCATGAGGGCCGCCACCTTCTATGTTCCCACATATACCCTTCTCATCATCTCATCAAGACTCCAAGAAGCTAGGGGGCCTCTCATCCCAATCTTGTCACTTCACCACTCTTTGACCAGGAATTAGCACTGGGCCTCATCCCACTAGACAAGAGCACCAAGGCAGGGCAGCCATCCCTGGAGCCACACTGTGTGCCTCAGCCCCCCACCCCCAGGATCACTGTTTATGCAGTTGCTCAGGCCTACTGCCCATACCCTGGAGCTACAGAGTGGAGGGTACCGAACCAAGCACACCACTGGGCTGCCCCACCCCCACCCTGGGCTCCATGCACCACCTGCTCCTCTAATTTCCCCCTCCAACTCCTTCCTTCTCTCAACATTGAAAACTGGAATTTCGGCTTCTAAATGTCAGCTCCAGCTGGGAGAGGCGGGCACTCACCAAGGTCTTCCTCCAAGGCAAATTTACAGAGCAATTAAATTGTCACTTGGAGAGGCTCTAGCTAGGGAGGGCCCGCCCAGCCCACCTGGCTCTGCCCTGTCTCCAGGGTCCACCTAGAGTGGCTAGCCTGGCCGGGCTCTGAGGGGGACCACTCAGGGGGCCAGGGAGAAGTGGCTCCCATGCTGCAGAGGGACACACCAGCCTACCTGGAAGAGAGAAAGGTTTGTCAACACCTGTGTGCCTTGCCACAGGGTACACTGAGATTCAGTTGGGGCAGGACTGACACTGTTGCTGGGCAGACCTCAGTAAGGACCAGGAAATGTGACAATTGAGGCAAAGCCCCGAATGGCAACAGATAACACAACACCCAGCAGAGGCAGTTTCAGATTCTGAGAGGCACTTAGGAAATGGGGTGGGGGTCCTGTCCCTACCATGATGAAGACATGGGAAGTCAAAAGGGGCAAGTATGCCAGAGGCCACACCTGCCCTATCCTCATGGTTTCTGGGGGTCATGCATATGGGGTTTCCCTGTTTAGTGCCAACTGGGGCCTGAGCTGAAGGCAGAAAACAAAGTCACAGCCCAGGCACTGTTGAGTCCTCCTGGGATTTTGCCTGACCTAGCATCCTTGGCTTTCAGGGTTCTCAGGGATAGATGTTTGTGTCTGGATGAGCCTAGCACAGTCTAGCCTCTGGGCTTGGTCTATGCTATTTAGGGATATACAGATGTCAGACGGCTTCTGAATAACCAAAGGTGCCGAACCTGACTTGAAAAACAGAAAAAAATGCAAGGAAAGCTATAAGAGGAACCTTCCCATCAGATGAGCCCCAGTTGAATGTGGGCTTTGACACCACTGGCTCGGCGGCAGAAGTGGGCAGGTTGACTGCTTCAGCCCTACGGACAAGGACTCAACCACAGCCCCTACATGTGAAAAAACTCTTGTTTTGCTCACCAGTTCCACTAGGAGCTTGTTCTGAAATGCCCTCATGGTGGTGACGTGATGTGGGGTTGGAGGGCTCCTAGTAAAGCTGTGTGGGATGCTGAGGGCCACGAACCACGCAGCCATGGGAAGTGGGGTGAGGAAATTGCAGCCTGTCATGATGAACCCCTGTGAGGCCAGGAGGCTGCTCAGGAGATGTATCCAAGAGCTCTAGCCAAGAGGACCACCACATTCAGGCTGTCACCCTCCCTGTAAAGACAGCCCTGGACCCTAGGCCTCCACACACACCTGTGTGTGTCCAGGAAGGAGACCTGTGGCTGGGAATGGAGCGGGGAGACTTTACTGTATACTTTTTATACTCTTTGAAGATACTTTGTATAACTTTTTATTTAAAAAATAGATTTAGAATTAGGGATGGAGCTCAGTGGTTAGAAAGCTAGCTTGGCCTGTGGAAGGCCCTGGGTCAACCCTGAACATGATTAAAACAAAAACAAAGTATCACTCAAGTTGAACATGGCGGCACAGACCTATAATCCCAGCCCGCAGGAGGCTGCAGCAGAAAGACCACAAGTTCCAGGCTAGCGGGGCTACCCGGGCTGGTGCTGTTTTCATGTCTGTTGGACCTCCTGGCTGGTCTGTTCAGTAGCCACACGAGGCTTCTACCCAGCCCTGAGGTTTTCTATCAGGGAAGGGAGGGAGAGTGGGGAGGGTGAGATTCTCCAGCGCCCTACCATGTCTCCACCCCAGGCAGAATTTGCAAACTTTGAGGAGTTAAGCAAATGACTTCCTTGTGGTTTCCAGCACTAACGACTTTGCAGGTGCAGAGCTGACTAGGGTAGGGGGAACACTAGTCCCTGGGGTGTCCCCTTTGCCTGAAAACCCTGCCCATTCTATCACCCAGCCCCACCTCCTGGTTACAGGGCAGGATGACGCATGCACAAATAACCCTGACATGGGCCCTACTGTACCCTCATAATGCAGAAGCCAAAGCAGAGTATTCAAGTGACCTCCTTAACAGAACAGAGTTCAGATGCTCAACCCTATCTACTTCACTCCAGAGGCCAAGCAGAGACTGGAGAACACCCAAGTTTCCCCCCACAGGCAGAAAGCAGGAGTCAGGGAGAGGCAGCTGGTTCCCCTCTGCTCACCTGACAACTTCCAGAGCCCTGGACAGCTTCCTGAGGAACAAGCCAGTGATGGGAGGGACCCAGAGGACCGAGGAATGAAACAGGAATGGCTACTACCCAGACAACCCCAACACCTAGCAGAGGCACCAGCACCAGGCGACAGAACATGGGTCTGTCTGATAGAGTCAGGAAAAGCTGAGGCCTGGAGAGAGGCCCCACGACTCCACCACTGACAGTGAGCTTGGCAAGCCACTTGAGCTTCTAGTGTCTCATTCACGTCCTCAGTGAAACCGGGCGACCAAGTTCTTACTTCAGCATCGTTTAGGAGAAGAAATGAGTTAATTGAGGAAAAGTTCTGAGCACGGGACCCAGCACAAAGCAGTTGCTCAATGAAGTAGGAACTTTTATTAACACCATCAAAACAGACATCCAAAACACCCCGGCCAATCTTTCCTACCATGCCCTATGTACCATGTCAAGCCAATATCCTCTCCCACCATCACACTCTCAGACACCCTGAGACTCCATTGCAGGACAAAACCGCTTGGTGGAAGAGGGCTGGGGCGTCCTCACTCCCAGCTATTTCCACTGCTGGACCGATGAAGGCATGAGCCAGAAAAGACAGTGAACTAGGCCAGAGCCCTCAAGGGACAAAGTCTGTGTGACCTGGGACAGAACTAAAGGCTGAGTCTCCAACCTCATATGAGAACCAAGATTCCTAAGCTGGGGACCACAGTCACATCAAACAGACTGTAGACTCCAGAGTAGCCTTCCACTCCTTCAGGGTCAGGGGAAGACCCTGCTTCCCTGCTTTCCTTCAGCAAAGGACACCCTCAATGCCAAGTCATTAATGGGGGATATTAAATAATATTTATCTCTTAGTTCCTCCCACAGCTCAACTAAATATAGCAACTAATTTTTTTGAAAAAGGATTTCTGCTCCAGAAAGATAATATTTACATAAGAGGTGGTTTTCATAAACCAACACAAACCCCAAAGCACCCTTTCTGACAGCTCTTCCTAATTTCCCAGCCTTCCCTGAGCAGGGGGACACCCAGGCCAGGCCATAGTTTCATCAAGTGCCTGGCAACTCTGAAAGGATGAGGTACTCTAAAAGAGAGAAGATAGAAGTTTGGGGTGGGATCTCTCTCCTCTCTCTCTCTTTCTCTCCTATAGGTGCTGTGTCGCTAAGCCAGGAGTGACAGGAACCTATAGGTTCCTGTAGGGAACCGCTATATGTCCACCCCCAGAGGCTCCTAGCAATGTGTGGGCAACATCTGGATGCAATCTACTGGCATTTGGTAGGAAGGAGAACCCCATGCTCCTTTGAGAGAGGTGAGGAAGCAGTACCTCTCACAGTAAACTGCAAGGGTGCATGGGCTCCCTCCATGCCCAGAGATAGGCAGGTACCACTCCAGACACCGGCTGGGGAAAAGACTCCTCTGGGAGCTCCTCCAGACCTCGACCTGCCCCTCCATGAAGTCAGGTCTTTGCCCCAGCAGTTCAAACCCACATCAACCCCCGCCAGCCACATCCGCTTGGGGTTGCAGAAAGAGGAAGACCTGGGGCTGGGAGTAAGAGCACCAAAGCTGACAGCTGACAAGATGCACCTTCTCGGGCGTCTTATTGAACCTTCCGGGGAGACATCGGAGCCAGCTGAAAAGCTGGGCCTCGGAGACCCTGGCTAGCGTGTCTTAGAGTCTGCACCTGCAGGGTGCCAGAGGATCGCACAGCAGGGAGGGCGCGGGCATTCAGCGAGGCCTACAGATAGGATAAGCTAAGGCTTGCAGGGGTGCATAATGACTGGGAGTGGGGGGTCAGATCCTCTGCTCCCCACGAAGGAGGCCGTGAGGCCCCGCCTGGTGCCCCACTAGCATCTGCGGAGGTTTACGGAGCCCCAGCTTCCTGCCGAGAGCAAGAAGGGGGGCAACCGCTCCCCACCGCGGGGTAGAGACTCGCGCTCACCGTTGGGGCCGTAGCGCTCCCGAGCGTCGGTCACCTGCTCCGGGCTTAAGCCGCCCTCGGCTGTCACCGAGAAGCGGAGCAGCACGTCGGCAGCCGGGAGCAGGTGCGCCTCCTCCATGCTGCCCGCCCAGCCGTCCGCGACGTCCAGGCCACCTTTCCTCGGGGCTACTGAGCGGGGTGCTGAGGGCTTGGGCCGGGGCGGGCACCTCGCGAGGCCATGACCGCGCTGGGACCTTCCCCGACGGCAGTGACTGAGGCGGCCCGGCCCGCGCCAGGATGCTGCGCCCCAGGCTCCGTCCCCTGGGCGGGGCGGAGCGGGACCCGCCCCCGCACCCACACCCCTTCCGGCCGCCCCCGCCGCCGCCGCCCCGCCCCACCCCTCCAGGCTGCGGGGGACGGAATCCCCGCCAGTTCTACCGAACCCGGCACTGAGACCGCGGCCCGGGAGCCTCGAACCCGGTCTGCAGAGTTGGGGTGCGTGCAGCTGCCGCGTCGCCGCCTCTCGGTGCCCTAGGGGCGGAGCGGGGCTGTGCAAACTGCAGCTGTCTGCAGGGTGGCCTCCCTTCCCAGCTCCACCTCAGCGCAGCGACCCCGGGTCTGGCGGGAAGCAGACGCTGTGCACTCGTGGGTCTCCTGCAGAGGAAGCCACCTGATGCTTTCCTCGGGTCCTGAATGCGTGCGCTTTATTCTTTCCCAAAGGTCCTGCGATGAGCGCTCATTGCTCATGCACCCGCATCTCTAAGACCCTAAGAGTGGTTCAGTGAAGAAGAAGGGTAAAGAGCACCAGGATGTTACCTACCACTCAAGCATTACCTCGCCAGTGAATGGGGACTCCAGAGTGATTCTCCCGGGAGCAGGAGCGAGGCAGAGGGGTTCCCTGCTTAGGATGCCCGGCAGGAGTGACCTTGGCTGAGGGAGGGACTGGCACAGAGGAAATCTCCCTGTCAGCACTGCCAGGGAGTGCCAACCAGGTGCAGGCCCAGGGAGGTGGGGAAGGCAGAGACCACTCACCTTCCAAGAGAACAGGGTGACCTCATCACCGCCCTTCTGCTCTTGCACTCAGTGCTGTCTCCGGATCACCAAGGCTGCCAGGATGGTGCTACTAGGCACCTAAGCCCCAAGGCACCCATGTAGCCTGAAGCCTCTGACATGCCTGAACTGGGCACTCAAGAGCCAGAATTTTTCATCCTCTACTTCCACCTCTCTATGCCTTCAACATATTGAATAGTGAGGACAGGGACAGGTTGAACCTTTTAGTGGCTTTTGAAGGGTTGTCCAGACTTTGTGACATCAGCTGAGTCTCAGCTGGCATAGAGATAAAGGAATGCTGTTTTTACGGCTGTATCTCCTTCCAACTGACATTTATTTGTTTACTTTGGATTTTTTTTGAGACAGGGTCTTGTGATGTAGTACAGGCTGTCTTCAAATTCTTGGCAATCCTCCTGCCTCAGCTTCCAGAATGCTGGGTGCTACTTGTAAAAGGAGCCTGAGCTCCTATTCTGACATTTTAAGTTTCAACTCCAGTATCCCTAGGTATCTTCCTCCGTCCCTCCTCCTCTGACCAGGACAGTACACAGACTGTCTCTCCATTTGTAAGTTGCTAGGAAACTTGTTAGGACTTTGCTGCAGACAGAGCCAGCCAGGGATAGTTCCCCACTAGAGAGATCTTTCCCCCTGAGACACGGAGCTGTAGGCATTCGAGCAGCAGACAACCCTACTTCTCCCAAACACACACCTCCTCTGCCAGCCTCATGGACATTAACCCCAAGTCTCTCCCACTTCCCCCATCCACAGCTGTGAGTTGATGTTTGCTAGAAGGCAGGGCCTGGAGGCCTGGTTGTTTGCTCTGGCAGCCCTACCCCTTTCTCCAGGCCACTCCACCCTGTCTTCAAACCACATGGGCCGAGCAAAACTGTGGTTCCTACCTCCCAGGTGAATACACCTGTCAGGGTGCCCCACCTGCTCAGCTGTCCTCATCAGGACTTCTGAGCACCTCTCCAAAGTTCCCTCAAGTCCCACCGAGTCATTACATAGTCCAGCTCTCTGTCCCTCACTTCTAGGGTGACATACATGGTCACTAGCAGGCTGTCCAAAGGGCAGTCCTGTTCGCCCCAGTTCCTGACAGCTGTCATGGCCTCACAGCTCCAGGCCTAGCTAGCCCCAGATTTTTCTAACTCTCCCACAGGGCAGATAGTGGCAATTTGCCAGCAGTCTGGCTGCCTCACGTGAGAGGCCAGGAAAGTCATGAGGAGGCAGGTGTTCCCTGGGAGGGTTTGGACAAATGAAGAGGGTGTTGCAAGCAGTCACAAGCTGTTGGAATTAAACGTGAGAAACATCAGCCATGTGTCACGGATAGAGATCCAGTTCCAGCACAGCTGCATCATGGGAGCAGAAGATGGATATCTGGAGGATAGATCAGGAGAATAAGCTTGGACACCAAGCCTTGATACCCTGGTCCTTATCCTGAAAGCTTTAAGCAATGAGAGATAGGATCAGATTTGCCTTCTAGAAAAGTCTTCCATGGAGCTAATATGGGGAAGTGACGGAAGGAGCAAGGGAAAGTGGAGTCACCTGAGCCCAAGTTTCTGCTTCAGCTTGCCTTAGGCCGCAGTCCCACCGGGAGGAGGGACCAGACCAGACATGCCTGTTTTTGAACAAATTTCTGGAGATTTATATTCCTTTTCTAGTTAGTTTTTTTAAAAAAAAAAAAAGATTTATTTATGTATTATATATATAGTATTCTGCCTGCATGTATGCCTGCAGGCCAGAAGAGGGCGCCAGATCTCATTACAGATGGTTGTGAGCCACCATGTGGTTGTTAGGAATTGAACTGAGAACTTCTGGAGGAGCAGGCAGTGTTCTTAACCTCTGAGCCATCTCTCTAGCCCCTGGTTTGGTTTTTGAGTCAAGGAACTATGTGTGACTACATATAAGTCCAACTTCAAATCTGAGCTCTGTCTTTTCTAGGCTGTGTGGCCTTGGGCAAGGTGCTTCACACTTCTGAGTCTCCCTTTGCTCATGGGTAATTGTCAAGGTAAACCAACTGCCACAACAAAGTCAGCCCAAAGTAACTACATCGAGGCTAGTGTGTACTGGTATTTTATTTGTATTTTAATAAATAAAGCTTGCATGAAGGTCAGAGAGTAAAACAGTCCCACTGGTCAGCCTTACAGACCAGGCAGTGATGACACACACCTTTAATCCCAGTAGCCACACTAGTTTGCCATAGAAACCAGGTGGTCATGGTGCATGCCTTTAAGACGGGAGGAGACAGCTCTCAGACACAGTCTCATTCTGAGATTCCTGGAGGTAGGATCGCCATTTCAGACTGAGGTAGAGGTAATAGGCAGTGGCTGGCTATTTTGCTTTTCTGACCTTTAGGTTGAACCCCAATACGTGTCTCTGAGTTTTTATTAATCATGCTACAACTGTCTATAAAAGTTTACTTCTAACTGTGTAGACTGTGCAGCCTACTGAACACATGGCCGGGTGGTGACACTGAGACCCAAACTCTTTCCTTTTTGTGGTTCTGTTTTCTTCACTGTGGTGGCAAGGCTACCACAGTAGCTTCTTGGAGCCAGGGAGGGAGGAAGAACATGGTTCCAGTCCGGGGAGGTTTTCATGAGCCAATCCTGGTGCCAATGTCATTTCCTTTTAAAGTCTGTAGGCTGCAGTTTGTCACATGGCCCCTGTTACCTGTCTGCAAGGGGAACTGGGAAATGTAGTCCATGCTTAGAAAGAAGGAGGAGGGAGGAGGAAAAGATACAGTGTTCTTACCCAAGCATGGACATAATAGCCAACTCCCAAGGTTCAGGAAATGGACCATAACAAGCATTCTGTCTTCCTCAGTTTTCACTCTAGGATTCTTCCCTTTCCTGTTCCACTCTCTGGAACATTCTGACTGCCCCAGAAATGATCCCATTTCTGAGATCCAGAGGCTAGTGTATGAATGTCCTAGAAAATGAGACAGCCTGTAGTCCCCTGGCCACAGGACTGGCTCAGAAGTAGCACTGACTAGAACCCAGCCAACCAAATATATTGACTTGGATTTTTTGTTAAAATATTAGGAAAAATATTTTTACTATAGTGGCTACTGATGGCCGGCAGCCATCTTGTCATCACAAGGGTAGCATTTGGACATCAGTGGGGAACGGCAGTGCAGACAGACTCATAAACCCAGCACTCAGAACACCTGAGGCAAGAGGGTTGTGAGCTTGAGATCAGCTAAGTCGTGCAAAGTGGGGTGAAGGGAAGGCAGGAGAAGAGGAGGCAGAAGAGGGGCTGCGGCAGCGAGGAGATGGCATATTTCTAGGCTGAGCTATACTTCAGTGGTAGAGTACTTGCCCGGCAGATGCAAAGCCTGGCTTTGATCCCCAGTTCTGCAGAGAGTTTATTTACTAAGAAGTGGGTCTCTGATAGAGCCCTAAGAGCACCTTCATCTGCCAGAGATACGGAGTCAATATAATAATAATAATCCCAGCTGGGGGGCCGGTCTCTCAAGGTTTCTGTTATTTGGAAGTAGAGAGCTGGGCCTTAGGTAGCATTAAGGCTAACTGTTGAATTGGGAACCTGGGGGTGTATAGTAGAGACCTACTGAGGTTCATTAACCCAAATTATGATGGGAATTGCAGCGGGACCTGTGGTGGCCATTAGTGTACAGCTTCCACAGAAGGAGATGGAAACCATGCTTCCCAGAGAGAAAGGGCTTCTACATAGGCCCTGTGGCTGGTACTAGAACCACACTCCAACCCCTTGATTTCCCTTAGAGGAATACATTAGCCTTGCTTTCCCTCCATAGCCCCAGATCCATGGCCCGGGATGGGAGGAGCTTCCATAGCAGGCAGGGATATGTCTGTTATCAGAACAACTGAGGAGGACTTGCACCATGAGCCAGGATCTTAGATTTGCCCTCTCCACCCAGGTGGGGTAGCACACTCCTTCAATACCTTCACTCAGGGAGCTGGGGCGGGAGGTTCTTAGGTTCAAGACCAGCCTCCTGATATGTCTTATAAAACCAAACCAAACCAAAATACCCTCGGATTTGTAGGCTTGAGAACCTTACCTTCTTTTGGGGGCTCAGAAGTGTCTGGCTGCGGACACTTCAAAGATCCTCAGCCTCCTACTGAGTGCTGTTCTGAGTCTCTAAGTCTATTGTCTTTTTTGTTCATTTATTTGTTTTGTTTTGCTTTTGTTTTTTTGTTTTGAGACAGAGTTTTCTTGTACCACGCTGGCTATCCTGGACCTCTCTCTGTAGACCAGGCTGGCTTTGAACTCACAGAGATCCGCCTGCCTCTGCGTCTCTAGTGCTGGGATTAAAGGTGTGCACCACCACCATCCAGCTGAGTCCATTGTCTTGGGCTCCCTGTCCTCTGCTTGGATCGCCACCTTTGCTGGACAAGTGGGAAGCCCTTTGCCTCCAGCCGTTCAGAGTGGGAGATTCCTCAGTCATCTGGTACTCTACCCTATCCCGGGTGTATGGTTTGAATGTTCAGGCTTAGGGACCCTGTACCAGCCCCTGGCATGTCCCATCAGTCCTTCTGGGATCGGTCCCTTGGTCTGGAGCCACCTTCATACCCTCCTTTTCTGTCTCTGAGATGGATTTCCAAGGAGTCCCCCACATCACCTATCCCCTCTTCTAGCTGCCCACCCCACTTTGTTCTCCTGCCTCTATGGGGGAACCCCTGAATTCACACCTGGTTCTCTCCTCCCAGGAGGAGGCAGGCCTCTGGGTTCTTGCTCATTCTGTCCCTCTGCTAGATACACTGCTCCCCTTCCAGCTGTCTCATTTCTGGGAGTTCCTGGGGCCACCGGAGCTCCCACAGCCCCACATGACCTACTAGCACTGTTGTTTGTCCCCAGATCCTCTACCTGTGGACTCTCTTGAGAGTGTCCCATAGAGGGTGCCAGGAGGTCTCCAGAAGGCAGGCATAGAATGGCTGTCCACTGTGAACATTCATGGTGCCTGTCCTAGAAGGTGCACATGTCACCTACTGGGCCACAGAAATTGGGCTTGTCATCAGGGGACAGAGAGAAACACTCAGGGTCCCCAGGCCAGCCCAGGACACTTGTGCATTTTTGTGCCAAATGGACTTGCTGGCATTTTGTGCCTCTTCCCCTTGCATCTAGGCCAGCCCTGCAGTGGGACATCAGGTCGTGCTAACTCCTTAAGACAACTTCCTGCCCTCACCCCCTTATCTCCCCAGCCAGACCAAGGAAAGGAAGTCGTCCTCTCCCTCCAGAGGCACCCCCGGACCTCAGGAAGAGTAGCGTGTCATGAGAGGGTGGGCCTACTTCTAAGGCCCTCCTCTTCCTGTGTCTGCTGCTGGACTAGAGTCCTCTTCCTAAGCAGCTGTGCAGCCTCTCCCTTGCTTAGAGCCTTCCATAACCTGTGGTGGTCTTCTCCGGTAAGATCAACCCCACTGTTGAAGGCCAACTGGCCAGGCTTATCTTGTGCCCCTGCACTTCCACCGCCTCAGATTCCAGTCACATCAGCCAATCTCCATCCTTTCTCCTTGTCGGTGCCCACACTGTTACCTTCTCTGGGAAGGCCGCTCTTCTCTGCCATCTGACCCTCTTAGGACATTCCTAGCCATGAGGGTGATTTCATAATGACTCTCAACGCAGGATGCCCCCAAGACCACCTTTAATGGTTCAGTGGTACTCATCATGGAGGGACACACCAACTGGAGGCTGCCAGTGGGAACTCGGGCAAACACAGAAGCTCTGGGCACTGGTTAAAATGGAATCCAGGGGGGTGAGGATGATGCTATTAAAAATTTGAAGGGCAAAGAGGGCATCTCATTACTCAGCACCCGAACCACCTTCTGTTAGACTCTCAGTGATATTAGCTAAATGCAGTTCTTGGGGTGGGAAAAGCAGATGAGATATCAATACGGGAGAAAGAGAATAAATGACTGTCGTGTCTGTCACTGTTCCTATTGTGGGGATATAGCTTATGTCACAACCATATCATGTAGTTGGGGGTTTAAGGCCCAGAGAGGAGCTGGAATCGGCCTGGGTCCACACAGCTCTCGGGCTTCCCTTTACCTATCGCAGTGTCTGTCACAAAGGCACAGTCTCTTGGCCAGTTGTGTGCTCCAACTACCATCACTGAGGCAATGAGAGGAGTGGGCTGACTGGTAGGAAGGGGGCACATCGGGCCAGCCTGCCTGCACAGCCTAGGCAGGAGGCTGAGTCAACAAAGAACCCTGATTTGCCTTGGAAATTGTTGACCCGCCAAGCTTGTAGTCCTTGAGTCATGGCTTTAAAAGTGGGATTTATCCCCATGGAACAGAAAAGAAGCCACTGTGGGGAGCTTAAAAGCCAGGCCCTGTATGCATGGTTGGGTAGGGGCTTAGGTTGGTCCTTACTTTGGGTTCTTCCAGGCTAGAGCTGAGCTCAGGTGGTCAAATCCCCAGGCCAGTGTGGATTGCCCTGGCTGTAGAGTCTGGGGAAGCCCCCTCCACTCTACACTTCTAGCCAGATAGCACGTGGGATAGACCCATGTCTAATTCTAAGATCGCTAGTGGACTGTAGTCATGTGGCCCCCCAGGAAAAAGTGGCGCCTTTGGCTTTCAGAATGGAGCAGTGGAAAAAACTCACATCTCTATTTGTGGGCACCCAACTTCCTCTGCCTCACTCTTGCTTGTGGTCACACTTTCCATGACAATGCTGGGCCATTCACTGCCTGGAGGGACCAGCTGTCCTGAGTTTCTCCCTCTGTGCCCTTTGGGGCCTTCTAGTCCAGCTATGCCAGGTCTCCACCCCGGCGTTCCCTGTGTGGGCAGCCAGCCCAGCTCCCTGGGGATATCCTGTCATTGTGGCCCAGTGCCTGGGCTCTGTTTCTGCCAGGTTACCCCCAGTACCCTGGGTCCTTTCCAGGTCCTCAGGTAGAGGCTGGGAGCTCAGAGATGTGGGCAAAGTTGACAAAGGCAGCCAAGTCCTCAGGGTGGCAGGGCCAAGCTCTGTGTCTAAGATACTTGATGCCTGGGTTCTGGCCACCTCAGAGCAGGTACAAGGAGGACTCTCTGACCTAACCCAGAGCTGGCCCTGGGAGTGACCTCAGAATGTCCTTTACCTCTTTGGGGGAATTTCCCTGATACCACAACTTACTGCTAACCCAGCCCTGGCTCTGGAGACTAGGGGAATCTGTTACCAATGAGAGGTGACTTCCCGAGTGGTTAGCCACTGTGGGTGTCACAGGATCCTGGGATTGAAGGGAATTTCTGTGGGGCTGTGTTCCCTGGCTTCCAACAATGCACTCCATGAAAATATTAGAATTTGCAAGTTGAGCTCTATTTGCTTCACATTTCCTGAAGCCACATCCCTCATTTGCATATTCAAATCCACACAGGCCCTCCTGGTTGATCATTCACAACCCTGGCTGCCAAGGGTGGGGTGGGGATGTCTCTAGGAGGGCTCCCTTGTTGTGACATATGGTCTCCTTAGCCAGGCTGGCCTGAAACCTGCTATTCTCCTGCCTCAGAAGAGCTGAGATCACATGGCTGTGCCATCACCCAAAGTGTTTCACTATATCCTTCAAAGGACAACTTCCCTATGCCAGATGAGGCGGCCACGCCCTGGTGGACAGTAGAGCAGGGAGCTCACGAAGCCTCCCTCGGCTGTAGTGCCGTGGGTGGGAACGGCTGGCTATGTTCTCCAGAGCCCTGGCCCCTGTGGGGCTGGTCTGTTAACCCAATCTGCCTCAAACACCCTTCTCTAAAGCCCTGAGTTACAGCCTGGGAAAGTGCTGAGACTGGGCTCCCAGCAATGTCCTTGGCTCCCTCTCTGAGGTCGCCATGAATCCTATCAGTCACCCTTGACTAGGGGGAGGTGCTCCACCTGCAAAGGCCATCGGGAAGCTCTACAGTGTGGCCTTGAACAGAGGCTTTGTGTCCCCTAACCCCAGTTTTCTCCATGTGAAGTGAGAAGGGCAGAAATTCCCTGTCATTGTCACCCTGGCCGTGGGGATGCCCACAGAGGGGACCAGGCTGTTGCTCCTGAGCTGCGAACCCCCCTGGCCCCAAGTCTATTCTCAAGAACCCAGCTTGGCTCTGGCCTCTGCTGGCCAGACTGTCTGTGTTCTGAGCAGGAAGCTGGCCCAGGGTGATACCCACCCAGATCCTGGAGGCAAGGAGCCAGCAAGCAGGAACAAAGAACTTTCCATGGCTCCAGAGCTAATGAGGAACTGACACTCTTGGGCCTCGACTGGCCGTTCACCCTCCTCTCCTTCCCCCACATTTCCATCATTGCTGATATTTATGTTGGAATCGTGCCCAGGACTTCAGGAACCTGCAGGAACCAGCGGGAAAACAATACGGAGCTGGCGGGTGGGTTACTAAAGGTGGCGGCAGGTTTGCGCGCTCTAAAATACATTGCAAGGCAGCAAGTATCAAAACTGAATGGTTGCTTCAATCAGCTCGGTAGATCTCTATCAATTGCAAGACTCAGGTGACATACAAATACGAGAAAAAGGAAGCTCTTCCTTCAGGAGGGCCACAGTCGTGAGGGGACCCCTGGACAGCATGCCCCCCAATGAGAGTTAGGAGCATGCTTGATGGGAGACAGACCTGGGGTGAACCCATGTGCCTGTGTTACCTCAGGAAAGTTCCTATACGTCCCTGAGTCTCAGTTTTATCATCTGTAAAGTGGGAGTATTAACAGGTACCACCTCAGGAGAGTGTCTGTTTAATTGAGGAAATGAGGGGCATTGCTAGCTGGCCACCCAGCAGGGATCATTCCCCACTGCTGATAACAAGCACACCTTTTGCTATCAGGCCCGAATTTGCTTCAGGTAGCAAAACTATCCAGACGGAGTGCATGAATCATGAATGGTCTGAGCCAAAGTGTCATTCCTCTGTGCCAAACACTGGTTTTCCCAGCTTCCCAGAGGCCCAGGCTGACCATGTCACTAAACTCTAGCCAGTGAAGTATAATAGGAAATTTGCTGGGGCGTTTTGTCGCTTTTTTTTTTTTTAATAAAATACTGAGAATGAGAGACCTTTGATTTTGACGCTTCCTGCCTGTGACAAGCTTTGGGGGCAGTGACAGCTGTTTCGTGTCCATGAGGCATCCAGCATGAGGCTGTAAAACTTAGACTGACATTGGTTGAGGAAGGAGGGGATGAGGTGAGGACCTCCTGAAATGGCTGACCTCCAGGCTTCTTGTTCTGTCTGCTGGTTCTCTAAGTCACCAGGAACTGCAGGGTCTGTTCCTTCGTGCTGTATGCTTGGCCCACAGTCTGCGCCCGATGATGCCAGCTGTGACGCCACATTCCTCTCTGTGCTCTCCGGGACAAGGAGGCAGACGGGACACACAAGCGTGAAGGTTATGGTTTCCCTGCCCTTGAGTGTGTTAGGGCTGTGGACCAAGTGTCTCTCAGGACCTCAGGGTAGAGAGCTGGGGCGTCACTGCAGGAACCACTGGGGGATACCTGAACACCTGATATGGCAGGAATGGTGAGAAGCTGGCCCAGCTGACAGGGGTGGCACCTGTCATCATGGTTCTCGGATGGTCTCAAGGATCATTTTTGCCCACTGTGATTTTATTGTCATTTCATTTGGTTTCTTTTTTTTTTTAATTCTTCATCTACTTTTTTTAAAAAAATATTTATTCATTATGTGTACATTGTTCTGCCCAAATGTATGCCTACAGGCCAGAAGAGGGCACCGGATCTTATTGCAGATGGTTGTGAGCCATATGTGGGTGCTGGGAATTGAACTCAGGACCTCTGGAAGAGCAGCCAATGTTCTTAACCTCTGAGCCATCTCTCCAGCCCTCATTTGGTTGGTTTCTTAACACAAGATTTCACCATTCAGTCCCGCTTCCCTCAGATTCACACTCTTCCTGCTCCAGCCCCCCAAACACTGGGATTCCATCCTGATTGTTGCCCAATGCCCCAACTTTGGAGCCCTGTAAGGAGCACAGTGGTCTTGTGTGGAAGTTGGAATTTTAAAAGGGTGCATAAACCCAGCTGGAAGGGAGCCACAAGCAGGAGTGGCCCCATCAGAGGTTTCCACTAGAGGGTGGCCCTGCAAGGAGAAGACCGAGGAGAAGCAGCACAGCCATCTTAGAACCTGGATGCATCACACGGCCTCTGTGTGTGAGCAGACATGTGACTTCTAGTGAGAGCCTGAGGGGGCCAGGGCCTGCCAGATCTATACTCAGCATCAGTGGAGAGAGGAGAGCATAGAGATGAGCCTGGAGGACCAAGTCCATGAGCAGTCGCCATCAGACCCTCGCTCCTCCCCACACACCTGTCTGTGCATCTTCCTCGGTTGGTTCTGCATTCTGTGCTTGCCTGCTTGCCCTCCCCGCTTCTCTCTCTCTTACTTATTTTTTTATAGTGCTGGGGGTTAATCCAGAGCCTCACAGACGCTATGTAAATACTCTTCTGCTGAACCACATCCCAGCCCAGATGAAGCAGGATGGTGTGTGTGTGTGTGTGTGTGTGTGTGTGTGTGTGTGTGTGTGTGTGTGTGTGTGAAATCCAGGTGACGTTGCCTCAAACATCAGCCCTAGGGATTCACAGTATTATGTTAGCCATAGACTAAGTGTGGACACTGTGAGTCCTGCCTGGACAGCCCAGCCATAGCCATAGCACTGTGAGCTGTTTACTAGAGTGTTAATTCTTTGTTGTTGTTTCATTTTGCTTTGTTTGAGACAGGGTATACAGGCTATTTTATGTCAACTTGACACAAGCTAGAGTCATCTGAGAAGAGGGAACCTCAGTTGAGAAAATGCCTCCATTAGATCGGGCTTTAGGCAAGTCTGTAGGGAATTTTCTTAATTAGTGATTGGTGGGAAAGAGCCCAGCCTACTATGAGTGGGCACAGTCCTGGACTGGTGGTCCTTGGTGCTATAAAAAAAAGCAGGCTGAGCAAGAAGCCAGTAAGCAGCACTCCTCCCTGACTAAGACACGGGTTCTCACTGTGTAGCTCTGGTTGACCTGGAACTCACCATATAGACAATGCTAGTCTTGAACACAGCAAAATCCACCTGCCCCGCCCTGCCCTGTCTGCGGCCCTCTGGAGTGCGCACCTGCAGGATACAGGTCTAAGGGATGGCTTCTTGAGAGCTTAGCCAGGCTGGACAAGTAGGTGGGGGTCTGAGGGGTTTTAAAGCATCATCTTGGTAGTGTCCTAAGTTAGGCCTGTGTTCACAGTCATCCCCCTGCCCCAGTCTGTGGTTCCACTCATACTCCTTGCCTGGGCTCCTCATTTAGAATGCTCCCCTGCAGGAGGCTCGGAGAAGCACATCCGGAAGGCGGAGTTGTGAGGGAAGGGAAGGTGCCCGCATCCTACCATTGTGATCTGCACTAGTATACAAGACTCAGAACCTCGGAAGGAGCTGGGGAGCTCCAGCTACAGACCAGACACCCACCTGCTCTCAGAGCAACGCATCCTGCCTGTCTTGGGGCCACCTTCTTTTTTAAGATTCCTCCTGTACCTTGGGCTGAGAGCTCTTGACAGAGTGTTCACATCTTTCACACTGACTGAGGACAAACACATTGGCATGTGACAAATAGATACACAGACAGCCCTTGACCCTGGTCTGGGCATCTCATCTACCCATAGCCACCATTCTCCCCGGCAGGCTTCAGGAGTGGGCTTTGCTGAGGTAGGGACTGGCCTAGGACCCCTGCTGCTGTAGACCTCAGTTTCCCAGTTTTGCATTACTGCCCTCAGGGAGGCACAAACAGAACCAAGGGCCTCGTGCTGCATTCCAAGTTGATGAAGTTTCTATTTTTTAGGGAGAACCTTTGTTCACGAGAGGCTTCCTTGGGGAATCAGCCCACGGCTGTGGATGAGGGGTCTGAGCCAGACATTGGGGCAGGGACAGGGCCTCATCTCCCTATACTTACTGAGTAGACAGAGCCTATCTGATAACTGAGTCCCGGGCAAAGCCTGTTCCTTGGGACCTCAGGGACCAGTGTCAGTGCCATAGGTGCTAAACGAGTTGGGCTCATCAGCACTGCGAGTCTTGCTTAGTTTAGGACCCAGGAAATCTCCAGCTATACTTGGACCACCTCAAAGAACACGCACTGGCTCCCAGCCTCCACCTAGCTGTCAGGGCTCACTCAAACAGGCTACTTAGGAGTCTGTGACAGGCCAGCAGCAAGCAACATTCTGGCAGTGTTACAGAAAAAAAGGGGCTCCCTGGGTCCACCTGGGGATAGAAACCCCGTTCGACACACCAACTGGAGATCATTGGTTCATTCCACTGAAGAATCTGGGGGCATGGATTGCCTCAGTAATGGCTGAATGAAGAATTCTCAAATAACGACTTCAAGAATCTATTTATCATCTATCTATCTATCTATCTATCTATCTATCTATCTATCTATCATCTTTCTATCATCTATTTATCTATCATCTATCTATCTATCATCTATCTATCAATCATCTATCTATCAATCATCTATCTATCTATCATCTATCTATCATCTATCTATCTCCAGGCTTCATCTTCAGGAGGACTTTATCCTCATGCTGGGAAAATGGCTATTAGCAACTTCACTTCCTGTCTCACTTATATGACCACTGCAGAGAGATTCTCTTTGCCAGCTTTTAACCAAGTGCCACTAGGCTTTCCAGGTGTGGGACTGATGCCCTTTCCTGCTCCAGCTGGTACAGGGAGGCTGTACTCTGAGACCATGGACAGGGCTCCCCCATAGACAGCCGAGGTTTAAAGGGTAGTGAACCTGCAGGAACACAGTGGCTGCCACTACCGGCTGAGGATGTCAGGTCAAGAAGAGGGTTAAGCTCTTTCTAGGCAGCTGTGACAGCCCAGAGAGGAGGTGAGGAGGTGCCCGAGTGCCCAGCCAAGGCCCGAAGGAGCATCAACAGCTACAAGTGGCTATAACAGCCAGGAGACCCAACTTAGTGTCACAGCAACTGGGCTGTGCAGGGCCTGAGTACATAAATCCTGGGCAGCCTGCAGATCCTTTAAGCAACACCGTTTACCCTTATTCTTAGAAGCAGGAAGCAGGAGCTTCCTGAAAGCAAGTTGATGTCATCCACAAGCCCCCAGGTGGCTCGGGGCCCTGCCACTTCCAAAGGAGTATGGCTAACCACCTCATGCAAAGAAGCATCACCAGTCTGCAGCGTCCTCTCTGGTCCTCCTCTCTATTCTCACTACACTTTTATCCTCCGTGTGAGCCACCATCCATTTATACAAGGCTGTCCTTGACTACCGGGCCTTGGTACTGGTAGTGTCATAAGCCTCATTCACTGAATCTTCCGGGTTCTGATTCTTCCCATGTGCAGATCCCTCCCGTGTGCTCATCCCTCCCCTGTGTGCAGCTCATCCCTCCTGTGTGCTCAGTCCTCCCATGTGCTCATCCCTCTCATGTGCTCATCCCTCCCCTCTGCGCATCCCTCCTGTGTGCTCAGTCCTCCCGTGTGCTCATCCCTCCCACGTGCTCAGTCCTCCCATGTGCTCATCCCTCCTCTGTGCACATCCCTCCTGTGTGCTCATCCCTCCCATGTACTCAGCCCTCTCTTGCTCTCATTCCTCCCACGTGCTCATTCATGATGTGCCAATGTTCTCCAGGTTTGAACATCTTCCTGGGCTTCCTGGGCTTCTGAGGGCTTTAAACTTAAATAGCACAGAGCAGTCTCATCTGGACACTGATGCTTGCTTCTTTCTCAGGGCATCAGCCAAGGCCAGAGTCTAAAAGAGGAAGGGTAATGACTGTTCTCAAAAGGATAATTCAAAAAGAAATCCTGGGGTGGGGCAGGGGGAGATAATTCAGTGGGTAGAACACTGGCTGCTCTTTCAGAGGACCCAGATTCAATTCCTAGCACCCACATAGAAGCACATAATTCTAGATGATCCAACACCATCTTATGGCCTTCAAAGGCATTGCATGCATGTGGTACACAGACATACGCATAGGCAAAATACATATATAAAATAAAAATAAATAAACTTTTTTTTTTTTTTTAGAGAAAGAAATGCTTCAGAGACACTAAAGGACCAAGGGCTGGGAGGCCTGGGTGCTGCTCTTGACTCTGGCTCTACTTTGCTGAATAACCTTGGGGAATGTGGTGGACTTCTGACCTTGGACTATCCCTCAGCCCTATAACTCAGTGTTGGCAGATTCTTTCTCAAAGGTTAAACGGAGCTCAGCACTGGCTTCCCTACACTGGCCTCAACAACCTTACTGCTGTTGACAGCCATGTCCCGGGAGCCCTGTTTACTTTGCTCTCTGTGTGTGATTTTTCCACAAGTGGCTGTTGAGAACACAATTCCAGCTTTTCTCAAGGAGGTACACAGAGCCCATATCCCAGCCAACCAGTGGATGGGACTCTCTAGCTCGGGTCAGAAGCTAGCAACACACTTTGAGCTCTCATGGCTCCTGGGACTTGAGCTGCTAAGGGATGAAGCGGAGAGCAAGGGCTGCTGAGGTTCCAAGTTGAAAAAAATGCATGAAAATGGGCTTTCCTTCTAAGATATCTAGGGGCTATAGAATGAGTGAGACCCATATGTTGGTCCAAAAATCTTCCTCATGGAGGGACTCGCATGATTCTTCCCAGAGAGGTACCCCTGGACGCCCTTGCCCTGGCAACCCAGACACAAAGGGTCTGGGACTCCCAGCAACAAGTGTTTCCTGCCCCAACTGGCTGCACGCCAAGCACAGCATGGCCATGCTCAGGTCAAAGCAATAGTGTGGCCTTCGCCCTTAGTTCCGCTCCTGCAGTGGGAACAAAGTCGGGATTTAAAACACCCTGTGAATCTAGAGCTTCACCGGTTTCTCTCACAAATGCATGAATCTCAGAAATAAGAAATCTAAATGTCCGAACAGTCAGATACAGTCATCAAGCATTGCAGACGCCTGCCCCTAGATCCCCCTGGCCATGTGATGGTAGTGGGAACACGGCATATAGTCTGTTCTCTTCTTCTGACAATTTGTCAGGAGCTCAGAGGTGCAGATGGGTGATTTGGGACCTGTCAACCAGTCACTGTCACCCTGTGTGTGGGGGTCATTCAGGGGCATGTGAGGGCCCTGGGCTCTAGGATCTTCCTGTCTCTATCTCACTCCAGTTACAGGCTCTGGGTTCTTGGGGGTTCTGTCAGTAGTGGGCACACCTCTGAGGCAGCTTGCCTACGATAGTCTCCTGTTGTTCAGTCCCCTGGCCACTCTACACTTATTTCTCCTTTGGCTTTGGTGTCTCCAGTCTCAGGATATTCTCCATTCCCAGAGCTATGGAAGTACACCTCCATGACCTTGACTTTGACAATGGTTTCTTAGGACACTGAAGTCACTTGCCATAAATTAAAGACTAGATAAAAAATCCATCTTTCAAATGACATTATTAAGGGTTGGGGATGTATCTCGGTTAGCAGAGTACATGTAGCCCTGATTTTGATACCCAGCACTACTTAAACCAGGTGTGGTGGCATGGGCCTTTAATCCCAGTGTTCTGGAGATAGAGGCATAAGGCGCTGAAGTTCAAAGTCATTGTTGATACAAAAAAAAAGAGAGAGAGACAATATCAAGAGAATATAGGACAGGCTCAGAATGGGAGGAAATTTCTACAGTCCATGTATTTGATAAGAGTCTGGTTTCTAATTCTTTGAAAAAGCTTTTTAAAATAATAATATTATTATTATTATTATCATTATTTACAGTTTCTTGCTATGTAGCCCAGGCTGGCCTTGGACCTTGGATCCTTCTTCCTCAGCATCCCTAGTGCTAGGATTACAGGTGTGCACCATGACACAGGACTTGAGAAAGCATTCTTTGGATACTGAAGCACACTGGCAGAGAAGGCAGAAGTTACATGCATCCTATTCCGTAAGGGGAAACTCTGTGTTTGGAAGCAGAAGCTAAACCCTTCCAGGAAACGTAAGTTCCACTGCTTGCTCTTCTCTCAGTGACAGACTTGCATGGGGGGACTTTGTAGAGGGAAGGATCAGCCGAGCTGGCTTACTGGGCTGGCGTACAGTAGGAGGCAGTTGGGAGCTGTGACTTCCACAGGAAGAGCAGACTACAGTTACTGGAGCAGGACTGGTTACTGGAGACCTGTGGGTCTCAGAGGGGACCTGGCCCCAGGCTCACTTCTCAGTTAGGTCTTGTTTGGTGGTAAATGAGAGAAACCCAATGAGATGTTCTAACATCTGATGAGCAAAAATGGGGCCATCTTAACTAGTGCCCCGTCAGACAGGCTGACTGTTCAGAAGACAGAATGTTGGTGCACTGTGGCCTTTGGCTCTTGCAGGACTGAGGATCTCAGAAACGGCCTCTCACGTGCATAGGCCCAGAGGTTCTGCTCAGCTTGGATTGGGGAGGCCTTCATGGGTGCAGGGCTGGCGTGTGAGGCTGGGAGTGCAGGGCTGTGTGTGACTCAGACCTAGGGGGCTGCCCTGTGAGAAGTGGGCAGCTCCTGTTTGTTCCAAACCCTCAGCCTCTCAGGCAACCTGGAAAAAAACAACCAGCAGGAAACGGCCATGAATTCCAGCCTGCCGTGCAGAAAGCCAAACCCTGTGATAAATGTAAAAACAAAACTTTTTTGTTTTTTGTTACAAAAGGCAACTCTCACAATAGAACATTAAAAAACAAACCCTTTTATTTCTTTTCTTTTCTTTTTTTTGAGACAGGGTTTCTCTGTGGCTTTGGAGCCTGTCCTGGAACTAGCTCTTGTAGACCAGGCTGGTCTCGAACTCACAGAGATCCACCTGCCTTTGCCTAGCGAGTACTGGGATTAAAGGTGTGTGCCACCACTGTCCGTCTGTTTTTATTCTTACACAAGGTCAGAATGTGGACATTATTTATAGCTTTTCACTTCAAAGTGTTTGGTGGACTCTTTTTTCCATCTCCATAGGTGCACATTACCTTAGTCCACTTTCTGTTGCTATAACAGAATACCTAAGACTGGTAATTTATAAAGAAGAGAAGTTCATATTGGCTCACTGTTCCAGAGTCTGTTGCTTCAACTCTTGGTTCAGCCCAGAAGGGCAGTGGGAGTCAGACTTGCTTGATACAGCCTCCTTGTCTTGTGATTTCTAATGTGCTTGCTAAAGTCAGTGGGTTGCCTAGATGGGTCCCAAACTCTCCACCCCCTTGCTTCCACCTAGGATTCTAGGTGTGTACCATCTTGTCAGACTTGGAGAGGTTATTTTGAGGAAAGAACATGAAGGCAGTAAGAAGAAAGGCCTTTGTGTTCTCTTATCTCTCTGTGCTGTGTGAATCCCTCACCACAAGCAAATGTTATTTTTATAACTGAAATTCCTATGGAAACAAATGACATTAGATCTCAAAACAAACGAACATCACATCACAAAGCGCCCCGCACTTTCTCACCTACCAGGGGTTTTCACTGTCTGCTCAGAAATCAGCATTTGTAGGGATGGGGTGTGGCTCAGTGGGAGAGTGCTGCCCATTATGTGTGAGGCCCTGGGTGTGCTCCCTGTCACTGTAAAATATGTAATTTAATTTTAAAAATAATTGCAGGGCCAGTGATATGGCTCAGTGGGTAAAGGTGCTTGCTGCCAAGACTGGGTGACCCAGGTTCAATTCCTGAGCACACTAAAGTAGAAGGAAAGAACCAGCTCCTAGAAGTTGTCCTCTGATCTGCACATGTGTGCCATGGCATGTGGAGATCAAGAAATAAACACTAAATTAAAATATAACAATATTAATGTATATATGTTTATACATTCAACTACTATTTGGTTGAGTGGCCCATTACCTGTGTGTATGTGGAGCGAGCAAATGAAGCCGTATGCCTGCATCAGCACATCTTGTCACCCTGGCTGTGAGGAGGGGAGTAGCAGGTGTGTCATCAAGGGCAGCCTCCAGGGTGGCCTATGAACCTTCTCTCCCAGAATTCAAGCTGAATGCAATCCCTTCCCCGTGAGTGGGGGAGGGATGCCTGACTTGCTTAGACAATAACGAAACACAGGTGATGGGATGACCACCTGGAACAGGGTCACAGAGACTGCAGCAAAGCCAAAACAAAACAAAGCTTGTAGAAATATTTGCCTGAGTGGTGTTGGCCGGCGCCTTTAGCCCCAGGCCAGCCAGGGCTGCATACTGAGTGAGACCCTGTCTCAAAACAAAATAAAACAAAACAACCACCAAGTCCATGACTCTTTCTCTTGAATGGCTCCCACTGGGCCAGGCAATCTCCTAGGCTGTGAATGGATTTGGGGCAAGGTCTGGCTTGCACAGCAAGGACCTGAGGGCCTCAGTTCAGCAGCCAAGGAGGAAACAAACTGTGGCCAATTGCATGGCAGCCAGTGGCTCTTTTTGCTCTGGACAGATCTGGAGATGCCTGTAACCCATGTGAGACCTTGAGCTGCAGGAAGCAGCTAAGCCTTGGGCATTCCTGTATAGGAACTGAGACAGTAAACAGTGAATTCAGGGGGTCAAGAAGCCCTCGGTGGGGGAGCTGGAGGGCCGGGAACAAGGGGAGTAAATGTAAATTTTGCTTTTAACAAAAAATAAATAAATTAATTAAAAAAAAGAAGCCCTCGGGTGAGCACATTTCCCCCCGTGTAGATCCCAGTGCAGTCAGAGCATTCTGACGAAGTCCCTGTCATTGCATGCTGCCCTCCATCCACTTCTCCCATCTTCCGTCTCTTTGAGTGTCTTGTTTTCACACTCTAAGGTTTGCACTTCTGTAGCTGGCTTTCTTTCTGGGCTGCCAACCAGCTCCCAAATAAAGACAAGGAGACTTATTAGCTATGAAATTCGGCCTTATCTTATGCTTGTCCCACTAGCTCTTATAACTTAATTTAGCCTATTTCTCTTCATCTACGTTTTGCCTTTTACCTTTCTTTTATTCTGTATGTCCTATTTCCCTGCTTCCTCTGTGTCTGGCTGGTGTCTGCCTCTCTTTCTCTCCCCGTTCCACCCCCACCCCCAATCTCTCCAGAACATAAATTCCTACTTATTCTCTCTGCTCGCTAGCCCTGCCTATCCCTCTACTGCCTAGCTACTGGCCATTCAGCTTTTTATTAGACTAATTATGTGCCTTAGGCAGGCAAGGTAAAACAAATGCAACATATCCTCACATAGTTAAACAAATGCAGCATAAACGAATGTAACACATCTTTGTCTGGTTACACAAATATTCCACAACACACTTCTTTTGATAATTTACTCCTAAGTTTTTTGGGGGGCTTTTGGGGGGAGTTGCTACTGTCTTGAGATGGAGTTATAGTAAGTAGCCCAGCAGGCCTCTTAATCCTGCCACTACCCCTCCAGGGAAGGTGTGCCACACACTTACTTCTACGAGATTTTTATAGAAACTGGGTAGACTGCAATTTGGATGAACTCATTTGTGGTTTACTGGGGTTTTTGTTGTTATTGATTCTTTAGCATCTGCCCTATGTAAGATCCTGGTTTGTAAACGGATCCTTTCCTTTCTAAAATGGGCGCTACAGGCTACTGTTGCTTGCCCAGTTCTCCTGGCTGAATTCTCCTGTGTAATTCTGGGTAGCAGTGGTAGGGTATATACATGCTGTGGCTGCTGATGACTTAGGAAGGAAACACCCATTTTCTACCAGTAAGTGAGGAGTTAGTGGGTTTTCCTAGATCCCTGTATCATGTTGGAGACCTGCCCTCTGGTACTTGTCACTGTCTTCAGCACGAGTGTGGCGTCTTGCCAAAAGCTTGTCTGCATTTTTTTGAGGGGAACAGGAAGGGTTTTTTGTTTTGTTTTGAGACAGGGTTTCTTTGTATAGCTTTAGAGTCTGTCCTGGCTCTCGCTCTGTAGATCAGGCTGGCCTCAAACTCGCTGAGATCTGCCTGCCTCTGCCTCCTGAGTGCTGGGACTAAAGGCTGAAGTTTTTGTTCTTATTATGTTAGCATATGTTAGGTCAGGGTTGGTTGAGGTGACTCTGATATGTAGATATTGAGCCTACCTTGAATTCTTGCAGCAAATTTCAGACCTCAGTCTCAGTGTAGAAGAGTTCAATGATCTGGTTTGCTAGGATTTTAGTAACCACACACATGAAGGTATAGGCTGCAGGTTTTTTTTTTTCTGGGGTCTTCTGGTTGGTATTGATCTAACATTGGTCTCAGAAGAATAAGTAAGAAGTGTCCTCTCTGTTTTTTGAAGAGTCTGAAGCATTGCTGTCACCTCATTCTTACTAGTCTGCTTTGTAGTCATCTGATTGGGTGGGAAGTGAATGGTTTACTGTTTCAATCTCTTTACTTGCTGTAGATTATCTAGATTCATATTTCATCCCCAGTCAGCTTCGATAATGTCTTCTAAAAAAATCTGTTCATTTTATGAAGTTTTCTATTTTGTTGTCATACAGTTGTTCATGGTATTTCTTCATGGTTGATTTCTTTAAGGATGGTAGTAACTTGCCCTTCCATCTCAATAACCTGGTTGTTACTGTCCCCAAATACCTGATAGGAACAGCTTAAGAGAGAGGGGTTTGTTTGAGTTCATGGCCTCAGAGGTTTCAACCATGGCCTTGGCTCCATGTTCCTAGTCTTCTGTAAGGCAGAGCATCATGGGAACAGGCAAGTATGGAAGGAAGAGAAGGCTGCTCACCTTAGGAAGGAGAGAGGCCTAAAAAAAAAAACCCAGCCCCAAGGCCTATATTCTTCAGCTAGGCCCTATTTCCTGAAGTTTCTAGAACCTCCTAAAACAGTGCCACTGGTGGAGCCAAGAGTTCATTCAGTACACAAGCCTGTGGAGGATACTTCAGAATCAGTCAATTCTCTCTCTCTCTCTCTCTCTCTCTCTCTCTCTCTGCTTTTTTTTTCTTTTGAGATGGATCTCACATATTGTCCAGGTTGGCCCCCAACACCTGGGCAAATCTTCCTGTTTCAGCCACATAAGTGTTAGGATCGTAGCTATGCACTGCCATGCCCCCCACCTCCCATTCACTTCTGATTGTGAAAATTTGAGTCTTCTCTCTTAGTTTCTTGGTCAATACAGCAAAGTTTGTTTGTATGTTTGTTTGTTTGTTTTAAATGTTCTTCCTTCTTTTCCAAACACGCCTGTTCCCACTGATGCCTACCTCACAGAAGACCAGGAACATGGACCCAGAGCCCATGGGTTGAACCCTCTGAAGCCATGAGTTTGATTGTCACTACCCCAGGTCTGGTGACACATCTGTAATCCTAGAATTCAGACAGGAATCGAGGAGCTCAAGGTTATCCCTAGGTATGTAGTAAGTTGGAGGTCATCCTGGGCTACACGAGACCACGTTACAAAGTGAAAAATGAATCAAAGAACCAACATTTAGTTTCTTTGATGTTTCTTTGTATTTTCTTCTTTTTCTTTTTCTCCTTTCTTGACCCTCCCTTCCCTTTTCCTCTTTATTTGTTCTTTCTTCACCACTATTCTACCCACTCCCTCTCAGGATCTATGTAGCCCACCCATGTTGGTCTGAAACTCATGAGCCAGCTACCTCGGCCCAAGCACTGATCCACAGTGCCCAGCTTTCTGTCTCCTGAGTTTACATACTACTTTGTATTCTACTTTAGGCTTCATCTGCTTCCCTTTTATCATGGTCTTAAGGTAGGAGTCTTTGAATATACATACATGAAGCTTTAGATTTCCTCCTAAGCACAATCTAGGTGTGTTCCATAGGTTTTGGTATTCTGTATCTTCGTTTTCATCCATCTCAAGACACTTTGTAGCTTTCCCTCTTATTCTCTGGTTATTTGAAAATATTCTACAAAAATGCTTGTTTTTAAGAGATGGAGCCTGTCTTGTTCAGACTCTCTCCAAACCCCTGAGCTTGAGCTGTCTTCCTGGGGCTACACAGTTAGGTGCCATCATATCCAGTTAGGTGCCGTCATATCCAGTTAGTTAGGTGCCGTCATATCCAGTTAGGTGCCGTCATATCCAGCCAGAGTACATTCTCCTTCTCCTTTTTCCTATTTTTCTTAAGAAGTGTTTTACATCTATGTATTTGGGTTTTTTAAATTTCACCAGAATGTGGGACATCTGTCTCATATCCCAGCCGAGGCTTAGGGGCCACTGTAGGAGACGATGTAGGAGATATGTTAAGAGCCAGAGTGACACTAACAGTAACACTACATTCAGAAACTCATAGCAAATGTGGGTGCCTGCACAAGGCCAAGCCAGTCATTGCTCAAGTAGGGAGGGGGAAAGGGTTCATGAGACTTCACCCCTCACTAAAGAGTTACGGACAGTTAATGGCATCTTAGTGATGGAGAGTCAGTTTTCTTTAAGGGTTTGGTCCCTGGTAAGTTGACCACACTCTAGTGAGTGGCCCCATATCCAGGAGTATATGTGCAGCACAAAATTGGACTGGATGGCCGGGCAGTGGTGGCGCTGCCTTTAATCCCAGCACTTGGGAGGCAGAGGCAGGCGGATCTTTGTGAGTTCAAGACCAGCCTGGTCTACAAGAGCTAGTTCCAGTGCAGGCTCCAAAGCCACAGAGAAACCCTGTCTCGAAAAACCAAAAAAAAAAAAAAGAAAATTGGACTGGATGGGTTCTTACAAGAGAGAGAGAGAGAGAACACAAAGTTAAAGTATTAGGATAGGATGTTGGGTGGACCTAGGAGGAATTGGGGAGAAGACTGAAGGGGGAGTATGATCAAAATACACTGCATGGCATGATCAAATAATTAATACAATAATTTTAAAATGTCAACAGAGTGACAATGACAGCGGGCTTCCAAATTCATTCTATTATTGGTGTAGAAGGGTATTTCTGTGCTTTCATTGGTTGAATAAAGAAACTGCCTTGGCCTTTTTGACAGGGCAGTCCTTAGGTGGGTGGAGTAGACAGAACAGAAGGCTGAGAGGAAAGGAAGTGTGGTAGATGCCATGTTTCTCCAGCCCAAGATGGACTTTGGTTAGGATCTTCCCGGTAAGCCACGACCACGTGGTGATACACAGATTACTAGATAATGGGTTAAGCTAATATGTATAAGAGGTTAAAACTAATGGGCCAGGCAGTATTTAAATGAATACAGTTTGTGTGTAATTATTCTGGGTATAAGCTAGCCAGGGTCAAAAGGAGGCCCGTGGCCGGGAGCTGGGGAACGCAGCCCCCACAGCCCCACAGCCGCTCCTCCTCATTACTACATATCATGGTTGAGGAACATTATGGTTTCCATATGAAATTTCCTCCAACAGCTCATATACTAAAGGCCTGGTGCTTAGTTGGTGGCACTATGAAGCCTTCCTGTATGACACAGGTGTCATAGTTACTTTTCTATTGCATCATGATCAAGGCAACTTTCAAAAGAAAGAATTAAGTGGGCTTATGATTTCAGAGGATTAGTGTCCATGATGGGAGACCAAGGGTATGGAGGCAGCAACAGCTGAGAGCTTACATCTTGATTCAAAAGCAGGAGGCAAAGTGCACAGTGGGGATAGTGCGAGGCTTCTGAAACCTTTTTAAGTCTGCCCCAGTGACACACCTCCTCTAACAAGGCTATACTCTCCTAATTCTTTCCAAACAGCTACCACCCGGGAACCAATATTCAAATGCATGAGATTTATGGGGACATCTTATTCAAACCATCACAATAGTTCACTGGGCACATGCCTTTGAATGTTATACCTCACCCTGGACCCTTCCTGTCTCTCTCTCTTCCTTCTTCCTGGTCACTGTGAGGTGAGCTGCTTCACCATTCAACCACTGCCATGAGGCTCTGAATCAGAAGACAGCCAACCAGGGGTAGGAAACCGCGACACTGAGCCCAAGCCAGTCTTTCCTCTTGTGAGCTCTTTCTTTGGAGTACCTGTCATGTGATGAGAGGTCTGACCAATACAGGCGGTAGTGTTGCCAGGATTGCCTGACCACGTGGTTTAGAAACCTCTGGAACTGACTTGTGGAGGGAATCTGGAAAAGTTTGGAGATGTGGTCCTAGAGAAGGCCTAGGATGCTTCAAGAAAGTTTAGTGGACAATTCCATTGGGAGCTCAAAAGTCCAGAATGCTGATAGAATCATGAACAATAGTGTTCAAGAGGTTTCAGACTGGAACATGACTCATGTAGCACTAGAGGCCATTCATGTTTGTAGTGAATGAAAATAGTCCCCATAAGCTCAATGTTTGAATGCTTGCTCTCCAGTTGAACTATTTGGGAAGGATTAGGAGGTGTGGCCTTGTTGGGAAGTATGTGGGGGTGAAGGGGGGCTTTGAGGTTTCAAAAACCCTCACCAGTCCCAATCTCTCTCTCTCCTCTCTCTCTCTTACCTGTAGATCAAGCTTTACAGTTCTCAGCTACAATGCCATGCCTGTCTTGTTTCCGCCATGATGATCGTGGACTAACCCTCTAAAACTGAAAGCAAGCCCCAATTAAATGCTTTCTTTTAGCTGGGTGTGGTGGCACACACTTTTTTAATACCAGCACTCAGAGGCAGAGGCAGGTAGATCTTTGAGTTCAAGGATAGCCTGGTCTACTTAGTTCCAGGATAGTCAGGGCTAAAAGAGAAACCCTGTCTCAAAAAAACATAAATAAATAAATAAATAAATAAAACTTAAGAATGCTTTCTTTTGCCGGGTGTTGGTGGCGCACACCTTTAATCCCAGCACTCGGGAGGCAGGGGCAGGCGGATCTTTATGAGTTCGAGACCAGCTTGGTTTACAAGAGCTAGTTCCAGGATTGGCTCCAAAGCCACAGAGAAACCCTGTCTCGAAAAACAAAAAAAACCAAAAAAAACAAAACAAACAAACAAAAAGAATGCTTTCTTTTTAAGAGTTGCTCTGGTCATGGTTTCCCTTTTCAGAAATAGTACAATAACCAAGATAATGCTGCATTGTGGCAAAAAAACTTGCTTACATTTTGCCCAAATTTTGTAGGAAGCTAAATTCAAAGGTGGTAGTCTAAAATCAGATTGAGATAGGGTCTGTCTGTCTGTCTAGCCCTAGCTGTCCTGGAATTCGCTATGTAGAGCAGGCTGGCCTCGAACTCACAGAGTTCTACCTGCCTCTGCCTCCCAAGTGCTGGAATTAGTTGTGTGCCACCACACCCAACCAAAATGGAGAAAATTTTATGACAGCTTGGTACTTAAGGCTGTTGCTGGTTGCTCTTAGCCAGGTTTATAGTAAGAATCAACAACAGAAAAAGCAGAGTGGAAAAACTTGAAAAACTTGCAGTGTTATTAGAAAAGCCATATGGTTAAAGTTGCCCCCAAGGAAGAGATGGTTTAAGAGATTAAAAAGAAAACAAGTACTTTGTACCCAGACCACAGTTCCCTGTGGGTACCTCAAGAGTTAGGCAGACATCACCTATCAGAGGCTCAAAGGTCAAAGGTGTGAAGAAGTAAAATTATATGAAAAACTTTGTTTGGACAGGAGCACTAGTTTCAGGCCCTCAGAGGCCAGAGCATTCACATCTAGTGGGGGCTCACTATTGTTCAAGTTGGTGGCAGAGCTTGATATCTGCATGACTGGTTTTTTGTAGCCATGTAGAATATAAGTGTTATGGGCCATAGAGACTTTTACCCAGATTCCAAAAGAAAGCTTATGAGACTCAGTACTGTGTTCCAGGGTCAGACTTGCTGCCAGCAGCCTAGGAAAGAACTCTGTGGAGCCTAAGCTGCAGCAGAGAACTCAGAAAGAATGCCAGGAACATGGAACATCTGCTCAGGAAAGCTGCAAGCACTGAGCAGAGCCAGCCCAGGAGAGGCCACATGTGCGAAAGCCAGCATGGTCCCAGTAGCAAGACTGCCTGAACCCTTTAGGGCTCACATCATCCTATCATATGCTTTACAGATGCAAGAGGTACAGGATTTAATGTGTTCTGCTGGTTTCCTTTCCCCCTTCCTTCTGGTATGGGAATATTCAAAATGTTATTGGCTATTGAAGTATGTTTGGTTTTGTTTTCAGTTTTATGGGAGGCTCACAGCTATGAGTATGTCTTAAATCTTTTTAGATGTTTTGAACTTGGGTTTTTGAGCAACACTGGGACTGTTGAGATGTTGGGGAGTCTTAGAGAGGTACTAAAGACATTTTGCATGAGATGGGCATAAGCTTTTGGTGTCCAAGGACATCTGAATGCTATAAAGGGTATATAAAATGTCCCCCACAGGCTTGGTCCCCAGCTGATGGGACTGTTTGGGGATGTGGCAGGAACTTAGGAGGTGAGGCTGAAGGAAGGAGATCAAGCTGGGCGTGGTGGTCCACTGGCTGTTCTTAAGGAGGACTAGGGTTTGGTTTCCAGTGCCCATGTGATGGTAACAGCTCTTTAACTCCAGTTCTAGGGGATCTGATGTCCTCTTCTGACTTCTACGGGCACTGCATGCATGCAAAGCTTTTTTTTTTTTTTTAAAGTCTGGAAAGGGGAAGATGAAGAGGTGAAATTGCACAGGAGGAAATGTTTCTAATGGTCACTAGTACAGAGTAACAATGGCTGACAACAGATTACTCAAAGACAGCTTGTAGAGACCATTTTTTGAGGAGGTACTAGATAATGAGTCTGAGCTAAGCACATGCTCAACCCTTGAGCATACTTCCTAGAGAGGATTCTGAATGTTCCCAAAACAAAGAAATGATAAGCAGGACCTGGAGGGACCAGGACTGCAATAATCTTTAGAGGCAGAAGAACTGAAAGCTCCATCCTGGAGCACTTAGATCTTAAAGAATATAGAAAGCTCAGTGGTAAGGTGATTATTGTATGGGAGGCCTTAGGCTAAAACACAAACATCACATTATACCTGATAAATATGTCCAATAATGTGTCAATTTAAAAAATTAAACTAAACTGTAAAAGGAATTTTAGTTAGCTGTCTCTCTTCACGTCTGCTATGAATTTCTGCCCTAATGAGCAGGAGCAGTGTTATCACCGTATTTTAGGGGTGTCTCACCTGATGGAGTGGCCGAGCAGCTGTGTTGACAGGACTCACAGTGGCTTTGTGGGGATTTCCCAGGCATGACATCTGCCCGGTTGTCATGGATGTATGCTGCTCAGCAGTTCTGAGATGACATAAGGACACAGGTCTCCCAAGTAGCTTTTTAAACATGAATGTAAATGGTGGCTGACAGTTCAGGGAAGTCTCCTGTGAAGAACACTGAGGTGGCTCTCCACAGGGAGCAGGGAACTGCCCAGGAGCTGTGGCTCCTCTTTGTGAGTAAAAAAGTCCAGGAAGAGCAGGATCAGGGAGGGCAAGGAGAGACAGACTGAATTCACATCTTCAAGCCGCAGAATTTCTCTTTGCTGGAAGAGAAATGCAACTTTCAGGCTTTTCAGTGTTGTGAGCTGGCGAATTCATCTTTTAAATTTAGTTAGTTTGGAGCCAGCAAGACAGCGTGGCTGGGAAAGGCATGTGTCGCTAAGCCTACCCACCTGAGTTCACTCCCTGGGGCCCACATGATTCTCTTAAGTTGTCCTCTGATATCCACAAATGCAGTGCAGCATTCTTGTGCACACGCACGTGCACACACATACGTGCAAACAGAAAAGCATAGTTTGGAGTTTAAAGTTGGAGACACCTCACTGAATTCTGGGACAGTGCCTCCAAATTTGCTCTCAACCTCTTTTGTGCTAATAATAATAATAATAGCCCAAGAGTCCCTAGAAAGAAGAATTTTCTACTGATGGCTGCCATCAGCCTGACTGTGTTGTCAGGGGCATTTTCTACTTCAGGAAATGTTTATATGTTTGTCTCCTTCCCATATACTGATTTTTTTTTTTTTTTTTTTGAGGTAAGTGTTCTCTGTGTAGCCCTGGCTGTCCTGGAACTTGCTGTCTCCCAAGTGCTGGGATCAAGAACATATGCCAACACTACCTGGAAATAGAAGACAACTTTTTTTTTCTTTTTTTTTATTTCGAGACAGGGTTTCTCTGTAGCTTTGGTGCCTGTTCTGGAACTAGCTCTTGTACACCAGGCTGGTCTCGAACTCACAGAGATCCGCCTGCCTCTGCCACCCAAGTGCTGGAATTAAAAGCTTGCGCCATCACCGCCCAGCTGAAAACAACTTTTAAGACTTCATTGTCTTCTCTTTCTGGATCATCAGGCTAGACTGCAAGCCTCTTCACCTACTGAGTCATCTTTAGTGAAACCATTTTGTATTTTTAGAAAAATATCTATTTAACAGGACTGTTTAGAGCAGTGGTTTCAACCTATGGGTCATGACCCCTTTGGGGGTCACATGACCCTTTCTCAGGGGTCTCCTAAGACCATTAGAAAATAGATATTTATATTACGATTCATAACAGCAACAAAAATAGCTATGAAGTAGCAACAAAATAATTTTATGCTGGGGGAGGTCACCACAGCATGAGGAACTATATTAAAGGGTTGAAGCATTAGGAAGGTTGAGCATCAGTGATTTATTTTTGGTAGTCTTAGTTCTTCCTGGAACAGATTTTTTTATAAACTTATTTAATTTTTTCATACAATGTATTTTGATATTAATACGGCAAGAGGGCTATTGCCTTATTAACCCACTGGAGCCAACTGTGGCCTAATTTCATTTGCAAGTGAGCAGAGACCAGCCAACCACAAGTCCCTTATCCACCTCCCCCATACCCCCAGGTATCCTGAACAGGCGCTCACATCCTGCAGTTAGGAATCCTAATCGGATCCCAATTCCTGCTTCTGCAGCTGTGTACTGGCTCTCCAGCCACCCGATTTTCACTACCTTACAACAGCAGGTTGCAGTCGGATCTCCAAGCCCAGTGCTTTGTCAGCTCAATGTGAGCACGAACCATCACCTACAACAGTGGTTCTCAACCTTACTAACTCAACCCTTTAATACAGTTCCTCATGTTGTGGCGATCCCCAACCATATGATTATTTTTGTTGCTACTTCAAAACTGTAATTTTGCTATTGTTATGAAATGGAATGTAATTACCTGATATACAGGATATCTGATCTGTGACTCCTATAAAAAGGTTGTTTGACACCCCCCGCCAAGGGGTCATGACCCACAGGGTTGAGAACTGTTGCCTTGGAACCTCCTAGCAGGCATCAGTGTTTCTGTGGCAGGAAATGGCTCACAGCCACCCTGATGGCAAGAGATGGAAAGGAAGCATCCTGTAAACAGAAATGAGGTTTCTAGCCGGGCAGTGGTGGCGCACGCCTTTAATCCCAGCACTCGGGAGGCAGAGGCAGGCGCATCTCTGTGAGTTCGAGACCAGCCTGGTCTACAAGAGCTAGTTCC
>JAQHUG010000322.1:540695-552929 GCA_028555095.1 Dicrostonyx torquatus
CATTTATATTTTGTCTGAAATCAAATTTCTTTCTTTTTTTCTTTTCTTCTTCTTCTTCTTTTTTTTTTTTTTTTTTGATACAGGGTTTCTCTGTGTAGCTGTGGCCATCCTGGAAACAAGATTTCTTTTTGTAAAATAACTCAAGAACAACATTTTCAGTTCCTCATTTTTGCAAACGGCCCTGGTGTTGGGGAATATTCAATCACACTATGAACCCCAAGTTTGCATTCATTTTAATTAAATAAAATTAATCTTGGGTCAGGAGGCTGAGTTAGCAACTAGTTAAAGAAAGCAATCAAAGCACATCTGAGGGAATCTGAAAGAGATAGAGAGATGCACCAGAAGTAGTAGGGAGGGGTTTTGAGTGGTGTGGCTTTTTCTGTTTTGTTTTTGGGGAGTGGAAGGACGGGTCTTTCGGGAGAGTCAGTAAGGATAGGAAGGTAGCCAAGCGCTACTCTCTGAGCTAGCAGGTTTTCATCTCAGCCTTTTAGTCTCAAGTTTTATTTATAAATAGAATGAGAGATTTAGTTATGGCTACCTTTAGTGGCAGCAGCAACAGAGCCAGTACCTGAAGGAGCAGAATTCTCACCCTGGCAAAACAAACAAATAAAACCAACCAAACAAACAAAATTTGTGTCTTCTTTTAGATCCTGACAGAAGGCTCTTATCTGATCATTCAAGTTTGTAAGTAGCCAACCATGTCCTGGTGAAGAAAGCCAGGCATGTGGGTTGAGAGACACTTTTGTAAGGCCTTAGAGACAATGCTTGCTTTGATTTTAACAGAAGTCAGTAACATAATGGCACCTCTGGGCAGAGTGTGCCTGGTTGACAGAGCATGCAAATAGAAAGGGCAGAGCACACACCTGTCTGAAAACGCCCCAGGTGTCCAGCTGTCACAGTGAATCGGTAGCCCCATTCAGTGTTGCTCATGTCAGAGGTAAACCGGTAATACAGAGTATCTCCTGGAACACAAAAACCAGAGACAGGTCAGGATATGGGAGCAACAGGATGGCAGCTGGGGGTGTTTCTGATGAAATACATTAAGCTCATGTTAAAATCCTTTAATAATTTCTCAGTTTTATGCTTTTTAAAAAGTTTGTTTTACTTTTATTTTGGGTAATTGTTTTGGGGTGAATGGTAGTGTGTATGGTAGGCATGCATGTACATGCCAAGGTATATATGTGTAGTTGGTTTCCTTTCAACCATGTGGGTCCTGGGGCTTGAACTTGGGATGACAGGCTTGAAAGCAAGTATTCCTACTACTGAGCCATCTCACAGCCTCAACATTATGTTTAAATGCTTCCTGTGAAGTCTATACAGGCTGGTGAGATGGCTCAGTGGGCCAAAGTGCTTGTAGACAAACCTGATGATGGGAGTTCAATCCCTAGGATCCATGTGGAGAGAACTGACTCTAAATTGTTGCCTTCTGATCTCCATAGGAGCACATACTCAGCCCCTTGGATAGATGGATGGATGGATGGATGGATGGGGAGAGAGAGAGAGAAAGAGAGAGAGAGAGAGTGCAAAAATTTAAAGGAAAAGTCTATATACCTGGAAGCTCAAAATCTTTCCACTTCTGTTGGGAGCCACTGAAGTTGTGTCGGTCCTGCTGAAAGTCGCTGCTGCTGGACATGGCTAATTCATCACAGCCTTCCTCTGTGTTGCACTGAGGATCAAATTTGATTGAGAGGTAGATCGCACCAGGAATGTGAACTTTATCCTAGGGAGCGAGACAGAGAATACTTCTATCACTGTCACTAGCTACCACTGTGGCTGTCACTGTAACCGGGGACATGGAGCATGAGCAAACCATAATTCCTTCCCCTTCCTCCAGCTCTGTGGAAGGGGCATAGTGGGCAGCCAGGAAAGGTCCAGAGCAGGGTGCTTACAGGGAGCTCCCCAGGGGAAGGGCCACATGAGCACCAGAGTGCCTTTCAGCTAGGGCAGCACCAGAGAGGTCTGCATGCTCTGAGAGTGGCAGGAGTATGGCTTGGGGGTTTATGGGAAGGCCATGATCATGTGGATAAGAGGTGTCCAGACTTCTGGAGAGCAGGTGCTCTGATCACAGCTTGAAGAAGAGTTACAGCTGCTAGGGAGCCAGGCAGGGTGGGAGGGTGAGATTTGGAGGAAGCAGCAAGAATAGCCCCAGAGGAGAGGTCAGTCTGGGTCCATCAGGAAGGCAGAAAGGGGTACAACTTGTTAGCTGAGAGAATGAGGCAAGGAGAGAAGAAGCTTGTAAGGAAGAGGGTGAGGAGGTGTACACCTCTGTGAAATAATAATGTCTCAGCTGATCAACAGCTTCTGAACCAGCCTCTGTGCTCCTGTCCCAACTGCTGTAGACTACTCCCATCTAGAAGCTCAGGCCTTGCCAGCTCCAGCATCTCCAAAGGGCTAAGGAAAAATGCAAGACATTGTTGAGTCATGAGAGTAGCTGAGGTGGTCCACACCAAGCTCCTATGGCTCTCTATTTAGACACAAATTCAGGATGGAAAAGATGAGACTGTGAGGGCTGGGTAATTAAAAAAGGGGCTAGTGTCTCCAAGGTGCGGCCTGATCATCAGGAGACAGAGAGGTTGGATCCCCACACAAACTCAATGCTAGAAGAAGCTGAGGATTCACGCAGAGGAGCTTACAATGGGAAAGTATATTCTCCTCTGGAGCCAGGAGACCACTTTTCCCTGTTAACACAGCTAAATCTGGAGAAGGGGAAACCTGCTGCCCAGGACTCATGGCATCAGACAGGAGATGAGGAAATGTGTTGTTAGTCAGGATTGGTAAGAAGAGGAAAGGGAAGGTCTCTGATGGGCTGCCTACCTCAAAGCTGGTGTTGTTGTTATATGGGTGTTTTGATTCCCTCACTTGCACCTCCATTCCTGGTTCCTCCATGAACTGACAGGCAGCTAGGGCCATGGTCCCCAACATGCCCTCTCGGCAGCCCTGGAGCACTTTCTGCAGGATCTGAGAAGAAAAAAAGGTAGTTAAGAGCAGGGCAAACCAGTGTCATCAGGAGGAAGAGAGAGAGAGAGGGGGGGGGAGTCTACTTCAGTCTGAGATTCACCTGAAGATACTGGCACCACGAACCCTACCCCAAATGCATCCCCAGTGGTCACCTTTCAACCAGGTCCTTTTCTGAATTCAGAATAATGCTACTTCTAGAAGGCCCACAATAAAAGCAACAACTAGAGATGTTCCAGGCCTCTGAAGAGCTCATCGCTAAGCAGGTGGAAGAAGTTCTAAGTAAACACTACAGCACACAGAGAAATGGCCAAAGTGAGGAGCTCTGGGGACCAACATGGGCAGAAAAGCACATGTCCAAGCAGGGGTCTGCAGAGGCAGTGACTGCCACTGCCCTTCATGGAAAGTGAATATGGCTAGAACACTCTGCCAGTGCCTGCAGGGCTGTGATGCCGGCAAACAATCTATGATACACAGAAACCAGTGGCCCTAGGTGGGCAAAACAAGGGTCAGAGAACACATCAACCTCCCCATGCTCAGCATATTGAACAGGAGGGGGAAGATTAGGGTGGCAAATATGACCCAGGATTTCTGCACCTGAACTCGAGGAGAGAGTGATTAACCCTGCACCAGAAGGAATAAGTGCAAGAGGATGCTAAGGTGTAGACCAGGATGTTTTCTGCTATGCTGGGTCTTCTGCTTCTATGCAGAAGTGGAAATGGACTCTAACTCCACATTATTTAGACATTTGTTTTATGTATATGTATGTGGCTTGAAAATATGTAAACACACTGTATTCGTATAGGTGCTTGTGGAGGCCAGGAGAAGGCACTGCATCCCTTGGAACTGGGGCTGCAGGAGATTGTGAGCTGCCCAATGTGAGTGCTGTGACTAAACTCTTATTCTCTGCAGGGGCAGCAAGTGCTCTTAACTGCTCAGTCATTTCTCTGGCCTCACAGTATTATTTAAAAAGAAAACAAGGAAGACCTGATATAAAAATAAATGAAGCAGAGACATAGCTCAGTGGTTAAGTGTCCTGGCTACTCTGAAAGAGGACCCTAGCTGAGCTCCCAGCATGCACACGAAGGCTACAGCCATCTACAGCTACAGTTTCATATGACACTTCTTTTGATTTTGAGGGCACAATACACATGATGTACTTACATATGTGCAGGCACATTATGCACACAAGATAAAAATAAATTTGAAAAGAGAAAAACAAAATACAACATGGCCTCCAACCTAAAATTCCAAATTGGAAAACCAGACTTCAGAGAATGGCATGGATGCTAGTGAAATCCCTGTCACCCAGAAGCCAGAGTCTTAGATAAGCCTCTATCTACATCACCAGGATCATGGAGCAACCAAAGTGTGAGGGCAGATCACTTGACCTGCATAGTCAGACTGAAAATGACAGTTTAAGACAGAAGGCAAAACCCTTATTGGACGCTTTCCTGTATTGTGGGAACAGGCTATCTGAGCCTCTGAAGGGTATTACCTTGTCATGTCAAATTCCAGGGATCTGAGAAGGCACAGGCTAGTTAGGAGAGCCATAAGACCTATAGGTGTGAAATAATCAAGGCAAAAGGCCAAGGCAGGTTTTCAGGGCCTACTGCTGCAAATGTTTCCTGCACTCAGCTTTCTACTGTGAGCTCAACTCCAGAAAACCCATGGCATGCTCAAGAGCAGCTCTTGTTTCTGCTGTATTCATACCTGTCAGGGGGCTATATTACTCAAACACCCTGGGGTCACAGAGATATGGAAGATGGGCAGAGAGGAGCCTGGGCTGAGCAGAGAGTTAGCTACCTTCTCCCACTGGTGCTTTTCTTCCAGCTGCATGAACATATCCAAAATGTAGGTCATATGTGCAGGGCCACTGAGCTCTAGGATGTCCTCACTCACTGGCACATGCCCTGGCCACTCGGCCAGCAGGGAGGCGAGCACATGGCGAGCATAAAGGACTGCTGTGGCTTCATTCACACGGAAGAGGTAGTCCCGGACAGCCCTCTTGCTCTTGCAGTTCAGTTCCTTGTGCAGGAGGGCAGCACTCTTGCTCCGGCGCTGCTTGGCGTAGCTCTGCTGCAGCTCACTCTCTGTGCTGGAAATCAGCTTCTGGGTCACAGGGTTCGATTCAGCAGTGGCTTGGTCAGTACGCACAGGCCGGGACTGCAAAGCCAAGACCATCATTACAGAGGCTTGGCCTTCTCACTATAGGGGGCAGAAGTGTAAACACTTTGATCCCAAGTTAGATGACATACCAAACATGGCAAGATAATCATGTCTGTGTCCACAGCTTTGGCGCTCTGTTCCTCCAGTCTCAGACTCCTACTAGGCTGCCACCTCTGTGCCAGGGAGCGAATTCTCTCATCGGTGGTGAGCTCATCTCCATCAAACCTGAAGGGAGTCCAGTGATGGGCACAGACAGTGGAGGAAACAAGAGCTTAAAATACACTGCAGTTGTCAGAAAGGTGATCAGAGTTACAATCTCACTATTACCCACCCAATAATATCATTACTTGCTGTAATTTGCAAACTATAGTCACATCATACATCCATTCACCCATACATGTAGTCTTCCAGGAATATCCTCGTGCAGAGACACAAATTGTCTCTTAGGAACTACTTTTCTCTTTATCTTTCTTTAAAAAATATTTTTATATTTATATATAAATTATGCATGATGCACGCCTTTAATCCCAGCACTCGGGAGGCAGAGGCAGGCAGATCTTTGTGAGTTCGAGACCAGCCTGGTCTACAAGAGCTAGTTCCAGCGCAGGCTCCAAAGCCACAGAGAAACCCTGTCTCAAAAAACAAAAAAACAAAAAAAAAATACAATAAGCCAGAAGTGGTGGTATTTTGTGGCCCTGGCTATTGGAGTGACTGAGACAGGAATATTCGCTGAGCCAGGAATTTGTGGCCAGGCTGGCTCAAAAACAAGGCGAAACAAAACTTAGAATAAAATCATCTCTCCCTCTCCAGCCTGTTTATATTTCTTTCTTAATTTTGGGATGTATGTATGGGAGTTGACCTTGCTATCTTTTCAGCTGTTCTCCACCTTATTTTTAGAGATACGGTCTCTCACTGAATCAAAGCTTACTGGCTTGGCTTGACTAGCTGACTAGCAAGTTCCAGGGATCCATTTGTCTCCATCCCCATATCCCTAATACTGGAGTTAGAGATGAGCATTGCCATGCCCAGCTTTTATAGGTACTGGGGAATCCAAACTCAGGTCTTGATGCTTGCATGGTACACACTTGATTAAGAGAGTGTCTTCCAGCTCTTCCTCTCTCTGTCTGTCTCTGGATGCTTATGTGAGAAAACCACAAATTCTACCTGCCTCAGTCTGAGGTCCTTCTGCTTTTCTAGTTACAGTAGCTTAGACTATACCCTGACCATCTTCCTCTCATAGTACCTGCTCCATTTCACATAGGATTTTAGATAATACATAGGAAAAAACAGAAACATGAATGAAGTTAATTGAAATTCACTCCACATTAGAATAAGAAGCTAAAGGGCTAAAGAGGTAGTTCAGCATGTACAAAGCTCTGGGTTTGATTCTCTAGCACAGCAAAAAGGGAGAGGGAACAGATGGAAGAGAGAGAGGAAGAGGGTGGGAGGGAAAGATGTGCGTTTAGGAAGAGAGAGTGACCTAAGCCAGGCCATGGGTACAGAAGAGGAGGCTGGGTGGGAGATATGTAAAGTTCCACACAAATTCAGGAGATGGGTTCTGGAGCCACCTCTGAAATTTCTGGCCAAGAGAAGGATATATTGTTGATTATATAATCATCCCTGTGAAAAAGGTCATGAAAATGATTTACACTGATGAAAACATAAGAGCCAAACCCCCTCTTGAGCCACAGCACCTGCTCTGTTCTGTGCCATCTGCTCACTGGACGGCGTGAGAAGCATCCCACAGTCTGTGCCTTTAAGACTGCAAACATGACATTCTCAAAGGAAACTGTCACACTCTTAGGGATGACCCAGCCAAAGTGGCACAATTGCCTTTCCAGATACATCAGGAAGAACTCCAGGCTGGTCCTTGTGGCTGCCTGGCCTGTCAGGGCCTCTCTCCAGATCCCATGGCAGCAGGTGAGGGTCCCATACCTTCACCTGGCACACTTCAGTGCATCTTAAAGGTCTTTACCTCTTTTGAACTTCTAGGAAGAAAGAATCCGTCTTTTTCATCTGCAGTTCATATATGGCCCGGAGAATGTGCAGAGGAGCATTGAGGGCATCATGAGCCATCTAGAGGCAAGGGAAAAGGTGAAAAATAGACATGGATATGTGCCTTAAGACACAAACAATATGCACTCTGAAGTGACAAACATTATTGCAAGTTACAGCTGAAGAACAATATGTGGGTACTTTAAAAAAGCATGGCAAATTTTGAGTACTAAGACATGAACTATAAAATGTGCATTACTACTTAAAGCCACTTCAGGGGCTAAGGAATGGCTCAGTAGTTAAAAATACTTATTGCTCTTGCAGAAGACCTAGGTTTAGTTCCCAGCACCCACATGGTGGCTCAGAACTACCTGTAACTCTAGTTTCAGGGGATTCACTGCCCTTTTCTGGGCTTCTGCAGGCTCCTGCATGCATGTGGTGTATATAAAAAAAAATCATACAATCATACAGGCACACAACATGCACATAAACTAAATAAATAAGTCTTAAAATCACTACAATGATAGGGTTCTACTATCCTTTTGGATCTTTTCTGTATGCAAAGACTGTTTAGGAAATGAAGTCTCAGGACATCAAACTGAGCAGTTAAAAGGTTTTTTAATTTATTTATGTGAATGGATGTTTTGCCTGAATGTTTATGCCTCATGTGTGTGCCTAATACACGTGGAGGCCAGAAGAGTGTGTCAGATCCCCTGGAACTGAAGTTAACAGACAGTTGTAATCTCCCATTTGGGTGCTGGGAATCCAACCTGGGTCTTTAGCCACTGAGCTCTCCCTCCAGTTCTCAGACTTGTTTAGATTGAAGCACAGCCTAAGCCAAAGAGAATCCATTCCTTTGATGCCTGTGCTCCATTCATAAGATGACCAGTGAACGTACCAAGAAGCATATTCTGGTGGGTTCATCCAAGCTTTCAAGAGGGTCTAGCTTTTTCTGTTCCGATTCTCCAGGGCTATTAACTGGCCGGTCCATTTCTTCCTCCTGGTCCCCTCGCTCATCCAGCTCCAGGTCTCCATGTTCAGTCAAAGTGTTGATCTCCTTTTTTGAGGAGTACAGCATGATCGACAGAATCTACACACAAAGTCAGTCAAGCAGAGAAAGTAGATGAGTGTTCATCAGTGAGGGAGAAGATGACTTAGTCTTTAATCATGTAAGGGTCTTTGAGATTTACCCGAACTTTAAGATACCAGAGTTCACATAGAGAGTATGTGATTAGTAAAGGAACATGAAAGCATGTTCAACTGTACTTATAATAGAAGAAATGCTAACAAAAACTATGGTGGCCCTTGTGTTTATTAACTTTCTTGACAGCACAAATGGATATTATCCTTTTTTCACTTGTTTTGGAGAAACGTAACTACTAAACTATTAAAATATATCCTTTTGACCTACAACTTATCTTTTAGAAACAACAAAATGGATTTTAAAATGCTGTTCAAAATATGGCCAATGAAGCACTAACAATGGTAAAAACTGAAAAGTACTTTCCAGTCTTATACACAGCCATTAAGAAGGATGGTTATGGAAGCTGGAGAGATGGCTCAGCAGTTAAGAGAAATGGCTAAGCTTCCGGAGGACTTGAGTTCAATTCCTAGAATCCACACAGCAGCTCACAATCATATGCAACTGAAGTCCAGGAGAGCTGATGCCCTCTTCTGGCCTCTATGGGCACCAAGGCATTCAAGTAGTACAGACATAGTTGCAGGCAAAACACCCGTTCATATAATTTCCCTTAGACCTTAAAAAACCCTGTAGTATTCAGAGCCGATTCTTTTATGCAGGCATCTGTGGAGTGAGGGTAAGGGCACAGCACATCCCTGTTGCACTGCCCCTTATACTAGGAGCTAGCACTTGACCTGGAAAGACTCTGGGAACCACAAGAACTTCACTAAGAAACATCTACGGCCTCAGAGAAGTAACAATAAAATGGAATTATCGACTAAAACCTTACATAAGATAAACATGTGTGCTAATATTTAGAAACTGATTTTAGCTCAACTTTAGAGGGAAAAAATAATTCAAAAACACATTTTATTACCATGATTTAATGGTCAATTATGTGTTTCCACAAAGTATTTCTCCAAGGTTCCTTAAACAAACACCCAATTCATTTTTCTGACAGGGAGGACAGGTGTCAGGATCCCTAATTCAGGAAGATGGGATCAAGGCTGGGTTTAAGCTGAACAGAATGAGAGTGCACAAGGAGGAACTGGTTGGAACAAGCTAGCTCTGCTCTGGGGTGTAGATCTTCAGGGCAGCCCTCCTCTTTACCTCCAAGTCGCGGAGGAGCCAGGTCTTACTGAAGCCAGTTCCTTTGCTACACTTCTTCACCAACAGCTTCAGCAGATCAGTCTGGAGGAAGGTGGCATGGGTCTCCTCAAAACCGTGAGCCTGCCAAGACAGGAGAGTGACTTGCAGGCGCTACAGAGTGAAGGTCAAGGTCAGCAGAGCCAGTCTCTTCCCAGAGCTGAAGGCCCAATTGACCTTGGTGGGGGGGATTCCAGTCAATAAAAATGCACTCTGAAGCCGCCTGTGGTGGCGCCTGCCTTTAATCCCAGCACTTGGGAGGCATAGGCAGGTGGATCTCTGTGAGTTCAAGGCCAGCCTGGTCTACAGAGCGAGTTCCAGAAAAGGCTCCAAAGCTACACAGAGAAACCCTGTCTCGAAAAACCAAAAAAAAAAATAAAGAGTAAGCAAGCACCCTGAAACTTAACCAAAAATGTTCGACAGTGGGAGGACTTGGATTTTAGCCTCAAGCATTTTTGGAAAGTAAAGAGGGGAAATGACATAAAATAGGCTTCAGAAGTGTTTGCTCGGTGAAAGAACACAGAGCGAATGATGTAGTGGCTCATGGCTAAGATTCTCAGGAATCCACAAGGATGACTCCAGCTAAGACTCCTATCAATAGTAGAGATAGTGCCTGAACTGTAACCAGATGGTGAATACATCAACTGTCATCATAAGGCCTTCATCCAGAAATTGATGGAACCAGATACAGAGATCCATAACCAAGCACCTGGACGAGTTCCATGAATCCAGTCGAAGAGAGGGAGGAGGGAATAGATGAGCAAGGAGGTCAAGATCATGAACGGGAAATCTACAGAGACAGCTGAATCAAGCTTGTGGGAACTCATGAACTCCAAACCGACAGCGGTAGTGCCTCCAAGGGAACAAAGTAGGCCCACTGCATGTGGGAGACAGTTGTGTAGTTTGGCCTATCTGATGGGCCCCTGGAAGTAGGACCAGGATCAATCCCTGGAGCATGAGCTACTTTTCTAAGCTCATTTCCTATGGTGGAATGCCATGCTCAGGCTTAATGCAGGGAAGAGGGGCTTGGTCTCCCTCAACTTAATGGGCCAGGCTTTGTTGACTCCCCATGGGAGCCCTTACCCTTTGGGAGGAATGGATGAAGGGGTGGGTTGGGGGATGGGTGGGAGAACTGTGGTTGGAATGTAAAATGAATTTGAAAAAATAAAAAAATCATTAATAAAATAAAATCCAAACCCTAACCATGGCTGACCAGGTCCTACAAGGCTCCCTGCCTGCTTCTTTTGGCCTCAACCCCTCAGCTGCACTATCTTAAAGACCTGAGGTACTTCTGCTCTGTGACCATCGTGCCTTGTCCACTATAAGGTCTGGAACTTACTATTTTTTTTCCATGTTACCCAATGCTAGCTCCATATCTGCTGCCTCAAATTTCCCTTTTTCAAAAGGCTTTCCAATGCAGAGCTGTCTTCCTTTGTAGGCAGGTGCCTCCTCTGGCATAGGATACTATAAGCCTCATGAGAGCATGGCCCTTCTTTCTAGTTCACACTGAACACACAGTTCCATTTGGCTCTTGATATTCAACAAATATCAACAGACTGAGGACTCGTGGTGGTGCACACCTTAATCCTAGCATTTGGGAAGTAGAGGCAGACAGATCTCTGAGTCTGAGGCCAGCCTGATCCATATAGTAAGTTCCATTCTAGACAGGGCTACATAATGAATACCTGTCTCAAAAAACAAACAAATAAAATTGAATAAGAATTTAAGAGCTCTGCCATCAGGGAGTTAATTTCCCTTTTCTATTATAGCAGAAGCAGTGAAACACACCATGTCATGAAACACATCAGAAACTGAGTAACTAGCAGATGAATGGTCTCATCTGACAATTATACCTTCTCATGGCTGCCCAGAGCTGGAGAGCCCAGCAGGCAAGTCTCTGGTGGTGCCTGAGACCGCCCCCCTATTCCCCCAAGACTACCACTCAATGACTTCCCTACCAGAGTCACCACTGAACACTTAAATGTCAAGGGGCAACAAACTTGAGCAGAAATCCTTTCCAGGACAGCCCTGTAAGCAAGATCACCCTGCAGATAACCTCAAATGTATTTCCTTGAAAGGCCCTCCTCAGCCTTCCAGCCACTAAGGCCCACAAAGTCACCATGGGTCTGGGCTTCTCTCCACTCCAAATACTGTCCAATGCTCACCTAGCTGCTTCCTTCCAGACTAATGGTCACACTGATTCCTTGAAGCTCCATGGAGCTGGCTCCCTTTATTCCTCCCTTAATCCGTAGGATAACCTAGAGGAGCTCCTGTTGGGAATAAACTGAAAAACCTTTTAGCTCAGTTTTCTTCCCCCAAGACAGGATTATGTTTCCATGAAGCCACAGTACCTGAGTCCATGAAACAGTATTAAAAAACCCTGAAACTTGCCAGGTGATACTGGCGCATGACTTTAATCCCAGCACTCAGGAGGCAGAGGTAGGCAGATCTCTGTGAGTTCAAGGCCAGCCTGATCTATAAGAGCTAGTTCCAGGATAAGCTCCAAAGCTACCTGTCTTGAATATCCAAAAAACAAACGAACAAAAAAACCAAAACAAAAAACCTGAGACTTGCCAGATGGTAGTGGCACACACCTTTAATCCCAGCACTCTGGAAGCAGAGGCAGGCAGATGTCTGTGAGTTTGAGGCCAGTCTGTTTATAAAGTGAGTTCCAGGAAAACCAATGATACACAGGAGAAACCCTGTCTCAAAAAAAAAAACAACAACAAAACAACACAACAACAACAACAACAAAAAACCCAAAAACTTGTCTAAAAAAAAAAACCTCA